>CM038147.1:248924445-249362184 GCA_021437245.1 Aegilops speltoides
AAGATCGTCGAGGCTTGGGTGGATTCAGCGGCAGCGGCCCGGTGTGCTCTGTCATTTGGGCGGCGCTAAGCTGAAGATTGCCACCACCGGATCCTCTCGCTCAGGCTTGGAAGCTCACGACATTTATAAGGCGGTTGGCGCGATTTCGCGCCGTCGCATCGCCCTCTGCAGAAGAGGGGAGGCCCGCTTGGTAGTTTGGCGGCCCGGCGGATATCATGAAAGCTGCGCCTCGGGGCCTTAATTTCAACTTCACGATTACGGAGCTTGACGGGATCTTTGAGGAGCTGTTCAAGCACGCGCCAACCATCGAGTGGTTCAGGTTGCCGCAGGCGTCATCCCATTGTGCAACATCCCAGTAGCTGACGCATCTCGCCAAGAATGATGCCAGTGCGATTCGCACGGAATAGTCCCAACTTGGATGGAGTCTGCCGACGACGTTGTGCAGCAATTCTTCGATGGCTTGACGGAGGTAGCAGTCAATGCCGACGAACAGAGGCTCCTCACCCGCGCCACCACCGAGAACGAGATGCGCTACATCGCCACCAGGGGTCGAAGAGGCGGTAGCTGCCGCCACAGTGAGTTTAACCCAGGCTGGAGGCAGAGGCGGCCGAGGCGGCAAGTCTTGCCGACAGGGAGGACCTTGCCGAGAGGTCGCTGGGGGAGCCCGAGGCCGAGGCGAGGCAGCGAGCCCGCCGAGGGCGCGAGCGGCCAGCCTTCGAGCAGCTTGCGCCAGGCGGAGCCCCCAAGCGCAGCCCCAATTCCAACTAAGAAGGCGCCTCCGTCAAGGTGGAGATACGGCAGGAGGGCAGCAGTCCAAAGAGCCGAGGCGCCAGTGGGACCACGCCACTGCTGGCAAGTACTGCTGCTGGGGAGGGTCCTGTGCTATGCTGGGCCACCGAGGCGGGGTCTTCCCGGGCCGCCATGCCAGGGTCTTCCCGGCAAGCTCCTCTTGCCGGGGTCTTGTCCTTCCCGGCAATCTTCTCTTGCCAGGGCTTTGTCTTCTCAGCTAACATTTTGTTCTTGAATGGCAGAAAAATAGGAACGATGGAGGGTCTTGGCGGACGCCCGGCAAGCCTTACCGCAGGGCGCTGCGACTGCCCGTGCACAAGTTCGGGGTACTAAGGTACCCCTACTTTAGTTCACCGACACCCTTGCTGTCTAGATTTTGTGGTAATTTTCAGAAGGTTCCTTGATGTTTTCTTTTTGTGGTTTTGATTATTTTCAGAAGAGCCAGCTTGTCTTGAGGATCACCAGGAGCTTTGTGAACCTCATCAGCACTAAGGCAAGCCACAGTAACATTTTCATGGTGCCACTTCAATATTTGTGATTTTCCTACTTGAACTTATGAATATTTATGCATTTCAAATTTGTTATATAATGATTATATTCTGTTAAATGCTTGTCATGTTAAAATGCTCGAGTTATAGAAAGTTTGAAGTGAATCTTGTTGGTAAGCTAAGAAGAACTTAGTTACAAGTAATGAATAAAGGATATGGTCATAGAGTTTAATATTTAGTTTAATTATTATCTTTGCATGATGAAACATGGTGAGATTGCTAGAAATGATTCTGGCGTAAGTGAGGCTTGATCTTACCCAGAGTAGTAGCATGAGTTGATGATGGCTCCGTAGGAGCGTGGTGGATTCAGTTATTTGCATGGTTATGTGATGCATGTGTTAAGTGATGCATAGTATGGCATTATGGCACCGGTTATTTTCACATTAAGTTGAACTTGATTAATAACTCAACTTGAACATGTTGTTGACTGGGTCATGGTGCCCCTGAAACGAGTCTTTCCCAGTGCAACAACATTTGCCGGTATGGGACGGCCTTAATGCGTTTAATTGTCGTGCCTCTGGTCGGTGCCTCCATTTAGGGAAGGTTATGGGCGTGCTGTTAAGTTATGTTTTGGTACTGGGTCCCAGAGTGGATCGTGGCCACAACGGCGGTTGAGGTGTCTGGAGGTAGACACGGGGCCACACAGGACTAGCCCGATGGGGACTGAGTCAGAATGGCCAGCAGAGTGTCATGACAATGAAATGGTTTTGTTGGAATGCCGTTGCTCCACCCGAATGGGAGTGCGAGGCCATGTTTTCCGTAGTGTGGGTACAGTGTACTAACCTGTGCATAGAGTTTTTAAACTATCGATAGCCGAGTCCACGGTTACCGACCCGCTCGAAAGTAGGGTACACCATGGGTCAACACTTAATAAAATTTGCACACTAAGTTTGTACTAAGGATGGCAGTGAGGCCATCGTGTTGAGGTGGACCATGAGTTGGTCGGGTGGTGATCGCCGGAAGGGTCATGGGCCATGAGTTGGTTGGGTGGTGATCGGCGTAAGGATCACAAATGTGTTTTAGAGATTATCATGTTGTGGTCTGTAAATTATCATGTCCTGTAAGCAAGTACTTGGAACGAGTACCAGTTGATCCTAGTCACAGCATGTTGGATACCTGGTTACATTGTTGATTAAATGGTTAAATATCATGATATTGTTTGTCATTATGTTTATGCTTATTGTGAGCTTGCAAGTACATTCAATGTACTGACCTGGCAAGTCATGCTAGATTTCAGGAAAGTCTCGTCTGAAAGGAGTGTTGTCCGAGTCTAGACCGTGTCCACATCGGTGTCCCTGTGCTATGGAGTCCTGCTACGACGTTGTTCCGCTGTCGAGTAGCTGTCATGATCGAGGCCCCTTTATGTTCACGAAATAATGTACATATTGTTCAGCCGCACCGTGTCTGCCGCTTGTCGCTAACTGTTGTCATATAAACTATGCTCCGCTAGCATGAATAAAGCGGTTTTTTTTCTGTACCAAGTTGTTGTGTGTTGCTAGAACACAAGGTCTCTGGGCTGGCAATGCAAGGTAAACCGGTCGCTCTGAGCCGGGGTGCCACAACACTTGGTATCGAGTCATACCGATCAGAAAACCCACGCTAGACTAAGCCGAGTTAACTGCATGTTAGATACGAGTTGTAGTTGAGTGCCGGTAATAATTGTAGCTGGTTGTTGCGTTGCATGCACTGATTTTATTTTTATGCTAACCTCCTAATGGTTGTGAGTGTAGATGGCTCCGGTGCTATATCCGTGTCGTTTGTAGCTGATGTCGTACACGTCGCCGCATCTCCTTCGTAACGTGTGGCGTCGGCTATACCCTCACCGAGGCGATCCAACCTATCTTGTGTACCGAGAGCGCCTAGCTGACTCAGTGTATGAATATCACGCCGTGGTTACTCTGCGTGTCAGTTCCATTTCCAGCTCTTACACTCGTACCTCTCGAAGCGGCTATGCTTCTACCGCTTCTCAGGCTATCCAGTTTGCTGCATTCGAGGTACTTGTTGAGCTCCGCTACAACGAGGTCCGGATGCAGAACCACCCAGGTTTCCATTACTATCCTTCTCTCCACGATAATGGAAGTGTCCGTTTCCCTGTCATTGATCCGAAGTCTGATAGTGTAGCTAGCCACCTTTCTCGCTACATCACTGCTAGCTATCTTCTGATCTACGAGCTGGCTCGTGAGCTGAGTCGTGCCCGTACTACTTTAGCCTCTACTTTGGTCTCTTCTCGCTCAACCACTACTCCACCATCTGTAGGATTTACTCCCTATGTTCCTGCCAGTTCTAGATCCCCTGTTTCTCCGATTACTCCTCCGAGTAGCTTGGGCACCGCGACTGTGAGTCCACTTAGTGCTCCTGCTGAGTGGGTTTCACTCCTCACCACTCCTGTAGCCCCGATGATCCACCCTCCACCTGCCCTAGAGGGAGAGCCCTCGAGGCAGCGTCGTCGTGTCATAACCCGAAGGTCTCTGTTAACCCCGTCAGTTCTGGATCCGAGTCCGCTTCAGGACAGGACCCTGCAGCACCAGCAGAGCAGTAGAGCTTTCGAGTATTCACAGTCGTCAGGATGGAGTATGGATGTAGTCGTATGAGTCATGATGTTTGGTTTATGTATGAGGGTAGTTGGACCTGGCATGTTGTTATCTTTCATGTATGAGTCTATGTATAATTATGTTGGACTTTATTTTATTCGCCGTATTTTCTTCGCCTTTTCGGTTTCACTTGGATTTTTATTGCTGGCTTCTCCCTAGTTTATGTTGAATGTTTCTCATTTCAGTTGCATTGACTTGGGAAAAATCATATTAGGATGACGCGGCGAGGCTGCGTGAGCAACGTCATGAGGGTTCTCTGTTCGTGTTCAGCGACAGTGGGACAATCACCCCGCAGCCGTACGTTCCTCCACCGCCTCCACCGCCAAATCCGCCCTCCACCGAGCAAACTATGTGTATGTTCGAGGAACGATGAAATAATGATATGATGGAAATATTCAGAAGTATTCAAGCAATGGTTGGACAGAATGGAAATCAGCCCGTCCCTCACTCCAAGTTATCTGATTTTCAAAGGACTAAGGCTCCCATTTTCAGTCAGGCCATTGATCCCTTGGATGCAGATGATTGGTTGAGAACCATGGAAAAGAATCTTGAGGTTGCTCGAACTGATGAAGAGGATAAGTGAGGGAGTCCTGGACTAGGGGGTGTCCGGACAGCCGGACTATCATCGTCCGCCGGACTCCAAGACTACGAAGATAGAAGATTGAAGACTCTGGCTCGTGTCCGGATGGTACTTTCCTTGGCGTGGAAGGCAAGCTTGGCAATACGGATATGTAGATCTCCTACCATTGTAACCGACTCTGTGTAACCCTAGCCTCCTCCGGTGTCTATATAAACTGGAGGGCTTTAGTCCGTAGGACAACATACATTACAACAATCATACCATAGGCTAGCTTCTAGGGTTTAGCCTCCTTGATCACGTGGTAGATCTACTCTTGTACTACCCATATCATCAATATTAATCAAGCAGGACGTAGGGTTTTACCTCCATTGAGAGGGCCCGAACCTGGGTAAAACATTGTGTCCCTTGTCTCCTGTTACCATCCGCCTAGACGCACAGTTTGGGACCCCCTACCCAAGATCCGCCGGTTTTGACACCGACATTGGTGCTTTCATTGAGAGTTCCTCTGTGTCGTCACCGATAGGCTTGATGGCGTCTTCAACCAACAACGCTGTCCAGGGTGAGACTTTTCTCCCTGGACAGATCTTCGTGTTCGGCGGCTTCGCACTGCGGGGCAATTCACTTGGCCATCTGGAGCAGATTGAAAGCTACGCCCCTGGCCGTCAGGTCAGATTCGGAAGCTTAAACTTCACGACCGATGTCCGCGGGGACTTGATCTTCGACGGACTCGAGCCACAGCCAAGCGCGCCGCACTGTGACGATGGGCACGATCTAGCTCTGCCGCCGAACAGTGCCTTGGTGGCCGCACCCGGATCCGTTTCAACCATTAGCCCGGAGCAGATCGCCCATATCGAGGGCCGGTGGATAGACGCCGCCCTGGGGGCTTTAACACCACGGCGATGGAGCTAACATTGATCTTGTCCTCGCGAAACTCGTGATTCCGAGGCGGGACTCTCGCCGACTCCGAACCTCCCGCGCCTCTACCAATCGATCCGGATTGGGCGCCGTTATGGAATTCACCGCCACGGACATCTTTCGTACTCGCTTTTGGCGATATCCTGAATTCACTAAAGCATCTCTCGTTATCGAGAGTCCTCGCCGACTATGGCCGGAGGGCTGGGGTACGGACGACAAAGAAATTCAGAGCCCACCCACCACCCACTTTGTAGCCACTGTCGACGATCTAACCGACATGCTAGACTACGACTTCGACGACATCGACGCTACGGACGATGATGCCGGAGACGAACAGGAACCAGCACCTACAGGGCACTGGAAGACCACCTCATCATACGACATATATATGGTGGACACCCCAAAAGACGGGGATGGCGAAGAAGCAGCGGAGGCAGATTCTCTAAAGAAGCAGCCCAAACACCGACGCCGTGGCGCCGCCTAAATCCCGCCACAGCAAGAATGGAGATTCCGCACGGAGATAATAATACTCGAGAGTGCCAAGACAATCCCTCCAAAGAAGACTCAAGCAGAGGATGCGTAGCAAGCCCCGACGAGAGGGCGGCGATTTAAGGGGTTGGGGATGATAACTATATGCTTCCCTCCCAAGACGGCGAGCCTCAACGATGATGAATTCGCTGCCTCGAGGATCCCGTCGAACAAGAGCGCTTCAAGCGCAGGGCTTATCGCCACAAAGAACAGCGTAAAGAAAAGCAGCAACAGCTCCAAGCTGATCAAGACCTCGTCGCCGATCGATGGACCGAGGTCCTCGCGTCAAGAGTATAAACTCAACGCCTCCAAAAGTTACCTAAGACGCAAGCTGCTCCCCGATTAGAGGAGGAAGCACACATACCTTCATCACCAGCAAGACGATATGGCTGACCGACCACCCGTGGTCGTGGCAGAGAGGCATCCAGTGCCCCGCCAAGACTGCATTCCGGCATCGCCTCCAAAAGTACGGGCCAAGAGGGAACGCGCCGACTTGCGAGACATATTGAGGAAAAGGCAAGGCAATCCAGATCCATCTACGGATCACGTGGGCGCCCGACCCCACGACGAATACCGTCGCGCCGATACAATAACCCGCCGGGCCGAACACAGCAGACAACGCTCTCGAGCTGCGCCACGATATAGCTCAATACAGGGCGCCGACACCTCTATGCTTCATCGACGAAGTAATGGATCATCGATCCTCAAGGGTTCAAACTCAGAACATCGAATCTTACGATGGCACAACAGACCCCACGGTTTGGATCAAGACTATCTTCTCCACATTCATATAGCCCGGTGATGATCTCCATGCCATCAAGTATCTCCCACTGCTTAAAGGACCAGCTCGGCATTGGCTAAACAGCTTGCCCGCAGAGTCAATTGTGCTGGGAACACCGAAGACGATTCCTCGATAACTTCCAGGCACGATAAAGCGACCACCGACGCCGATGACCTAAGCCACATTATTCAGCAGCCAGACGAATCGCCGCATAATTCTCGACACGGTTCTTGACAAAGAAAAACCAAATCGCCGATCGTCCGGATGCAGAGGCCCTTGCAGCCTTCAAACATAACATCCGGGATTTAATGGCTAGCCCGGCACTGGGCAGAAAAGCCAAATCCATGGCAGCCCTCACATCGTTAATGACCCGCTTGCACGGAGAGGACAGCTGGCTAGCCCGTAGCAACAACCTCAAGAAAATTTCTGGCAGTCCGGATACAAAGGACAACAACGGCAGGTCACGCCGAAACAAAAACAAGCGCCCATTAACAGCGATTTACGAGTAGGAGACCCGACCGCCGAACAACAGAGGATGTAAGGGTTTCCCCACAAGTGCGGACGGTGAATATGATATACGTGACCCACATACCCAAGAGGAGAGGAACGCGACTCAGGGACGCCTATGCGATGGAGCCATCAGCCCCAAAGTTCAATCCATGGTCCTCTTGTCCGATCACTTTCGATCGAAGAGACCATCCGACCAAAGATACGCATGGCGGATTCGCCGCATTGGTTTTAGACCCAATCGTCGATGGATTTCACTCACAAGAGTCCCGATGGACGGCGGTAGTAGCCTGAACTGCTTTATCAAGATATAGTGTGCAAATGGGCATAGACCCATCAAGGATTAAACCTACAAAGACAACCTTTAAAGGTGTCATCCTGTGAGTGGAGGCCACTTTACAGTGCTCACCACACCGAAGTGGTCTTCGATCCCGGATAATTTCCGGAGCAAAGAGTTAATCTTCGACATAGTCCCGCTTTCTAGCCGCTATCACGCTCGCCGGACGAACCACGCTCGCAAAATTCAACACGGTGCCGCATTATGCATACCTAAAGCTCAAGATGCCAGCCCTCGTGGAGTCATCACGGTCAATGGGAATATGGAACGCCCTCCGAACGGAGGAACATAATGCTCTCGCGAAGTATATAGAGCAGCCTTCTAAGGCAATTCTCAAGTCCGGCAGTTAAAAGGCCGGACACAGAAAGCGCGCCCGAGCAATGCCAACTAAGACCACTGGGCGCGATCAGAGCATCGCCAGAGCAATGCGGCCCCAACCTCGCCTCACAAGATGATCGCAAGAATAACACTCCGCAGACATCATTATGCTTTGGAGATACCATGGCGCAGGGAAGGGGCACGATCACAATGGACCCAGAGTGCGGCTCGACACACCAGGCTCACAAGTGTGCCCCTTCTTTTTTATTGTAGTTTTCTTCTTCTTTTATGTACACAGGACTCGTTAACTGTAAGCCCCGTCCGTGGCTAACCCGCCGAACCCATGATGCAACAATCAGGACTAAAGAAGGCCGCGATTTAACATTCAGGTGGTCTCAATTACGAGCATTAAATTCGATTATATACACCAAGTCTGCAGCTCATCCCTGGAGGGGGACATGTTTATTGAGTCCAAATCCCTTGCTTATCAAGACTATTTGTATCAGTCCACTATACTAGCAGACTTTCTTTCATAAATAATGCAGCACCTTTTTATTGCAATTGCGTTATCTTTTATATATATGTCGGTGTACTAAAGTAGGGGTACCTTAGTACCCCGAACTTGGGCACGGGCAACGAGGTACTTCGCGCCAGCAAGGCTTGTCAAGGCGTCCGCCAAGATCCTCCGCCATTCCCATTCACCGCCATTCAAGAGCAAAGTGTCACTTGAGAAGACAAAGCCCTGCAAGAGGAGCTTGTTGAAGGACAAGGGCAAGAGAAGCTTGCCGGGAAGGACAGGACTTCGCAAGAGGAGCTTGCCGGAAGGCCAGCCAAGGCGCTTGTCACAAGGCGGTTACCATCATACCAGTGTTCACCACCCGACGACGCAGTCGCCGCAGGATCACTCCCTGCACGTGGCGGTGGTCTGTGCAGCCTAGCGCCGCGAGGTGGCGTTTAAGGTGACTAGGAGGCCATCGTGGCGATCGGTGGCGCCCCTAACGGTCGCTTCCTACACTGCTGGAGCGACCGGACGGCATTAAATGCTCTTGTCCCTCGCCACGAGTTAGGTAGGGACATCAGAGATAGTGGTTGTACCAACCCACATTTTTACCTTTCTACCCTCTCTCTCAAGCGTACACCAGTAGGTGACCCCTTTAGACTATAAAAAGGAGGCCCGTGCGCACGTAGAAGGGGTTCGCAGATTGGAGACTACAGCATACCGACACTTTCGAGCTTAAGAACATATACCAACACAAAGCAGCAGAGGAGTTTTATCTCTCCAGAGCCCGGCCGGGTAAAATTCCCCCGCTGCTCGCCTCGACCGCTTCTCATACAAGGCTTCGCCTCCCTTGCCGGACTGAAGGCCCCTGCCCCATAGGTGCTCGTCTCCGCCACGACATCTTTTGGCGCCGCTGTAGGGGAGCGCCGAGGTCGTCGCGATCTCGATCCGCGCTCACGCTACGCTACATCAACATCTTCGTCGACATGCCACCGAAGAAGAAGGCTTCGGAAGTGGCCGCTCCGTCTGCGACTGTCCTATCGCCAATATATGTTCATTATATGACATCTTGCACCCGTATATTTTGGTACGGCCGAATACGCCAGGGGCTTCTATTCCCCAAATTATGGTGTGATAAAGTCCGAACACTTTCACAAGTGCGGCACCCCAAACATATAGCATTATATGAATCGGCTCTGAATCATGTCTTGGGTCAATAGTTGGGTTTGCCTGCCCCACGCTTTGGTGCCTTACGCCCGCTCGCTTCGCTAAGGTGGAGACCGAAGAACCATCTGCGATTGCGCCTGGTTTAGCCGGGCGAGCGCCTCAATGGAGAAAGCTAAAACTGACTGGCATGATAAGGCGAGAGACTGGTCGCTGTTCGAGAGGTTTTTTCGGGTCCTTAAAGACTCACGCCGCTTCGAGCGAAGTTCCGGATAATATCCGATGAAGGCGTGGATAGCGCCCCGGATTCGGCCTTCCGAATACCAGGGCTTCACGAAATTTAAAATTATAGAATTCTATGGCTAAGTGAGAGTGTTCAAGCATTATAAGTCCGTTGCCTTGTTCGTCGTGTTGAGCGCCTCCTAGATGGACCCAAAATGGGAACAAGAGTGCTCAAGTTTATCCCAACACCCGAGCACTTGTGGCTTGGGGTGAAGCCAACGACTTACCATCTCTCAGATTTTACAAACGGCCGCATGTAAGGTAATATTTTAAATTAAAAGGCATTGCTCATGGCGCATATGAAAGAAGTTTTCAGCGACAGATAAATACACAGCGAAGTTCACTCAAAGATTACATTTCGGGAGCACTCATCTGCATATTGCAGGCTCCTTCAGACAATTTTATAATACTTCGGGCGTGCCATACTCCTTGCTCGGGCGGTGGTGGGTCCGTGAGAAGCTTCTCAGATCCAGCTTTGCCCCATGGCACCTTTATGCGGCAAGGGCCCGACGAGCGCTTTCAATACAAAGTGAGCGCTTGACTACATCCAGCTGGGCATGCATCCACCAGCCACAGACAAGGCCAAAGTAGCTCCAGGCATGGCCTGTCCCAGCCACACCGGACTATGAGACCCTTCATGGCCTCCTCAGCTACCTTAGGTAGTTCGACCAGCCGCTTCACCTGGTCACTTGGGGCACTGATGGCCGGCCTCGAGTATCGAGACCGTAAGACCTTCTCCGTCGAGCTCCCTCCTCGCCACGATAGAATGCGGTGGCATCGACGCGACTACGCGGAAGATCCGCAAATGCCCTTGAGAGCTCCGACCGGGTAAGTGTCGTAGTTCACATTAACATGCCTGCTTTGCATGAAAAATGCCTTACCCGCCGCCATCTTCTTTATGTCCTCAACTTCCCGAAGGTCCTTATGGGCCTCGGCCTTGGCAGATTTGGCATTTTGAGAGACGAGGCAAGCTCGACTCTCGATTTGAGTCACGCCCAAACTCTCATGCTTTTCCATGAGAGCCCGAGCTTGCCGAACTTCCGCCACCCGTGCCTCTTGCTTTTCTCGCCAGCCTGCTCTGCTGCCAGACTGTGTTCGTCATGACACAAAGATCCTTCGTGGCTGCCACCTCGTTAGTGGCCCCTCGCAATACATATATTATCCTTGTTAATTTTATTTGCAACCAAAATCCTTTTCTATAAGGTACTTATTCAAAGTGGTGTTACTCACCTTTTTTCCTCGAGCTGCCTCTTGGCATGGCCGAGCTCTTGCTCGACCGCCGAGATCCTTCTTAGCACCTCGACCTCCGCCAAGCACGCGGCAGAGGTCAAGATAAGAGCCCGCAAACCCATATTGACATATTTTAGGCAACCTCAGATATCTTGTTAGATCCTCATCCGCTTTTCTTTCCAACACCGAACTAAGCATCAGGCTACTATCTATGCGATATTACATTACATAATTTTAACTTCTTACTCAAAGCTCGTTAGAAGGTCTGCAGAGCTTTGGTCAGCCCGCCTTAGCGAGTGAATCCTTTCTCAATCACCGCACTCATGATAGTGCGGTGTTCTTCCTCGATGGAAGCACCTTTAAGCGCCTCAACAGGTTATCCGCGCCCGTTGACGGAGGTCACGGCCACGGTCCTGTCCTTCTTTCAAGGGGCCGCTTGTTGCACTCGAGAACCACCGCGGTTCCGATGTAGAGTCCGCACAAAGTCCGGAGGTTGCTGACGGCGCCCGAGCCTCCTCCCGATGGGTCCTCTTTGGGATCCCACCTCGGCGCCCTCGCCGGCGCTGCGGGTAGAGGCGGGGGATGGAATTCACATCCGACGAGGCTAATGACCCGCCGATGAGTCGGGAGATCATCATTGGCCGGATTACGGGCGAATGCGGCGTTAGAAGGATACTACACAGATAAAAGAAATTACACATCAAGGATCCGGATACCACGATCGCCGGACGCTCGCCCTTGAGGCCACTCATCTCGCCAACGCTGATGTTGGCGAAACTGTCCGGGGATAGTTCTCCGCCTCTTGACCCTTCGCCTCCCGATTGGGGAAGCTTTCCTCTTCTTCTCTCCTCCTCCGAGAGAATACCTCCTCCTCCTGCTTCGGGAGGAGTCCTTGTCATCAGACGCTCGATTATGGAACTTTTGAGTCCCGCTGCTACCTTCTTGGTTTTCTTCTCGGCACCACGTGCGGTGCGGAACCAAAGCAGCCCCTCAGCGGCGTCCACTGGTCTTCGCATGGGAGCCGGGCTGATAAGCAGCCTTTTCTCCATCCATTCCTCACAAAGGAAGTGGCAGAATGAAATCCACTAAAAGTTAATTTAATTATCACAAGTGTCCCGTGACGGGTTGAATCACTTACCTCGCCGCTTGATATCGCGAGCTGAATCCGCGATCTTCCGTCATGATGCGGGGCTTCGCGCCCTTGAACAACACCTCCAGCGCCTTCAGATGTTGTATCAAGAGCCCGCTTAGCGCTCGGTGCTGTTCCGGATTGAACTCCCACAAATTGAATGCCCGTTTGGCATGGGAGAATCCGCGGATGAGCGTGACTTGGACCACGCCGACAAGCCGGAGCCTATTGCGCACCATCTTCTTGATGCAGGCTCGAGTCCCGCCACCTCCACCGGATTGCCCCATCGCAAGCCCTTCTCTTTCCGTGAGGTGAGCTGCGTGGGGATGCCAGATCTAAACTCAGGGGCCGCCGCCCATGTAGGCTAGCGCGGCTCGGTGATGTAGAACCACCCTGATTGCCACCCCTTGACGGAATCCAGAAAGGTCCCTTTGAGCCATGGGACGTTGGGTAATTTGCCCAACATGGCGCCCAAGATTCCGCTTATGCGTTCTTCACAACCTTTGGCTTGACGTTGAAGGTCTTGAGCCACAGGCGAAGTGGGGCCGGATGCAGAGAAGGTTTCACACACCACGATAAACGCCGAGATGTTGAGGATGAAGTTCGCGCCAGATCGTGGAAATCCAGGCCGAGTAAAACATGAGCCCCGGACGAATGGATGGAGCGGAAAGCCCAGTCCGCGGAGGAAGTGGGGAGGAAGACGACCTCTCATGACGCCTGGGTAGGGATGAGCTGCCCCTCGTCGGGCAGCCGATGCGCGATATCGCTGGAAAGATATCCGGCGTTGCGCAGCTTGGTGATGTCCTCCTCATTAGCGGTGGAGGCTAACCATTTACCTCCCGCTCCGGACATATTCGGAGAAGGTCGAGGCGAGATGCGCAAGCTTGGGCATTGGAGCTCGAGTGCGCGGAGATGGATAAGCAAAGGAGGAAGAAGGCGTAGGTGAGAAGGTGAATCCTTATCCCTTATATATAGGCGGACGAAAACTATGCGTCCCCCACCGGCCTGATAAAACTCGCTTATCTCCCAAGCGCCACCATCAATGGCGCGGTTGGGTTACCCACCGTCCGTATTGATGAGAATCCCGGAATAAGGGGAACACGATCTCTGCTTCGACAAGACGTGCCAAGGAAACCGCTTCGCTAAACGTGCTGAGGTGATATAGTAAAAAACGATTCAAACAAGGGCTTGGTGGCGGTGTGATGTCCAGCCGGCCAGCCGGCCAGAGCATGCAACACCTCGCCACCATCCCCGTCTGCACCTCCATAACTCTCCCTGGCGCTCGCCGACGACGGAGCTTGCCGCAGCGAGCACGAGCACGGTCCGGCCAACGGCATAGTGCGCGGTGCACTATGTTCGTCGCTTTGCCCCTCGCTCCTGTACTCGTCCGTGCGCGCGCACTGTTCCTGCGTGACCTCCATCATCTTCTCCCTCTCTGTCTGGCGCCGTTCGTCGTCGGGCGTCGTGGACAGGTGTCCTCCGGTGGAGCCCGAGCCCTCCCCGCCGCCCGCCTATAAAAGCAGCCACCCGCAGCCTCTTGGAGCACCTGCAGCCACTCCCACTTCCTCCACGAGCCAGTAGAAGCCGCAGCCCGCCGGGTAGGCCGCGGGCTGCCGTCCCGGAGCTAAGCTCGCCGGCGATCAACTCCGAATCGTTCTCGCAGCTCCGGCCCCTCCCAAGCCAAGGCGACCCCGCCAGGGCCTCCGCCTCTCCTCTGTGAAGCCAACCCACCCTGGTGGAGCCCCTGGAGCTGCCCCAAGCCGCCGTCGTCCTCATCTCCGGCAACCTCCGCCCTCTGCCTCCGCTGGAGAGGTCAATTCCGACGCTGTCCGATCCACTGCTAGCTACGCCACTGCACGGCAGGTGCACAAACATCTCCTCCATCGATCCCTCCCTCTCGTTTGACTCCAAGAAGCCTCATCGCCGGCGTGTGCTCCGGCGAAGTAACGCCTCCCTCTGTTTCCCGCTCCCTCCCTCTGGCCTAACTAGCGGGGCCCGCTAGTCAGCCACTCATTACGCGCGTGAAGCGGTATGAGTGGTGGTGCCCCGGATGTTTACACTTTCGACGTCACCCCCCTGTTTTTTAATTCAAATTCATTTAAAATCCAGGAAACTTCAAATGTCCATAACTTTTTATCCATAAGTCCAAATGCATTGATTTTTCCTTGCTGTCTAGATTTTTTTGTAATTTTCAGAAGGTTTCTTGATGTTTTCTTTTTGTGGTTTTGATTATTTTCAGAAGAGCCAGCATGTTTTGAGGATCACCAGGAGCTTTGTGAACCTCATCAGCACTAAGGAAATCCACAGTAACATTTTCATGGTGCCACTTCAATATTTGTAATTTTCCTACTTGAACATATGAATATTTATGCATTTAAAATTTGTTATATAATGATTATATTCTGTTAAATGCTTGAGTTACAGAAAGTTTGAAGTGAATCTTGTTGGTAAGCTACGTAGAACTTAGTTACAAGTAATGAATAAAGGATATGGTCATAGAGTTTAATAATTAGTTTAAGTATTATCTTTGCATGACAAAAAATGATGAGATTGCTAGAAATGATTCTGGTGTAAGTGAGGTGTGATCTTACCCAGAGTAGTAGCATGAGTTGATGATGGCTCCGTAGGAGCGTGGTGGATTCAATTATTTGCATGGTTATGTGATGCATGTGTTAAGTGATGCATAGTATGGCATTATGACACCGGTTATTTTCACATTAACTTGAACTTGATTAATAACTCAACTTGAACATGTTGTTGACCAGGTCATGGTGCCGCTGAAACGAGTCTTTGCCCGTGCAACCACATTTGCCGGCATGGGCTGGCCTTAATGCGTTTCATTGTTGTGCCTCTGGTCGGTGCCTCCATTTAGAAGGTTATGGGCATGCTGTACCCTGGCCCGGTAGGCAAGCATAACCTTGTGAGCCCGTTGTTAAGTTAAGATTTGGTACCGGGTCCCAGAGTGGATCGTGGCCACGACGGTGGTCGAGGTGTCTGGAGGTAGACACGGGGCCACCCAGGACTAGCCCGATGGGGACTGAGTCGGAATGGCCGGGAGAGTCTCATGACAATGAAGTGGTTTCATCGGAATGCCGTTGGTCCACCCGAATGGGAGTGCGAGACCATGGGTTCCGTAGTGTGGGTACAATGTACTAGCCTCTATAGAGTGTCTTTAATCTATCGGTAGCCAAGTCCACGGTTACGGGCACGCTCGAAAGTAGGGTACACCATGGGTCAACACTTAATAAAATTTGCACACTAAGTTTGTACTAAGGATGGTAGTGAGGCCATCGTGTTGAGGTGGACCATGAGTTGGTCGGGTGGTGATCGCCGTGAGGGTCATGGGCCATGAGTTGGTCGGGTGGTGATCGCCGTAAGGATCACAAATGTGTTTTAGAGATTATCATGTTGTGGTCTGTAAATGATCATGTCCGGTAAGCAAGTCCTTGGAACGAGTACCAGTTGAGCCTAGTCACAGCATGTTGGATACCTGGTTGCATTGTTGATTAAATGGTTAAATATCATGATATTGCTTGCCATTATGTTTATGCTAATTGTGAGCTCACAAGTACATTCAATGTACTGACCTGGTCTGTCATGCCAGATTTCAGGAAAGTCTCATTGGAAAGGAGTGCTGTCCGAGTCTAGACCGGGTCAACATCGGTGTCCCTGTACTATGGAGTCCCGCTACGACGTTGTTCCACTACCGAGTAGTTGTCATGATCGAGGCCCCTTTATGTTCACGAAATAATGTACATATTGTTCAGCCGCACCATGTGTGCCGCTTGGCCTCGCTAACTGTTGTAATATAAACTATGCTCCGCTAGCATGAATAAAGTGGTTGTTTTTCTGTACCAAGTTGTTGTGTGTTGCCAGAACACAAGGTCTCTGGGCTGGCAATGCAAGGTAAACCGGTCGCTCTGAGCCGGGGTGCCACAATTTAACCAAGAGCCCATATTACATTGTCTTCTCCCTTGATGAATGCTTGTAGATTCCAGCTTAGTCCAATGCGCGTGCACTTCTATTATTATCCACACCGTTCGGTCATGCAAGTGAAAGGCAATAATGATGATATATGATGAAATGATTGAGATGAGAGAAGCTGGTATGAACTCGATGTCTCTTGTTTTTGTAAATTTGATTAGTTCGTCATTCCTGATTCAGCCTATTATGAATAAACATGTTTGCAATGAAAATTAGAGATTATAGTTGCTTATTCCATGCTTAATTAGCTAGGAGTTTATAATGGTTTACCTTGCGTGCCAATATGCTATTAAAATGGTTGTCATGTGGTATGATAGGGTGGTATCCTCCTTTGAATGATTCGAGTGACTTGACTTGGCACATGTTCACGCATGTAGTTGAAACAAAATCAACATAGCCTTCACGATGTTTATGTTCATGGTGGATTATATGCTACTCATGCTTGCACTCCGTTGATTAATTTTAATGCATGTTCGTAACTGTAGTCTCTCTCTAGTTGGTCGCTTCCTAGTCTCACTTGTACTAAGCGGGAATACTGCTTGTGCATCCAAAATCCATAAACCCCAAAGTTATTCCATATGACTCCACTATACCTTCCTATTTGCGGTATCTACCTGCCGTTCCAAGTAAATTTGTATGTGCCAAACTCCAAACATTCAAATGAAATTCTGTTTTGTATGCTCGAACAGCTCATGTATCAACTAGGGCTGTCTGTATCTTCCATGTCGGGCGGATTATTCTAAAGAGGAGTGGACTCCGCTCCTCACTCACAAGAAAATGGCTGGTCACCGGGATGCCCAGTCGCATGCTCAAATCAAAATAATTGCCAACAAAACTCCCCCATGATTGTTGTTAGTTGGAGGCACCCGTTGTTTTGGGCAAGCCATGGATTGATGATTCGTTGGTGGTGGGGAGTATAAAATTTACCATTCTGTTTAGGAACCGCCGATAATGTGTGTAGCATGGAAGATATCGAGATCTCTCGGTTGTTATATTGACAGTGAAAGTATACCGCTCAAAATATTATTTATCTCTATTTCAAAATCGAGCTCTAGCACCTCTACAAATCCCTGCTTCCCTCTGCGAAGGGCCTATCTATTTACTTTTATTAAAAAGCATCAGCTAGAGAGCACCGTTGTCATTTGCATGCATTACTATTTATTTATATTGAGTATGACTATGATTGGATCTCTTTTACCATCAATTACAATGTTTAGTCGGTCCTTGATCTTCAGAGGTGCTCTGCATTTATGTTTTGCGGTCTCAAAAAGGCCAAGTGAGATACTATCTTGTTATATCATATTATGATTGTTTTGAGAAAGTGTTGTCATCCGAGATTTATTATTATTCCTCGCTAGTTGATTATGCCATTGATATGAGTAAACATGAGACCTAAGTGTTATTGGGAATGTGGTTAGTTCATAATCTTTGCTGAAAACTTGAATGCTGGCTTTACATATTTGCGACAACAAGAGCAAACAGAGTTTGTAAAAGTTTTTCTTTATCACTTTCAGTTTGTCAACTGAATTGCTTGAGGACAAGCAAAGGTTTAAGCTTGGGGGAGTTGATACATCTCCATCGTATCTACTTTCCAAACACTTTTGCCCTTGTTTTGGACTCTAACTTACATGATTTGAACGGAACTTACCCAGACTGATGCTATTTTCAGCAGAACTGCCATGGTGTTATTTTTGTGCATAAATAAAAGTTCTCGAAATGACGTGAAAATACATGGAGCACCTTTTTGGAATTAATAAAACATATTGGTGAAAGAATCAACGTCAGGGGGGCCGCACCCTGTCCACGAGGGTGGGGGGCGTGCCCCCCCCCTAGGGCGTGCCCCCTGCCTCGTAGGCCCCTTGAAGCTCCACCAACCTCAACTCCAACTCCATATATCCATGTTCGGGGAGAAAAAAATGAGAGAGAAGGATTCATCGCGTTTTACGATACGGAGCCGCCGCCACGCCCTAAACTCTCTCGGGAGGGCTAATCTGGAGTCCGTTCGGGGCTCCGAAGAGGGGAATCTTTCGCCGTCATTGAGGAAGTCCTGGATTAGGGGTTCCTCGGACAGTCGGACTATATACTTTGGACACACTGTTGGACTATGAAGATACAAGATTGAAGACTTCGTCCCATGTCCGGGTGGGACTCTCCTTTGCGTGGAAGGCAAGCTTGGCAATTCGGATATGTAGTTCTCCTTCTCTGTAACCGACTCTTTGTAATACTAGCCCCTCCGGTGTCTATACAAACCGGAGGGTTTAGTCCGTAGGACAACAACAATCATAATCATAGGCTAGCTTCTAGGGTTTAGCCTCTACGATCTCGTGGTAGATCAACTCTTGTAATACTCATATCAACAAGATCAATCAAGCAGGAAGTAGGGTATTACCTCCATCGAGAGGGCCTGAACCTGGGTAAACATTATGTTCCCCGCCTCGTGTTACCATTAGCCTTAGACACACAGTTCGGTACCCCCTACCCGAGATCCGCCGGTTTTGACACCGACATTGGTGCTTTCGTTGGGAGTTCATCACTTCTGAGGGAGCTCTTGATTTAGGCCAAAATCTCCGACTCAGCGGCTTCGTCATTACCGCCCGTTCGGCCATCGCGCCAACGATGACTTCTCAGTTCATCAAAAACAACCTCCACGTCAGCTAGGAATTTACCTAGCAGATGGATCCAATGGAGCTCTCCTTCCTGAACGAGCTCTTGGATCGCATCGCCGCCCTGGGAGTCGCTATGGACTATGATCGGATCGGGCTTAAACCTGACCAAAGGGAGATTAACTCTCCACCGGTCACCCATCAGATAGCGGTAGTGGAGGAGCAATGCAGCTATTCTTCCTCTATTTTGAGGACGAACTATGTCCGGATTCCCGAGCTCTCCGAGCCGGATACCCGTCTACGGGAGGACATGGCCCAACCTCCGAACCTATAATCAGACAGCGGGCCAGAAAAATTGGGCAATATCCCGAAGTCCGAACTGCCAAGCTCAGAAGCTCCTCTACCCCTGGGTCTCAGATCGGGTCAGGGTTTGGACCTAAATCTACCCACCCACCCAGACACAAGTGATCTTTCCCACATTATACAAGAGCCCCAAGAGACAGTACATCACTTCTGGGCCAGATTCCTCGTAATGAGCAAGGTTAAGGACTGTCGCGAGGAAGACGCAATCTCATTCTTTTGAAAAAATTGCACGGACAAGGGAATCCTCAACGCCATAAGTCACCGTGACATAGCACACTTCACTGACTTGATGGCCATAGTACAGAAGTATTGTGTGATGGAAAGCGCCTGGAAAACCCAAACAAAATTCCGGGATCCGCCGGCTCTCACTAAACCCCTCGTCCGAACTAAAACGGTGCACTCTCGCAAGTCACTCGATCCAATTACAAAGAAACCAAAGCCCACTACAGGGCGTGAAACCGTATTGGAGGGATGGCTCAATGGGCCATGCAAAATTCACAATACACCAGATACCATACCAACACACAGCGTCAGAGCATGTTGGATACTCCGGCAGGTGGCCAAGAGAGGCAAGGATCTCCTCATCAACCATACCACAGAGCATCATCCCGCCGAAAATAACAATATAATATTGACAGTCTTCAAGACTTTCGCCTCAAATAATAGGCGCAAGGACTCCGCAGCCTCGCCGAACTCTGCCACATTGCAGCAATAAATCCATGGAACGAAACGGCCATAACCTTCAATGCCAGTGACGAACCTCAATTCTGAACAGTCCGAGCACCAGCCGCTTTGGTCCTTAGTCCAATTGTGGACAGCTTCCGGCTTACGAAAGTGCTCATGGACGGTGGCAGCGGATTAAACCTCATCTACGAGGAAACTCTTAACAAAATGGAAATAGACAAGAGTCGCATTGAGCAAGGTAGCACGACCTTCAGAGGAATCATCCCCAGTCAGGAGGCACGATGTGCGGGAAAAATCACACTAGATGTGGTATTCGGCACGCCGGAGAATTATAGGTCTGAAGAAATCACATTCCAAGTGGCCCTATTCATTAGCGATACCATGCCCTTTCAGGGCGGGATTCATTCACGAGCTTCCAAGCTATACCCCATTACGGGTGCATGAAGCTCAAGATGCCTGGGCCCAACGGAATCATCACTCTAGCTAGTGATCCGGACGTAGGACTCCGCACCGAAAATAAAACCGCCGCACTGGCCGTTGAGGCATTATCCGAAGCCCTCGTGGCTGAAGAACTAACTGCGCTGTGCTCCACGGTGGACAGGGACAACGTGATACTCGACAAACGACCCAAGTCCACCTCTTTCAAACCAGCGGACGAAATAGTCAAATTCCAGGTCCACCCAACGGACCCTATAAAGACAACATCCATCGGGGCACAGCTGAACTCCACAATAGACGCTGCACTGCGACAGTTCTTGCATGAGAATTGGGACATCTTTTCCTGGCATCCTTCAAACATGCCAGCTATCCCACGCAGGTTGGCCGAGTATAGCCTAAACATACTGAAGGGACACAAGCCGGTCAAGCAGACTCTTCGGCGCTTCTCAGAACCTAAGTGACAAGCCATGGGAGAAGAGCTAGCCAAATTACTCGAGGCCAGATTCATCAGAGAAATAAAACATCCCGAATGTCTAGCAAACCTGGTGATGGTACCAAAGAAGGACAAATCCTGGCGCCTATGTGTCGATTGCAAGGACCTCAATAAGGCTTGCCCCAAGGATCCATTCCCCTTCCCTGCATTGATCAAATCATCGACGCTACCGCAGGACACGACACATTGTTCTTCCTCGACGCATACTCTGGATACCATCAAATCAAGATGGCGGAGTTCCATCAAGCCGCAATGGCATACATCACACCATACGGCCCATTCTGTTTTAACACCATGCCTTTCGGGCTCAAAAATGCCGGTGCAACCTATCAACGCATGATTCAGACATGCCTGGAAAAACAAATCGGCAAAACAGTGGAGGCATACGTAGACTACGTGGTCATCAAAACCAGACACGTTGAATCTCTAATAGATGACTTGAGGCTTACGTTCTACAATCTCCGAACATATGACATCAAGCTCAATCCAAAAAAATGCATTTTCGGCATGCTAGCCGGAAAACTGCTGGGCGTCATCATTTCCAATAGAGAAATTGAAGCAAATCCGGCTAAAATCTGAGCTCTGTCACAGTTGGCTACCCCAACATACCTCAAGCAAATCCAGAAATTAACTGGATGCATGTCTGCCCTAAGTCGCTTTATCTCCCGATTGGGAGAAAAGGCACTATCTCTTTATCGCCTTCTTCAACGCACCGAACACTTCGAGTGGACGGATGCAACCGCGGTCGCATTAGAAGAAATAAAGGCCCTCTTGTCCAGCAACCCAATCCTATCCGCACCAAATATCAACGAACCCATGCTATTATATATAGCTGTAGCACACCAAGTTGTAAGCGCAGTGCTTGTCGTCGAACGAGAGACGGATGTACATAAGTTCCCGCTTCAAAAGCCGGTATACTACGTATCCACTGTCCTCACTCCATGCAAGTCACGGTACCCACATTATCAGAAGATAGCATACGCGGTCTTCATAGCATCCCGAAAACTACGACACTACTTTCAAGAGTGTTCAATCACGGTGTCCTCTGAAGTACCACTCAACGATATAATAAATAACCACGATGCCACGGGCCAGATTGCTAAATGGGCTATCGAGCTCCTCCCGTTCGATATAATATACAAACCACGGCGAGCCGTTAAATCGCAAGTACTGGCCGACTTCGTCGTCGAATGGACAGAAGCCGATCTCCCTAAAGAATACGACGCGTACTCCAAATGGATCGTGCACTTTGATGGCTCTAAGATGCTGGCTGGCCTAGGGGCAGGCGTTGTCCTAACATCCCCCACCGGAGATACAGTCCAATACGTACTCCAAATATTATACACAGACTCCAACAATGCAGCCGAATACGAGGCTCTGTTGCATGGTCTTCGGATGGCAGTCTCCATGGGCATTCAACGCTTGGAAGTATGTGGGGATTCGAACCTTGCAATATCTCAAAATAAATGGAGACTTTGACGCCAAGGACCCAAAAATGTCGGCTTACCGTAATGCCGTCCTCGAAATGTCAGCTCGGTTTGAGGGGCTCGAATTCCACCATGTGGTCCGAGGAAACAATCAAGCGGCGGATATCCTCGCCCGTATTGGCGCTAAGTGTTGGTGTCAAAACCGGCGGATCTCGGGTATGGGGTCCCGATCAGTGCATCTTAGGCTGATGGTATCAGGAGGCAAGGGACATGATGTTTACCCAGGTTCGAGCGCTCTCGATGGAGGTAAAACCCTACTTCCTACTTGATTGATATTGATGATATGAGTAGTACAAGAGTTGATCTACCACGAGATCGTAGAGGCTAAACCCTAGAAGCTAGCCTATTATGATTATGATTTTGATAGCCCTTCTAAGCACCAACCTCTCCGGTTTATATAGACACCGGAGAGGGCTAGGGTTTACATGGAGTCGGTTACAAGGAAGGAAATATAATATCCGAATCACCAAGCTTGTCTTCCACGCAAAGGAGAGTCCAATCTGGACGCGGGACGGAGTCTTGAGTCTTGTATCTTCATGCTCCAACAGTCCGAACAAAGTATATAGTCCGGCAGTCCGGATACCCCCTAATCTAGGACTCCTTCAGTAGCCCCTGAACCAGGCTTCAATGACGATGAGTCCGGCACGCAGTCTTGTCTTCGACATTGCAAGGCGGGTTCCATCTCCGAATACTCCAAAGTAATCATCGAACACTTGAACCGTGTCCGGATCTGCAAGATGATCTTCACATACCACCGTAGGGGGCATAGCATAAATCTGATCTGCTAGCAATCCTTGTGCGTCGTGCCCTTGTATAATGGCCGGGCCCAACACGAACCCTTTTTTTAGCCCACCTCGACACACATTGCGAGGCTGTTTTATTGGCACACCCTGCCAAAGAAGAGATCGTGTTCCCCTTATTACGGAATCTTCCATCAATACGAGCATGCGCCACCCCACGACGGTTGTTGGTATGACTTCGTGTTTTTAGATAAGTCTCAAGCGGTCACGCTGAGGGCTCTTGATATTCACCCCCTTTATAAGGGGGCCAAGGCCTATACCTCTTTTCCACCACCCTTGCGCCCTTTCACATCTCGAGTTCTAACACGCGAGACCCAACTCAAACACCCCAGATCCTCCAGTATGTCTGGATCCAACCTTCAAGGCCGGTGGGTGGCTTCCTTGATCAAAGAGGAGGACATTGCGAGGCTTAGGGCGGTCGGATATCTGACTGCCGACATCCAGCACAGGCTTCCTGCTCCAGGGCAGGTCATCCCTACTCCCGAGCCTAATGAGACCGTCGTGTTTGTTCCTCACTTCCTCCGCGGCTTGGGCCTCACCCATGATCCCTTTGTGAGGGGGCTCATGTTCTATTACGGGTTAGATTTTCACGATCTAGCTCCGGACGCTATCCTCCATATCTCGTCGTTCATCATTGTGTGCAAGGCTTTTCTCCACGTCACTCCACACTTCGGCTTATGGCTCAAGACGTTCAATGTGAAGCTGAAGATGCTATAATAAGCATGAACGCCGATGCCCCATGGCCAGAGGGTTCTTTCCCAGTGGTATCCGATTTATGGCAGCGGAGGTGGTTTTATGTCACGGCTCCCAGAGGCACAAAGTGGGTGGCTGCCCCCGACTTCCGTCAGGCCCTCCGTCACAACTGGCGTCATGGACCGATGTAGGACGGGATTGGGGGTCTGCTAGTGATGTACCAACACTGCAGAGCCGTATCCGGGAGCTTCTTGAAAGGGACATTAACCTTGTCAAGATAATTCGTGTAATTTAACCGATGGATGTTGCTGCAAACGCCGGCCTCTCCGGATGTGGGAGTTCAATCCAGAGGGTCCACGGACTATTCAGCACTTCTTCGGCCTGAAGCTCGAAGGGATGTGTAAATTATTCTTCGGACCACAAGTAAAGTGTCTGGACACCACCGAGGATGCGGGCCTAAGCTGCAATCGCCTAGATACCTAAGTAAGTAACCCCGAAATCGAACACTTCGTTTACATTTATCATAATTATTATTCTGAAAATCCTCCGTGGCCAGGAATGGCTCAGCAAAGCGGAGAGAATCAGGTGTCCGGCGCCACTTCCCGAAGGCTCGCCTAGCCCTGCCATAGCCAAGATGCTTGGCCGGGTGCTTAGCAAAGTTCCCTCAGGGAAAGACGAAGGGAAGAACCGAGAAGCCGAACTTCACACACTGCGCATCCAAACCGGGGGAATTGCTTCCTCCCCAAAGGAGGATAGTCGGGGAGGGGAGTCTAAGGCCTCCTCCCCATGCGGGAAGAAGAGGGCCGCCTCCGAAGACTTGGAGACGGAGATGCCTTAACAGGGGAAGAAAGCGTCACGAAGAGGATCTGCCCCGACAGGCGCCCTCACCGCGTCATGCCTGCCAACGGGCCAGCCCTCTACCGAGCTGTAAGTTAACTGTAAATTCGAAGGTACTACTTTTCTCCGAGTACAGTAACCAGGATCTGTTCTTTGCAGTCCAGCTAGCAGCTCTTCTCAACAGAGTTCGTGTTCGGGGGACCTCCCTCCGGAGATGATGGAGAATGAAATCCCACCAGCCTCTCCGCCTCACGAGGCGGGTGAGGGAGTCCTGGATTAGGGGGTATCCGGACAGCCGGACTATATACATCATCCGGACTATTGAAGCGTGAAGATACAAGACACATGACTCTGTTCCGTGTCCGGATGGGACTCTCCTTTGCGTGGAAGACAAACTTGGCGATCCGGATATTGTATTTCCTTCCTTGTAACCGACTCCATGTAAACCCTAGCCCTCTCCGGTGTCTATATAAACCGGAGAGGTTGGTCCTTAGAAGGCCGATCACAATTACAATCATAATCATCATAGGCTAGCTTCTAGGTTTAGCCTCTACGATCTCATGGTAGATCTACTCTTGTACTACTCATATCTTCAATATTAATCAAGCAGGAAGTAGGGTTTTACCTCCATCGAGAGGGCCCGAACCGGGGTAAACATCGTGTCCCTTGCTTCTTGTTACCATCAGCCTAAGACGCACAGATCGGGACCCCCTACCCGAGATCCGCCAGTTTTGACACTGACATTGGTGCTTTCATTGAGAGTTCCTCTATGTCGTCGCTGAAAGGCTTGATGGCGCCTTCAATCGTCAAAAACAAGGTCCAGGGTGAGACTTTTCTCCCCGGACAGATGTTCGTGTTTGGCGGCTTTGCACCGCGGGCCAATTCGCTTGGCCATCTGTAGCAGATCGACAGCTACGCCCCTAGCCACTAGGCCAGGTTCGGAAACTTGAACTACACGACGGATATTCACGGAGACTTGATCTTCGACAGGTTCGGGCCTGTGCCAGGAGCACCGGACAGTCGCGATGAGCACGGCCTAGACCTGCTATTGGACAATGTTCGGGATATCACCCCTGCAGTAACCCCGGACCAAAATCCGGAGCAGGCTGCGTCACCTAAGGACGGAGGGATTGGTCCCGCCCCGAAGGCTGCACACTCATCGGTGGTGGAGACGAACACATGCCTCACTTTCGAGGAAGCTCAGAACTCCGACCCGACTCAGATCCGTTGTTGGTTCCAATCACAGACTTCGAGCCGGTCCGAGCCGAGTTGGGCTCCGTAATGGAGTTTATCATGCGGACATCTTCCAAAGACTCGCCTTTTGGTGACATGTCAACTCATTAAAGTCTCTATCTTTGTCGAGGCTTTGGTCGAACTATGTCCGCTTGAGGGAAGCAAAGCACGAAGGAATTCGCCGCCCACCCACCACGCGACTTCATTGGCACGATCGATGATCTAACCGACGTGCTTGACTTCGACTCCGAAGACATCGACAGTATGGACGACGATGCGGGAGAATTACAGGAACTGCCGCTCACTGGGCGGTGGACAGCCACCTCCTCATACGATATATATATATATGCTGGACACTCTGAAAGAAACAAATGGCGATGAGGCAATGGAGGATAACCCTCCAGGGAGAAAAACAAAGCATGGGTGTCGTCGATGCCGCTCGAAGCCCCGCCACAGCAATACCAGCCCAGGAGACGAAAACAATCCGGACGGTGCCGAAGAGGAATACAACCCTGATCAGCCCGCCTTCGAGCAGGACGAGCAGGATGATGAGCAGGTCAGCCCATTCAAACAGGCGACTGATGGATATCCGGATGAGGACAGCTACATGGCCCCCTCCGAAGACGAGATTATCCTCGGCGACGACGAGTTCGGCGTGCCTGTGGATCCCGTGGAGCAGGAGCGCTTCAAGCGTCGGCTTTTGGCCACTGCGAGGAGCCTAAAAAAGAAGCAGCAACATCTCCAGGCTGATCAAGACCTGCTCACAGATAGATGGACAGAAGTCCTGGCAGCCAAGGAATACGGACTCGAGCGCCAAACGGCTGACCGGCCACCCCGTGGCCGGGATACAACGGGATATCAGCCCAAATACCAGCCCGGACCACCACGCCAATACACTACGACCCGGGGCAACAGGCAAGACCTGCAAGATATACTGGAAAACAAAGCAGGATAGCCAAGATCGATCTACGGATCGCGGGGGCGTGCCCTAGCACGCGACGATGACCGTCGCGACGGATACACCATAAACAAGTCCCGCCGGGCCGAACACAGCCACCCAGACCAATTTGAACTGCGTAGCCACATAGCCCGGCATAGAGGCGCCGCGCACCCCCTCTGCTTCACTGACGAAGTGATGGATCATGAATTCGTAAGGGTTCAAGCTCAAACATCGAATCATACGATGGCACAACAGACCCGCAGATGGATCAAGATTTCCTTCTCCACATTCACAAGGCCCATGGAGACGATCTACACGCCATCAAGTATCTTCCCTTAAGCTCAAAGGACCCGCCGACATCGCTAAACAGCCTGCCAAAGAAATTCCATTGGCAGTTGGGAAAAACCTGGAAGACGCATTCCTCGACAACTTCCAGGGCACATATGTGTGACCACCGGACACCGATGACTTGAGCCACATTACTCAACAGCCCGGAGAGTCAGCCAGGAAATTCTGGACTCTGTTCCTAACTAAAAAGAACCAAATAGTCAACTGTCCGGATGCCGAAGCCCTAGCGGCTTTTAAGCATAATATTCGTGACGAGTGGCTCGCCCGACACCTCGGCCAGGAAAAACCCAAGTCCATGGCAGCTCTCACAACACTAATGACCCGCTTTTGTGCGGGCAAGGATAGTTGGTCGGCTCGCAGCAGCACTACGCCACATTGTGGTACTTCGGATGTCCGCGACAATAACGGCAAGCCACAGCGCAACAGACATAAGTGACCGAACAACGGTGACAACACTGAAGACACGGCCGTCAACGCCGGATTCAGCGGATCCAAGTTCGGTCAGCGGAAGAAGCCGTTCAAAAGAAACAATCAGGGACCGTCTAGTCTGGACCGTATATTGGAGCGCTCGTGCCAAATTCATGGCACCCCGAACAAGCCAGCGAACCACACCAATAGAGATTGCTGGGTGTTCAAATAGGCCGGCAAAATAAACACCGAAAACAAGGACAAGGGGCTGCACATCGACGATGACGAGGAGCCCCGGCATCCGAACACGGGGGGACAGAAGAAAATTCCCCCCAGGTGAAAATGGTCAACATGATCTATGCCACACACATCCCCAAGCGGGAACGGAAGCGAGCACTATGGGACGTCTATGCGATGGAGCCAGTCGCCCCCAAATTCAACCCATGGTCAGCTTGTCCGATCACCTTTGATCGTAGGGATGACCCTACTAGCATCCGTCATGGCGGCTCAGCTGCATTGGTCCTAGACCCAATCATCGACGGATTCCACCTCACTGAGTCCTTATGGACGGCGGCAGCAGCCTGAACCTGCTTTATCAGGACACAGTGCATAAAATGGGCATCGACCCTTCAAGGATCAAGCCCACCAAAACCACCTTTAAAGGTGTAATTCCTCGAGTAGAGGCCCGCTGTACGGGCTCTATAACATTGGAAGTGGTCTTCGGATCTCCGGAAAACTTCCGAAGTGAAGAGTTAATCTTCAATATCGTCCGTTTCTGTAGTGGTTACCACGCACTGCTCGGACGAACTGCATTTGCTAGATTCAATGCGGTACCACACTATGCATACCTCAAGCTCAAGATGCCAGGCCCGCGCGGGGTCATAACAGTCAATGGAAACATGGACCGCTCTCTCCATACAGAAGAGCACACTGCAGCTCTCGCGGCAGAAGTGCAATGCGGCCTCCTCCGGCAAACCACCAATCCGGCGACGACAACCCCGAGCACCGTCAAGCGAGTCCAGAACACCCCACAACAGGATCCCCAGACATGCCAAGAGCGCGACTAGCAGTCCGGCCTCCGCCCAAACCCCATCAAAGCAGCATTCGTGCCACGTGTACACAACTACGCACTCAATACCATGGGCACAGGCGGAGGCGCAGCAATGACTCAGTCAACAGTGCCGTATCACCGCAACACACCTTCATAAATCTCCCTTTTTATTTTTCAGGACACTACCTTAGGGAAACCTCTTCAGAAGAGCCGGATTGTCGGACTTATACACGGGAGAAAACCAAGGAGGCAACAGGCTTTGCGCACAGAAGGAAATACCCACATGGAATCTATTTACGATCATTATATCTATTTACGATCTATCTGTACGTGGCCTGCCCCTGGATAGGACATGTCAAATAGTCCTATTTATCTCCGCTTAATGCATTCATTGTAAACATATGCTTAAACGTATTATTCCTCAATGGGAGATCATATATAGCGTCAACTTATTATTCTTATTTGAGCATTTTTTTTCTTATAAATGTTTCTTTGATATTGCATCCGTACGCCTTGGTATGGTCCGTTTGCCAGGGGCTTCTTATGGCGCCCCTTACTATGGCAAGTAAAGTCCGAACACTTTAAACAGTGCGGCACCCTGAACTTATAGCATTGTATGCATCAGCTCCGAATCATGTCTTGGGTCCACAGTTGGGTTAGCCCGGCTCCCTTGTTTTGGTACCTTACATTCCGTTATATCGGCTAAGGTAGCGCAAGGAGAACTACTGCGATTGTGTCCCGGTACTTCCAGACGAGCACCTCAGTAGAGAAAGCCAAAAACTGACCGACATGATGCGGCGAGAGCTGGTCGCTGTTCGAGAGGTCTTAAAATCCGTAAAGATTTTTTCTGCTTTAGGCACTGAATCGGCCTTGTCCTATTTAGGCGTATATAGCGCCCCAATTCGGCCCTCCGAATTCTAGGGGCTTCGCCAAAATTTAAAATTATAGACTTCTATGGCTAAGTGAAAGTTATAAAGCCGCATAGTCTGATTGCCTTGTTCGCTGCGCCGGATACCTCCTTAAGGGACCATAAATTTGTATAAAGAGTTTCCGAGTTTTTCCAGGAACACCCCCGGTACTAGTTACGTGGGGGCGGAAGCCGATGACTGGCCTACTTTCAGAATTTTATAAACAGCCGCACAGAAGGTAGTATTTTAAATCAAACAGTGCTACATAGCACAAATAACTTCGTCTTTAAATTACAAACAGCGGCAGAGGTACATTTAGTCAAACATCTTGTCTTTGGTACATTCATCGGCCACGAGACGAGCGCCCTTCATAACGCCATCATAGTACTTCTCGGGATAGCGATGCGCCTTGCCCTCCGGCGGCCCGTCCTTCACCATTTCTCCGCATCCAAATTTTGCCCCAATGCACCTTAGCGCGGCAAAGGCCAAGGGGCACCCTCAATGCAAACGGATCGCTTGATAACTTCAAGCCACGGACAGGCATTCACCATCCGCTTGATCAAGCCGAAGTAGCTAGTGGGCAGGGGCTCACCAGGCCACATCCGGACTATGAAATCTTTCATAGCCACTTCGGCCGCCCTGTGGAGTTTGACCAACTGCTTCAGTTGGTCACTCAGAGGCATTGGGTGTTCGGCCCCAGCATACTGGGACCAGAACAGCTTCTCCGTTGAGCTCCCCTCCTGGGCACGGTAGAACTCCGCGGCATCTGATACGCTGTGTGGCAGATCTGCGAATGCCCCTGGAGAGCTCCGAATTCGGGTAAGTAAAAGAAACGCCTCCTCCACATGTTTGCTTTGCATAAAGAATTTCTTACCCACCACTATCTTTTTGGCCTCCCGGATTTCCTGCTGTGCCTTCTCGGCTTCGGCCCTAGCGTCTTTCATATTCACAAGGGCCTTCGCAAGCTCGGCCTCTTTCATCTTCAGGTCATGCTCCACAGACTCGAACTTCTTGCCAAGGTCCCGGAGCTCTTGCTGTACCTCGCCCACTCTAGCACTTTGCTTTTCGTGCTCCTTGCATTCCAAGGCCGCCTTGTCTTCGGCCTCGGACAGCGCTTTCTTCAAGAACGCCACTTCGGTGGTGGCCCCTGTTACACAGTCATGACGCTTCGTCGTTAGACTAACCAATTTTATCTATCCTTAAATACATAAGAGCGGAGAATCACTCACCTTTGTTCTCTTCGAGCTGCCTCTTCGTGAGGTCGAGCTCTCCCTGCGCCTGCTCTAGGTCCCACTTTAGTTCGACAACCTCGGCTTTGCGGGCAGCAGCAACAAGCAGCACAACCTGCTTATTCACATGAATACTTATTATTAGACTCCTGCGGATTATAATTGACCCTCCGTTTGGCTTCTCTTTCCGAACACCAAACAGAGTATCAGGGGCTACTACCTATCAGGTGGTAATTTCACACATATTTATTACTTACCTCAAAGCCTGTCAGGAGGCTGGTACATGCTTCGGTCAGTCCGCTCTTGGCGGACAGAACCTTCTGAATCACCGCACCCATAAGAGTACGGTGCTCGTCATCCATGGAAGCGTCTAGAAGCGCTTCCAGCAGACTATCCGACGCCTTTGGTGTGATGGAGGTCATCGGCACGGATGGCTCGCCCTCCCTAGCGAGGGGCCGCCTGCCCGCATCCGGAGCCAATGAAGGCTCCGGCACAGTATCTCGATGAGAGTCCGGCTTGCTGCGGCTCTCATCGGCACGATCCACGGGGACCTTGAATCCCATGTGTCCGACATCTGGAATCCCGCCTTGGGGCGTCTCCAGAGTCACCTCCCCCCGCTCTGGGAGCCTTCGGGACAACACCTCCGTGTCATCCACGGGCTGAGGAGTTGTGGTCGTCGGGAGCGAGTTCATCGCTGAATCGCTCAGGGACCCATCCGAAGAAGATACCTCGGGAAGAACCCTGGCTGGACTGCATATATGTTCGGTGTTATAAAAAGACTGTGAAGTAAAGTCATGATAGAGTGCGAGTACTTACGATTGCGCTAGGGGCTTCCCCCTGGGCAGCCACCCCTCCTCGCTATGGGCAGCCGTGGCGGAGTAGTCCGGCAGGGACACCTTTCCCTTCTTGGACGTCCCAGCCTCCCCCTTTGGGGCGGCTTTCCTATTTTTCTCCTCCCTAGTGCGGGGAGGTAGAGTTTCTTGTTGCTTCCCCCCGCCTCCGCGGGAGGAATCTGATTTGTCGTCGTCAGACGACGTGGGTATGACAGCCTTGCGCCGAGGGCCTTTCCCGGCCCTCTGGTCCGCCTTCTTAGGCCCCTCATCCTCTCCGGGTGGGGTGGCCCCTTCTTCTACTTCTTCCTCCCCTTCGGGGGAGGATTGTGCCTCGTCATCTTTGGACGATGCTTCCGGCACAATCTTACGCCGGAAACCCTTTCGGATCCCTGGGGCCTTCTTTTTGGCCTTCTTCTCCGGCACCTTGTAGGGCGCCGGGACTAGCATCTCCATCAGGAGAGCATCAGCCGGGCCTTCTGGCAACGGAGCCGGACAGTCAATCTGCTCCATCATCTCGACATAATCCTGAACAAATATGCACAATTACTTAAGACTCCCCCATGAATATATTGGGAAGAACCAAATCCGGTGGTAGCCTGAAAACTCACCTGACTAGGAGGCCGTGCAGCGTGAAGCCCACGGTCCTCGGATGTGGGAGGAGGTACTTTGGAGGCCTTGAACAGCGTGTTCCATGCGTCTTTGTGCGTCATGCCATAGATCCTCCGAAGCGTCTGGTATTCGGCTGGGACGAACTCCCACAGGTTAAATGCCCGCCTTTGGCACGGGAGAATCCGGCGAACGAGCATGACCTGGATCACGTTGACAAGCTTGATATTCTTGTCCTTCATGCTCTTGATGCAGGTCTAGAGTCTGGTCAGCTCTGTAGATTCGCCCCAGGACAGGCCCTTCTTTTCCCAGGAGGTGAGCCGCATGGGGGTTCCGAATCGGAACTCGTAGGCCACCGCCCAGTTGGCACCGCGCGGCTCGGTGATGTAGAACCACCCCGACTGCCACCCCTTCACGGTTTCCGCAAAGGAGCCGTCAAGCTAGGTGTCGTTAGGAATCTTGCCCACCATGGCCCCTCCGCACTCTGCTTGCTGGCCGCTCACGATCTTTGGCTTCACACAGAAGATTTGCATCCACAGGCTGAAGTGAGGCTTGATGCGGAGGAACGCCTCGCACATGACGATAAATGCCGAGATGTTGAGGATGAAATTCGGGGCTAGGCCATGGAAATCTAGGCTACAGTTGAACATGAGCCCGCGGACGAAGGGGTGGAGTGGAAACTCCAGTCCACGGACGAAGTGGGCGAGAAACACGACCCTCTCGTGGGGTCTCGGCATCGGAATGACCTGCCCGTCGTTTGGTAGCCGGTGCGCTATGTCTGCAGCCAAGTATCCGGCCTCCCGAAGATTTGCGATGTGCTTCTCCTTCACGGTGGAAGCCACCCACTTGCCTCCTGCTCCGGACATGTTTAGCTCTGCGGAGAAGACTTGGGCTAGGGTGCTGGAGGTCGAGGGGGCAAGAGTGGGCAAAGGAGGAAGAAGCCATGGGTAAAAATGGAGAACTCTTATCCCTTTATAGAGGCGACGAAAGCGGTGCGCCTCCCCTGTAACGCCGCGGATTCGATGCACCAGGTGTCTTCCAGTTATTCACCGTCGTTGCCATGTCATTTTCTTGCGTGTTGCATTTTACAATGTCATCATGTGCATCTCTTTTTGCATACATGTTCGCCTCATGCATCCGAGCATTTTCCCCGTTGTCTGTTTTGCAATCCGGCACTCCTATGCCATCCGGCGTCCCCTTCTTGTCTCTTTTCGTGTGCGGGTATTAAACGTTCTCGGAATGGAATGAGGTTTGCCAAGTGGCCTTGGTACACCACCGGTAGACCGCCTGTCATGTTTCGTGTCATTTGGAGTCCGTTTGATACTCCAACTGTTAACCGGGTAACCCCAAAATCCTCTTTTGTGTGCAGCCGAACACCCATCCAAAGTGGCCCAAAACCCATCCAAACCCCCTCCATGCTCTCGGTCGTTCGATCACGATCGTGTGGGTGAAAACCGCTCTCCATTTGGACTCTCCTAGCTCCCTCCACCTATAAATATGTGCAACCCTCTCGCCGCGAATGAAAACCCTAGAAATTCCCCTCGCGCCGCCGGAGACCTTCTCCTCCACCGACGGACATGTCCACCTGTCGCCCCCGTCCAATAGGACGCCGCCACGTGGCCCTGCCGGCCCCCTCTCTCTCCTCACCGCTGCCCTTGAGCCTGCCCCTGACCTGCTGGCCCGGATCCCGCTGCCGCCTGCCTGGCTCCACGCTGGCTCCTCCGAAGCGCCGCCGAATAGCGCCCGCCGCCCTTCGCCAGTGCACCTCCGCCCGACCTCGCCTGGCGACCTCCACGCCGCCTCCGCCTGCGCCCTCCGCAAGGCCGCCGCCTCCTGCGCCCGCCGCCGCTCTCCGTTTACACCACTGCCGCTTCCATCGCCGACCACTTGCCGACGCCATGAGTCCGCCGTCGCCAATGCAGCCCTCCGCCGCCCGGTCTTCGCCCCGCGCTGCCGCCGGCTTCCTCCGCCGCCGCCGCGCCATATCCGGCCGGATCCGGCAGGACCAGACCGGCCCCCTCCGTCCCTGACCTCCCGCCGCCGTCCTCTCCCTCTCCGGCGTGTTTTCCAGCGAGAACTGCCTCGCCTCGAAGTCCGTGCAGATCTGAGATCCATCAAGGTTGACCCCGAAATTTCCCTAAGTCCCCGTAGTTTTTCATATTCTGGTGCTATGTTTGACATGCCATATCTCCATGCATACTACTCCATTTCGTGCGTGTAATATGTCAAAATGTTCTCTATGAGATGCTCTACATTTAGTTCCATTGCACCATGTTCATTTGAGCTCATCTTGATGCCTGAATCATTGTTGCAAGAGTGCTATATGATGTTAACCTGCTCAAACTGTTATAACTTGATGATTTGTCATTTTTGTTGCATTTGATGTGTGCATCCTATGAGCTTGAGCTCTACATGTGTTTTGAACTACATCATACCATCTTTACAGTGGTGCAATCCATGTATTTTTGTGAGTCTTGTACTGAGTGCTTCGAGCTCGTGAAGTACGGTACTTGCTGTTACTGTTTTGCTAGGCTGATTCTGTTATATTTTGTTGCTATGTAAACCTCCTGCTACAAGTCATTCTATGCATAATCTTGAGATGTTAACTAAGGATGTTTTGTTATACATGTCATGATCTATCCATCCATGCCCCTGGTTGCATTTATAGCCTGCTGTAACTTGTTGTTATCTTGCTCCAAACTTGCCAAATAATATTTCTGTCAGCCTGTTAACATTAAGTTCAATGTTGCCATGGTTGTTTCGACTGATCCATGCACCCTATGAACTTGTTCTTGCCATGCTTAGCTTCTCAAACATGTCTTCTTACTCTTAGTTTCCTTGCCATGCCATGTATTGCTCTGTGGTGAGTGGTTCAAGCTCACCAACATGCCATACTTATTGTTGTTCCTACCATGTATGAATCTGTCATATTACTTGCCATGTGTACATGGGTGCCATCATATCTTCTGTGCCCTTTTGGCTCATGGTCAGTAAGGGACTTTTGTTATATGCAATTAGTAGGTTCATTCCATTTCTTTATGTGCCATGATAAGTTCCTGTAACATGTTGTTTGATAACTCTAAACATTGCAACCTGATGTTATTTCTGGTAAGTCTCAAACTGTTATTATATGCAATTTTGCCATGTGTTTTTGAGCATGTTCTAGTGATTTCTGGAGATAGCTCAGTGTTCATGTTTTGTCATGCTTTACCTGTACTTCATGTCCATGCCATTTTTTCTTATGTTGGGATGTTGTAGCTTGTTGTTTTGATGCTTGCAAGATGCCTAGTTGCTGTTTTGGACAGCTTGTCCTTTAAACTTGTATGGAGTGTATGTGTTGAACCGTTGCTCCGTTTTGGGTGTGGTCTATATGAAACTTGCTTAGAATTGCATGTAGTTTCATATTATCATGTTGCATCCTTGTTTTGAGGTGTTTGCTTGATGTTTGTATGCATTTTGCATCAATGCCATGCTTATCTTGTTTTGCTCATATCTTCTAGGCCGTAGCTCCAAAATCTAATGAACTTTATATGTAACTTGACTAGAATTTCGTGTAGATCATCTTGGTGCATTGTAACTTGCTGTTTAACAACTTCAACTTAATTTTTATTCAGTTCTGGACCAATTTCTAAATTTGCATATGAGGACTTATCGGAATTGTTATATGTTGTTTCCGGCCTCATTTAAACTTGCCTTGATGTGTTGTTCTTGTTTGCATCATCTCTTGACATGAGTAGCTTCATGTAGCCTTGTCATGCATCATACTTGGTTGAGCATTGTTCATGTGTGGTGTGCTTACCGTGTTGTGTGCTTCTCTCGATAGTTCCCGTTTCGTTGCGATCGTGAGGATTCGTTGGTCTACGCTTGATTCATCTTCATGGCTTCATCTTCTTCATGGACTTGTTCTTCTTCGTAGCAGGATTTCAGGCAAGATGACCGCTACCCTGGATCTCACTACTATCATTGCTATGCTAGTTGCTTCATTCGATCGCTTTGCTGCGCTACCTATCTTTTGCTCTTCAAGCCTCCCAAATTGCCATGTCAGCCCCTAACCTTTTCACCCTTCCTAGCAAACCGTTGCTTGGCTATGTTACCGCTTTGCTCAGCCCCTCTTATAGCGTTGTTAGGTGCAGGTGAAGTTGAAGATTGCTCCATGATGGACAGGATTGTGTTGGGATATCACAATATCTCTTACTTAATTAATGCATCTATATACTTGGTAAAGGGCGGAAGACTCGGCCTTATGCCTGGTGTTTTGTTCCACTCTTGCCGCCCTAGTTTCCGTCATACCGGTGTTATGTTCCTGGATTTTGCGTTCCTTACGCGGTCGGGTGATTTACGGGAGCCCCTTGACAGTTCGCTTTGAATAAAACTCCTCCAGCAAGGCCCTTTTTCCCTTGGGTTTCCGGAGCCCGAGGTTCATCTTTATTTAACCCCCTCGGAGCCAGTGCTCCTTCGAGTGTTGGTCTGAAACGGGCAGACTGCGGGGCCACCTCGGGGCAACTCGAGGGTTGGTCTTACTCGTAGGCTGACCTACCCGGTCTGCCCTGAGAACGAGATATGTGCAGCTCCTATCGGGATTTGTCGGCACATCGGGTGGCTTTGCTGGTCTTGTTTTACCATTGTCGAAATGTCTTGTAAACCGGGATTCCAAGACGGATCGGGTCTTCCTGGGAGAAGGAATATCCTTCATTGATCACGAGAGCTTATCATGGGCTAAGTTGGGACACCCCTGCGGGGTATAAACTTTCGAGAGCCGTGCCCGCGGTTATGTGGCAGATGGGAATTTGTTAATGTCCGATCGTAGATAACTTCACACCAGATTCGAATTAAAACGCATCAACCGTGTGTGTAGCCGTGATGGTCTCTTTTCGACGGAGTCCGGGAAGTGAACACGGTTCTGGGTTATGTTTGACGTAAGTAAGAGTTCAGGATCACCTCTTGATCATTGCTAGCTTCACGACCATTCCGTTGCTTCTCTTCTCGCTCTTATTTGCGTATGTTAGCCACCATATCATGCTTAGTCGCTGCTGCAACCTCACCACTTTACCCCTTCCTTTCCCATTAAGCTTTGCTAGTCTTGATACCCATGGTGATGGGATTGCTGAGTCCTCGTGGCTCACAGATTACTGCAACAACAGTTGCAGGTACAGGTTATGCGATGATCATGACGCAAGAGCGATGTTTACTTGTTTTGGAGTTCTTCTTCTGCTTCTTCTTCGATCAGGGGATAGGTTCCAGGTCGGCAGCCTGGGCTAGCAGGGTGGATGTCGTTTGAGCTTCTGTTTGTGTTTCATCCGTAGTCGGATGTTGATCTTATGTATGATGTTGTATTCATGTGGCATTGTATGCCCTTTTGTATGTATCCCCATCTATTATGTAATGTTGATGTAATGATATCCACCTTGCAAAAGCGTTTCAATATGCGAGTCTATCCTTGGTGGGACCTTTGAGTTCCTTTCGGATAGGGTCGCATATTGGGTGTGACAAGTTGGTATCAGAGCCTCGACCGACCGTAGGAGCCCCCCTTGATTGATCGTGTAGTTTGGCCGTTGTTGAGTCTAGAAGAAAACTATTTCTGAGTCTAGTTATATCGGAGAGTAGGAATTCTTTTTTCTCCTCAGCCTCTTCGTCGCTCTGGTGAGGAATCTTGACGTAGGTGTTTTGAATTACTCCTCTTCCCCTTCAAATTTTTCTTTAGGATTACGTAGTTGGTTTTCTGATCGTTGGTTCTCAACTCTTTTCATCTGGTGCATTTCTCGTCAAGTTGACTCGAGCCTCTTCATCTTTGCCAAGTTCAATCCTCAGTTGTTTTCTTTTCCCACCCGCCCACCCCTTTTTCTCCTCGGTGCCGGAGTCCGTTATCGAGTATCCATCCTACTCGTGTGAAGTCTTTCTTTCCTAAATGATTTCAATCAGTGTTTTCTCTTCAAGATATTCATCGGTTCCCCCTTCCAAGTTGTCTTTGTTTTTTCCACCCTCCCACCCTCTTCTTCTCGGAGCTTGAGTCTCTTTCGAGCATCAATTTCATTCGTATGGAGCCTCTTTAGTCTTCCCTCAATTATTCAACCGGTGAATTCTCGTCTCGTTCATCATTCTTCATCCCTTTCTTTTTCTGGTGCACTCAATTCAAGTTTTTCGGTCGATCATATTCTTTTCCTTGGATCAAGTGTTATCCTTACTCGTTTGGCTCTCACCATTCAATCATTTTGGAGTTCTAGACATCTCAGGAGATTCGTATGTGTTCAAATTAATTCGAGGTTATCACCTCATTCAAATATTTCAATTGTTCCGGGGCATCATCTATCTGTTCAACATCCCTTTCCAACGGTGTTTTTTCTCATCAGTGAGCCCTAACCCACAGGGCTTTTCCCGGGATCTTACCTGACTCTTCTAATAATTCCGGAGTTATTCCCAAATTCTTTTCGAAGTGGGACGTAAGAATGGATTCCATCAGTCACATGCCTTCTCCAAGATCGATTTCAATCATTTTCATTGTTGACTCAACCTCTTCATTTTTCATTCTACTGGAGTATCTCAGTAATTTTGGTGGTGTTTCTCGTCGTCATTTCTCGGATTTTGAAGACCGAAGAAGAGTTTTTCCTCTAAATCTTGTCTGTCCTATCGAAGTTTCGTGGTTCTAGCTTCAAGTTATCCTCGCGAATTATTCCATTTGTCATATATTCTTTTCTCACCCATCCGGAGTATGTCAGGAGTTGATTTTAGTTTCTTTTCACCGGAGGCCATCATTCCAGTTATCGTTATCCAGTTATCCCAGTGCTTCATTCAAATATTCTTTAATCAGTTTGTTGTCTCTTCGTTCTTTTGCATCTAAGTCACCTCAAGCATATTTGTTCTTATAATTCTTCCCGGTGATTCATTTTCTTTCGTCAGTCATTTTCGAATTCTTACGGTGTTCATTCAAGATTCCTTTTACTTTGTTTATCATATCAATTCATTCGTTCTTCCAAATCCTACCGGAGGTTCATTGAAGACCTTCCTCAAGGTTGTGCCTTATACCCCTCAATCCTTTTCCAATAAGAATAAGTTGCATGCCAAATCCATTGCTTGTCATCAATTTAATTTGATGAAGGATAAGCATACAATAAATCTTATTCTTATTTCATCCAAGTAAGTAATCCCTTCCTTCAGAGTTTGTTCTTGAGGATAAATTCTAGTTCCAAGTGTTTTCATTTTTTTCCAGAGTTCAAATTTCCTTGGCCATCTCGTCGGAACCTCCATCTAAATCAATGCAAGGCATTAGTCTTATTCTTTTCATCCTTGTTTCCTATCTCATCATCTTTTGTCACCGGAGTTCTTCATGGTGGTTCTTCATGATTTTATTCATTCTTCAAAGAGTTCATCAAGATTCTAATAGAAGGAGCTCAAGTATCCTTCTTCTTGCTTCTCGAGGTGCAATTAGTTCTTCGTATTGTTTTTGAAATGGAGTTTTGCATTTCTTCGTTCTTCTTAGCTATCCAATCATTTCCATTTGTGTCCAGTTATCAACTTTTGCTTGAGATGTTACCATAAGACCACAACAAGCTTATTCTTTTCTTTGTTGATTTTCTCAACAACTCCGTTTAAACCTACCTTCTAAAGATGCTTTCAATTTCATTCGTGGCACAAGTTGTCGTTTTCTTCTCCATTCTTTTCACTCAACTCTTTCAATTCTTTCCGGAGGTTTCGTGTGATGTCTTCATCAAGTATCATTTCCATCCTCTCAAGTTCATGTTCTATTCCTGCATGTTTCAGCCAGAGTAATGCCCAAATCCTTTCAGTCTTATTCTTTTCTTATCTCATTCTAACCGGAGTAGTTTCATAGTCTATCTGATTCCGTGAGTTTTCGATTCTCGTCATTCTCGTTGTTACTCTCTTCTTCTCAAGTTCTCTCGATTCATTGCTTCTTCTCTTGAGTTCTTGCTTCACCTCATCCCTTTTCCCTTCCGTCTCGGTCCTAAGATCTCGGGACGAGATCTCTTGTTAGTGGAGGATTGTTGTAACGCCCCGGATTTGATGTGACAGGTGTCTTCCAGTTATTCACCGTTGTTGCCATGTCATTTGCTTGCATGTTGCATTTTATCATGTCATCATGTGCATCTCTTTTTGCATACATGTTCGTCTCATGCATCCGAGCATTTTCCCCGTTGTCCGTTTTGTAATCCGGCACTCCTATGTCATCTGGCGTCCCCTTCTTATCTCTTTTCATGTGCAGGTATTAAACGTTCTCGGAATGGAACGAGATTTGCCAAGTGGCCTTGGCACACCACCGTTAGACCGCCTGTCAAGTTTCGTGTCATTTGGAGTCTGTTTGATACTCCAACGGTTAACCGGGTAACCCCGAAAGCTTCTTTTGTGTGCAGCCCAACACCCCTCCAAAGTGGCCCAAAACCCATCCAAACCACCTCCATGCTCTCGGCCGTGCGATCATGATCGTGTGGGCGAAAACCGCTCTCAATTTGGACTCTCCTAGCTCCCTCCACCTATAAATATGTGCAACCCTCTCAAATTGCGAATGAAAACCCTAGAAATTCCCCTCACGCCGCCGGACACCTTCTCCTCCACCAACTGACATGTCCGCCACGTCGCCCCGCCGGCCCCCTCTCTCTCCTCCCACCGCCACCGGCCCTCGGAGCCCGTCCTGGACCCACGCGGGCCCGGATCCCGTCGTCGCCCGGCCCGCTCCGCGTCGGCTCCTCCCGAAGGCCGCGAATAGCGCCCGCCGCCCGCCTATGCGCCTCGCCCGACCTCGCCGCCCGCTCGCCCTCAGATGGCTGCCTCCCGCCTTGCCCGCCGCCGTTCTCCGTCGCCCGCTGCCTCGACCTGCGCCACCGCCGCCTCCACCGCCGGCGACCAGCCCGCCGCCTCGCGCGTCCGTCGCCAGCAGAGCCTCCGCCGCCGGTCTTCGCCCCGCGCCGACGCCGCGCCGGATCCGGCCGGACCAGACCGGCCCCCTCCGTCCCCGACCTCCAGCCGCCGTCCTCTCCCTCTCCGATGTTTTCCGGCGAGAACCGCCTCGCCTCGAAGTCCGTGCAGATCTGAGAGCCGTCAAGGTTGACCCCGAAATTTCCCTAAGTCCCCGTAGTTTTTCACATTCTGGTGCTATGTTTGACATGCCATAACTCCATGCATACTGCTCCGTTTTGTGCGTGTGATATGTCAAAATGTTCGTTGTGAGATGCTCTACATTTCATTCCATTGCACCATGTTCATTTCAGCTCATCTTGATGCCTGAATCATCGTTGCAAGAGTGCTGTATGATGTTAACCTGCTGAAACTATTATAACTTGATGATTTGTCATTTTTGTTGCATTTGATGTGAGCATCCTATGAGCTTGAGCTCTACATGTGTTTTGAACTACATCATGCCATCTTGACAGTGGTGCAATCCATGTATTTTTGTGAGTCTTGTACTGAGTGCTTCGAGCTCGTGAATTAGGGTACTTGCTGTTACTGTTTTGCTAAGCTGATTCTGTTATATTTTGTTGCTATGTAAACCTGCTGCTACAAGTCATTCTATGCATAATATGGAGATGTTCACTAAGGATGTTTTGTTATACATGTCATGATCTATGCATCCATGCCCCTGGTTGCATTTGTAGCCTGCTGTAACTTGTTGTTATCTTGCTCCAAACTTGCTAAATAATGTTGCTGTCAGCCTGTTAACATTAAGTTCAGTGTTGCCATGGTTGTTGCTAGTGATCCACGCACCCTATGAACTTGTTCTTGCCATGCTTAGCTTGTAAAACATGTCTTATTAATATTGGTTGCCTTGCCATGCCATGTATTGCTCTGTGGTGAGTGGTTCAAGATCACCAACATGCCATACTTATTGTTGTTCCTGCCATGTATGAATCTGTCATATTATTTGCCATGTGTACATGGGTGCCATCATATCTTCTGTGCCCTTTTGGCTCATGGTCAGTAAGGGGCTTTGTTATATGCAATTAGTAGATTCATATACACTGAGCTATCTTCAGAAATCACTAGAACATGCTCAAAAACACATGCCAATATTGCATATAATAACAGTTTCAGACTTAGCAGAAATAACATCAGGTTGCAATGTTTAGAGTTATCAAACAACATGTTACAGGAACTTATCATGGCTAATAAAGACTAATTGCATATAACAAAGTCCCTTACTGACCATGAGCCAAAAGGGCACAGAAAATATGATGGCACCCATGTAAACATAGCAAATGATATGACAGATTCATACATGGCAGGAACAATAAGTAGTCATGTTGGTGAGCTTGAACCACTCACCACAGAGCAATACATGGCATGACAAGGTAACCAACAGTAAGAAGACATGTTCATGAAGCTAAGCATGGCAAGAGCAAGTTCATAGGGTGCATGCATCACTAGCAAAGCTCATGGCAAAACTGAACTTAATGTTAACAGGCTGACATCAACATTATTTAGCAATTTGAGAGCAAGATTACAGCAAGTTACGAAAAGTTATAAATGCAACAAGGGGCTTGGATGGATAGATAATGACATGTATAACAAAACATCCTTAGAGAACATCTCCAGATTATGCATAGAATGACTTGTAGCAGCAGGTTTACATAGCATCATGATCTAGCAGGTTCAGCCTAGCAAAACAGTAACAGCAAGTACCCTACTTCACGAGCTCGATGCACTCAGTACAAAGCTCACAAAAATACACGGATTGCACCACTGTGAATATGGCATGACATAGTACAAAATACATGTAGACATCAACCTCATAGGATGCACACACAAAAGGCAACGAAAAAGACAAATCATCAAGTTATAACAGTTTCAGCAGATTAACATCATATAGCACTCTTGCAACGATGATTCAGGCATCAAGATGAACTCAAACAAACATGGCACAATGGAATGAAAATGAGGAGCATCTCACAACGAACAATTTGATATATTACATGTCCAAAATGGAGCTATATGCACAGAGTTATGATGCGATGAACAGGAGACCAGAATGCAAATAATTTCGGGACATAGCAGTTTTGAAAAAAAACAGATCAAGCGCGATTTAGCTAAGTTGTGCACGGGGCAAGGGGGGGGGCTCACGTTGGGCTTGGCCCCGATTGGAGAGGAGGCGGGCCGGCGGGGAAGCTGGGCTGGGCCTTGGGGCACGCTGGGCCGAGGAGGGCCCACGTGGGCGTTCGTCCCTCCCGATCCGATCTGGATCGAGGAGACCGAGGGCGGAGGGCGCGCTGGCGACGCGAGCGAGCTCCGGCAGCGGGGGCGGCGGGTCCGACCGCTGCCTTGCCGGATGTGGCGACCGCGGCGGGGCTGGCTTGGCGGCGGAGGGCTTCCGCGGCGGGTGCGAGGAACTCGGGAGGCGGCGGCGGTGCTTGGCGAGCCAGCCCGAGACGGAGGAGATCCGCGGCGGGTCGGGCGGTGAGGGGCGGCGGTCGGCGCCGGGGAGGCGCGGAAGGCGGCGGGAGCCAGCGGGGGCGGCGGGCTCGGGCCTAGGGGCCTGGCACGGGCCCGAGCGAGCGGTGACAATGGCGCGGGCGGCAGGTGCCACGTGGCGCACCCCGATTGGCGCGGGCGGCGGCGGTGGTTTCGTCCGGCGGGCGCGGGGAGAGAAGAGCTAGGGTTTGGGGTGGTTTGAACCGCAAATGGAGAGGGGAAGACGTTTTTATAGATAGAGGGAGCTAGAAGAGACCAAATGAGGAGCGGTTTTTGCCCACACGATCGTGATCAAACCACCGAGAGCATGGAGGGGGTTTGGATGGGTTATGGGCCACTTTGGAGGTGTGTTGGGCTGCAACAAAAAAGAGGCTTTACGGTTCCCCGGTTAACCGTTGGAGTACCAAACGACCTCCAAATGGCACGAAACTTGACAGGCGGTCTACCGGTGGTGTACCAAGGCCGCTTGGCCAACCTCAGTCCATTCCGAGAATGTTTAACACCCGCTCACAACAGGAGACAAAAGGGGAACGCTGGGGGAACATAGGAGTGCCGGATTGCAAAACGGACAACGGGGAAAATGCTCGGATGCATGAGACGAACACGAATGCGAAATGAGATGCAGATGATGACATGATAAAATGCAACACGCAAGCAAATGACATGGCAACGACGGTGAATAACTGGCATAAACCTGGCGCATCGAATCCGGGGCGTTACAGTCAGCCCCTAACCTTTTCACCCTTCCTAGCAAACCGTTGCTTGGCTATGTTACCGCTTTGCTCAGCCCCTCTTATAGCGTTGTTAGTTGCAGGTGAAGTTGAAGATTGCTCCATGATGGACATGATTGTGTTGGGATATCACAATATCTCTTATTTAATTAATGCATCTATATACTTGGTAAAGGGTGGAAGACTCGGCCTTATGCCTGGTGTTTTGTTCCACCTTGCCGCCCTAGTTTCCGTCATACCAGTGTTATGTTCCCGGATTTTGCGTTCCTTACACGGTCGGGTGATTTATGGGACCCCCTTGATAGTTCGCTTTGAATATAACTTCTCCAGCAAGGCCCAACCTTGGTTTTACCATTTGCCTCACCTAGCCCTTTTTCCCTTGGGTTTCCGGAGCCCGAGGGTCATCTTTATTAACCCCCCCACGGCTAGTGCTCCTTGAGTGTTGGTCCTAAACAGGCAGATCAAGGGCCACCTCGGGCAACTCGAGGGTTGGTTTTACTCGTAGGTCTGACCTATCCGGTGTGCCACGAGAACGAGATATGTGCAGCTCCTATCGGGATTTGTCGGCTGTCATCGGGCGGCTTTGCTGGTCTTGTTTTACCATTGTCGAAATGTCCTCAAACCGGGATTCCGAGACTGATCGGGTCTTCTGGGAGAAGGAATATCCTTCGTTGATCGCGAGAGCTTATCATGGGCTAAGTTGGGACACCCTGCAGGTATAAACTTTTGAGAGCCGTCTTGCGGTTATGTGGCAGATGGGAATTTGTTAATGTACGGTTGTAGATAACTTGACACCAGATTCGAATTAAAACGCATCAACCGCATGTGTAGCCGTGATGGTCTCTTTTCGGCGGAGTCCGGGAAGTGAACACGGTTTTGGGTTATGTTTGACGTAAGTAGGAGTTCAGGATCACCTCTTGAACATTGCTAGATTCACGACCGTTCCGTTGCTTCTCTTCTCGCTCTTATTTTCATATGTTAGCCACCATATCATGCTTAGTCGTTGTTGCAACCTCACCACTTTACCCCTTCCTTTACCATTAAGCTTTGCTAGTCTTAATACCCATGGTGATGGGATTGCTGAGTCCTCGTGGCTCACAGATTACTACAAAAACAGTTGCAGGTACAGGTTATGCGATGATCATGACGCGAGAGCGATGTTTACTTGTTTTGGAGTTCTTCTTCTGCTTCTTCTTCGATCAGGGGATAGGTTCTAGGCCGGCAGCCTGGGCTAGCAGGGTGGATGTCGTTTGAGCTTCTGTTTGTGTTTCATCCATAGTCGGATATTGATCTTATGTATGATGTTGTATTCATGTGGCATTGTATGCCCTTTTGTATGTATCCCCATCTATTATGTAATGTTGATGTAATGATATCCACCTAGCAAAAGCGTTTCAATATGCGGGTCTATCCTTGGTGGGACCTTTGTGTTCCTTTTGGATAGGGTCGCATATTGGGCATGACATCCCCACACGCCAGTTGAGGATCGCTTGCTTCCCAAGCGCCACGATTGATGGCATGGTAGGATTACCCATACCCGTAGAATCCCATGATAAGGGGACACGATCTCTGCTTTGACAAGACGTGTCAAGGAAACTGCCTCGCATTATGCGCTGTGGCTGGTTGTAGGAAAACGGTTCGAATAATGACCCAACCGTAATGACATGTCATGTTGTCTAAAAAAAAGTTGCCAACAGATTGCATTTGTGAAATATCATTTTCTCTACGGCGGTATGTAAAGATCATTTTGTGGATCCGGACACGGTTGAAGTGTTTGATGATTGCCTTGGAGTATTCGGAGAAGGAACCCGCCTTGCAATGCCGAAGACAAGATTACGCGCCAGACTCATCGTCATTGAAGCCTGGTTCAGGGGCTACTGAGGGAGTCCTGGATTAGGGGGTATTCAGACAGCCGGACTATAAACATCGTCCGGACTATTGAAGCGTGAAGATACAAGACTCAAGACTCCGTTCCGTGTCCAGATGGGACTCTCCTTTGCGTGGAAGACAAGCTTGGCGATCCGGATATTGTATTTCCTTCCTTGTAACCGACTCCATGTAAACCCTAGCCCTCTCTGATGTCTATATAAACCGGAGAGGTTGGTCCTTAGAAGGCTGATCACAATTACAATCATAATCATCATAGGCCAGCTTCTAGGGTTTAGCCTCTACGATCTCGTGGTAGATCTGCTCTTGTACTACTCATATCTTCAATATTAATCAAGCAGGAAGTAGGGTTTTACCTCCATCGAGAGGGCCCGATTCTGGGTAAACATCGTGTCCCTTGCTTCCAGTTACCATCAGCCTACCCGAGATCCGCTGGTTTAACACCGACAGCGGGCGACCCCGAGGTGTCGTCACGGGTGAGTCCGGATCTGCCGAAGGCAGAAGCTACTCCTTCGGCCGCCCTGAGCCCGGAGCGGTCGGCTCCCATGGGGGGTGATGAGAAGGGTCCGACACAGGTCGATGTATGGCCGGACATACTGACGGGCCTTCTGGAACGAGTTCCACTCTCGGAGGAGCACCGCTCATTAATGAGCACGGTGCTCAAGAAGATTTCATTGCCACAAGCAGTTTGAATAAAGCATTTATGAGCCTGCTCAGGGGCTTTGAGGTATGTAATGAAAAATACATAATTTCTTGGTTGTGAGGCACGCGCTAGGTGTGCTCCATATGGATAGTATCCCCTGAGACTCTGGTTGCCCGCCCTAGGCGGCAAACGGAGGATCGTATTGTGTAACTAATGAATGCGCTGTATATATGCGCAGGTATCTAAGGATCTGGCAGCCGACCTGTCCGTTGAAGTAGCCAAACTAAGGAGGCAGATTGGGGCTATTGACGCCGATATCACGCTGGTGAATGAGCGGCTGAACGAGTCACAAGGTATGTGCTCTGCTTTCCTAAATATGTTATATAGGAAAATTTGAGAGGGGCATTATATTAATGCGATATGCTTGGACTGCAGATGGTGCTGCTGTCGTGGAAGCCCTGAGGGCGGAGCTTGCCCAGGCCAAGGAACAAGCTCGGGCTAGCAATGCGGCTGCCCTAAAGGCGGCCGAAGAGTTGAGAGCCGAACAGGCTGCTCATCGCCGAAGCGAGGACAAGATAGCCGAAATGGCTGTGGAGTTGAAAAATGCCACCGACCGGTATGAGCTCCTTAAGAAGGAGAATTAGGTTAATTCGGCTGACCTGAACAAGGCACTTAATGCAGCCAAGGAGATGCGGACCGAAATAAGGGATGTGCAGGAGGAGCTTCGACAGACCGGGAAAATCGCGGCTGGGAGCCCCTACTTATCGCGGATGAAGTTTTTGGATCCGAAGTATGCTCCCCTAGATCGACGCTGGAGTCCTACAGACGCGTATGCGGACTTGGCGAAGAGTACAGATGATGCGGCCAAGTTTTTCGAGGATCAACGTGATAAAGAAGTGGAGAAGCTGTTCTAGTCTCAATTTAATGCTCCCGCACGCCCATTGCCGTTGAGGGAGAAAATGGCTGCTGTGGCTGAGCTTCATAGGCTATCCGGGCTTGCAATGCGGTCTGTAATAAACCATCTTTGGCCGAAAGTTCCTAAGCCGGATAGTTATTTTGGTTCGGTGCAGCAATTCCTTGGTGTCGTATCTCAGATCGACGCCATGAGAAGGTCGACGTGCATAGAGGGTGCACGAATGGCTCTTGCCCATGTTAAAGCATATTGGATAGATATGGAGGCCACAATCATTGCGACCCAAAATCCGGCGGGAGGCGAGGATCCGGCCGAGCACTACTTAGAGCAGGTAACATGAAGGTGCTTGTTTGATAGAGGCCCTGTGCTCGAAGAATGTCATGTTCGAGTGACAAATCGTGTCATTGTAAAAACAATGTTATTTTGATTATGAAGTTGTATTTATACTTTGTGCCCGAAAGAATTATTGTGCGTCATGTGTGGCCATTTATATGTATAATCTGAAAGTTAGCAGTTGTTGGCTTCAGCCCCCACGCATACAATGCGGGGGTGTTCGATTAAAATATGCGTAATCACACTTGATCCAACGTCTTGGTCCGTTAAGGAGGTGATCGCATGTCGAAATAGGCAACCGGACTATATAGTTGTAACACTTTCACCTAGCCATAGGAGTTTGACAGTGGGGCTACTATATAGCCCTTGGTACCTTCGCGTGCATCTGAATATGGGCGCGTGTGTACATGGCCGAAAAATGGTCCTTCATTAATGTGGCGGAGTCCTAAAGATTCCGGTAAGTCTTCGAGTGGTTGAACAGTCTCTCATTGTATCATGACAGTCAGTTTTCGGCTTTGTCTACTGAGGTGCTTGTCTAGAATAACCAGGGCACAATCATAGTAGTTCTCCTTTGGCCGCCTTAGCCGATTGGAACGAAACGTAAGGCGGCAAACCCAGGAGCCGGGCAAACCCAACATTTGACAAAAGACATGATTTGGAGCTGATGCATATAAGGCCAAACTCGTGACACCGAACACTCCCGAAGGTATTCGGACTTTATAACATAAAATGGGCTGAAGAGTGCCCTTTCTTTATGAACACTATAGTTCCAGGTACGTGCATTAATCTGTCGTGGCGAAATGCCAATAACGGCAGTAACCTCTGTGGGTATAGTACCCATGGGATGTGAAAACAACAAGAGATAATAAAAAGGTACACATGGGCTTAATCTAAAGATAAACCTGTGAGCGGGGCCCTACTGCATGTCTGCGCCTTTGTCTCCGTTGTGCCATTTCCTGGAAGGGTATCGCATGAATTGTCTCAATAAAAAAGAAAAATTCGTGTAGAAGAGTATAGCGTAAGCGTGCGGTGGGTAGTAAAAGTGTAAGACATTGGCCTGCTAATAAGGTCAAGCCAAGTGTGGGGCTATATTAAATATCTAAAGCCCCTGGTGTCCTCTATGGGATTACGTACATTGCGCCCTGCACTAGTTTTATCCGGGCTGCCGGACTCGTCTAACCGTGTTCGTGGTCTTAACGACCAGTCACGCTTTCTGGTATTGGAGTCCGCTTAGAATCCAGCTGATGGAGCTGTCGCGTATTCCTCCGCACGTGAAGAGCGCTCTGTGTTTCTGTTAACGGTGATGACGCCTCGTGGACTGGGCATCTTGAGTGTGAGGTAGGCATAATACGGTACTGCGTTGAAGCGGGCGAAGGCCGTTCTCCCAAGCAATGCGTGATAGCCGCTTTGGAAGGGTGCGATGGTGAAGAGTAGTTCTTCACTTCCGGAGTTTCCTGGGGAGCCGAATGTTACCTCCAGTATGAAGCAGCCCCTGCCGTAGGCTTCAACGCCTGGTATCGCCCCTTCAAAGGTGGTGTTGCTTTGGTTGATTCTGGATGAGTCTATCCCCATCCTGTGGACAGTGTCCTTGTATATTAAATTGAGACTACTGCCGCCGTCCATGAGGACGCGAGTAAGATGGTATCCGTCAATTATTGGGTCGAGCACCAAGGCATCTGATCCGCCACGCCAAATACTAGTCAGGCAGTCCGTGTGATCAAAGGTGATCGGACAAGCCTACCGGTGTTTAAGTGTGGGTACGACGGGCTTTATAGTGTATGCATCTCCGAGCACGCATTTGTGCCTTCTCGTGGGTGGGTGAGTCGCGTGTATCATGTTTAACGTTTTTACCTCTGGTGGGAATTTTTTTTGTCCCCCAGTGTTCGGTTGGCGAGGTTCATCCTCGTCTTCACTTTGTGTTTCCCTTCCCTTGTGTTCGGCGTTTAATTTGCCGGCCTGCTTGAAGACCCAGCATTCTCTGTGAGTGTGGTTCGCTGGTTTGTCAGGGGTGCAATGAATTTCGCACAGTCTGTCCAAGACTCTGTTTAGACCGGACAGTCCCTCTTTGCTACCTTTAAATGGCTTCTTTTGCTGACATGGTCGAAGCCCCTGAATCCGGCGTTCACAGTTGTGTTGTCCGGGCTCTCTTCCTTGTTTTGACGTTTGTTTTTATTGCACCGTGGCTTCCCATTGCCATCCCTTATTTCTGATGTGCTTGGGTCGCTGGTGACTTTACGGGCCAACCAGCTATCTTCGCCCGCGCAAAAGCGGGTCATAAGGCTTGTTAAGGCTGCCATTGTCCTCAGCTTTTCTTGGCTGAGGTGTCTGGCAAGCCACTCATTGCGGATGCTGTGTTTGACTGCCGCTAAGGCTTCGGTATCCGGAAAATCGACAATTTGATTCTTCTTAGTGAGGAATCTGTTCCAAAGCTTGTGGGCGGACTCTCCGGGCTATTGGATTATGTGACTTAAATCGTCTGCATCTGGAGGCCGGACATAAGTCCCTTGAAAATTGGCCCTGAAAGTGTCCTCGAGTTCCTCCCAACTTCCGATTGAATTTTCGGGGAGGCTTTTCAACCAGTGTCAAGCTGGTCCCTTCAGCTTAAGGGGAAGGTATTTGATGGCGTGGAGGTCATCCCCACGAGACATGTGTATATGCAAGATAAAACCCTCGATCCAGACCCCTGGGTCTGTCGTTCTGTCGTATGCCTCTATGTTCACAGGTTTAAAACCCTGTGGAAATTAATGATCCAGTACTTCTTCGGTGAAGCATAGGGGGTGAGCAGCCCCTCTGTATCTGGACATGCTGTGGCATGCCGTCAGCTATTGTTGTGTCCGCTATTTATTCCAAACTGGTATCCGATCAGTATGATTGTTTCGGTGACCATAGTCCCACGCCGGGGTGTGTCCTTTAGATCCGTAGATGGACCTAGCCGCGCCGGCCTTCTTATCCAGGAGCTCGCGTAAATCGTGTTTGGCATTGGTAGCTTCTCTGTTGCGGTTATGAAGTGGTTTGTCCGGTCTCCTGGCCGTGTTTTCCTTTGGAGCAACGGCCTCCTCGTCGAATTCTGGTAGCAGCTTGCGTTTTGGGTAGCTGTTTGTATGGCGATCGTCGTCGTACTTTTCTTCAGTGTCTAGCACTTTATTCCATCTACGATTGAGAATTTCCTGTGCGGCCTTTAGCCGTTGCTTCTGCTTCTTTAGACTTCTCGCAGTGGCCATAAGCCTTCTGTGGAGGTTATCTCGTTCCAAGCATGTTTCCGGGATGATGAATGCATCGTCATCCGGACCGTGTTCTTGTCCCGGTGCGGTTTGATTAATTCGTCCCTCGGGATCATTGTGATCGGGCGTCTGCTCCGAGCTGTGTTCGGCGTGACCTGGCTCATCCTACTCCATTGCTGGGTCCATATGGTCGTTGTTGCCTTCGTAGTTGACTGGGGTGTCGATCTTTCTAGCGCTCTTGTCGCTATTTTTACTGGTGCAGGACTTGGAGCGGCGTCTGCGCCGTCGCTTTGGCTTTTGCCCGGGGGTTTTATCTTCCGGATTGTCGCCGTCGTCCCCCTTGGGCGTATCCACAATGTATATATCGTATGACGAGGTGGTAGTCCAGCGCCCCAGTGATTCTAAATCTTCTCCTGCATCGTTGTCCATACCGTCGATGTCTACGGAGTCGAAGTCAAGCACGTCTGATATATCATCGATAGTGGCAATGAAGTGGGCAACGAATTCCTTCGTCGCCTGCTTCCCACTCGAGCCGGACATAGTTTGGCCAAGAGTCTCCTGACAGAGAGAGAGATCTTAACGAGTTCAGCTCGTCGCCAAAGGGCGAGTGCTGGAAGATATCCGCAGCGGTGAACTCCATTGCGAGAGCCCAACCAGGTTCGGCGGGCTCAGGAGCGTGCGGACTGGAACTTACGGACGGATACGAGTCCGGGGGTCCGGTGTCACAGGGTTCTTTGGGAGCGAGGCCTGTGTTCAGCTCTACCGCTGATGAGTGTGCGGCCTGTGGGGCGGGGTCCATGAACCCGTCCTTAGGCAACGCGGTCTACTCCGGATTTAGGTTAAGGGCTACCGCAGGGGCGACATCCCGAGCATTGTCCGACAGCAGGTCTAAACCATGCTCATTGTGAATGTCCAACGCTCCGGGCACATGCCCAAATTTGTTGAAGATCAAGTCTCCACGGATATCAGTCGTGTAGTTTAGGTTTCCGAACCTGACCTGGTGGCCAGGGGCATAGCTGTCGATCTGCTTCAGTTGACCAAGCGAATTGGCCCACAGTGCGAAGCCGCCGAACACGAAGATCTGTTCGGGGAGAAATGTCTCACCCTGGACCGTGTTGTTGACGATTGAAGGAGCCATCAAGCCTTGCAGCGACGACACAGAGGAACTCTCAATGAAAGCACCAATGTCAGTGTCAAAACCGGTAGATCTCAGATAGGGGGTCCCGATCTGTGCGTCTTAGGCTGATGGTAACAGGAGGCAAGGGACACAATGTTTACCCAGGTTCGGGCCCTCTCGATGGAGGTAAAACCCTACTTCCTGCTTGATTGATATTGATGATAGGAGTAGTACAAGATTTGATCTACCATGAGATCGTAGAGGCTAAACCCTAGAAGCTAGCCTATGATGATTATGATTGTGATCGTCCTTCTATGGAACAACCTCTCCGGTTTATATAGACACCGGAGAGGGCTAGGGTTTACATGGAGTCGGTTACAAGGAAGGAAATATAATATGCGGATCGCCAAGCTTGTCTTCCACGCAAATGAGTGTCCCATCCGGACACGGAACGGAGTCTTGAGTCTTGTATCTTCACGCTCCAACAGTCCGGACAAAGTATATAGTCCGGCAGTCCGAATACCCCCTAATCCAGGACTCCCTCACTAAGCGCGACCCCGTCCCACCTAATATCTTCTTGGAAAGGCTGTTCAAGCCATCTGTGGTGTGGGAAGGGGAGACCGAAAATACCAGTCTGGATCCGAACACAACCCCAGATTTCGAACAATCTGACGTAATTGGAGGATCTGCCACTGAAATAACACCTTCGGCCCACGTGATTATGGTTGGCATCGCCCCGTGGACAGAACCCGTCTTACCTACCTAAATAGGGAAGAACTCCATGAGGACCAAAATGAGGCGCGTTGCATTGTGCGGCGTTCTAAAGCCTACATGGTTCACAAGGGAGAGCTTTATAAGAAAAGCGCGACCGGAGTGCTCCAAAGGTGCATCTCCGAAGAGGAAGGACGACTGCTACTGGCCGAAATTCATGCTGGACTCGGCGGCCATCACGCCGCAGCTCAGGCCCTTGTAAGCAAGGCCTTCCAAATAGGTTTGTACTGGCCGACAGCCCGAGCAGACGCACAGGACCTCGCCCAACATTGCGTCAGTTGCCAGCTTTTTGCAATTCAAAGCCATATGCCACCTACCGCTCCCCAAACAATCCCCATAACTTGGCCCTTTGCGGTCTAGGGGCTCGATATGGTTGGACCCCTTAAAGGACGAAGCCATAAGAAAAAATACTTGTTGGTCATGGTAGATAAATTCACCAAATGGATAGAGGCCAAACCAGTTAAAACGGCCGAATCCGGACCAGTGCTAGACTTCATATCCGGGGTCGTACACTGTTATGGTGTCCCCCACAGCTTCGTCACTGCTAACGGCTCCAACTTCACAGCCAAAGAGGTGAAAACTTGGTGCGGCAACATGGGCATTAAGCTTGATTACGCCTCCGTCTATCGCCCCCAAACAAACACTCAAGTCGAACGAGCAAACGGTCTTATTATGAGCGGCATCAAACCCAGACTAGTGCAATCCCTGAAGGAATCAGATACGCACTGGGTTGAGGAGCTTGACTCCGTACTATGGGGGCTGCGGACCACCCCGAATTGCACTACCGGATACACACCATTTTTTATGGTGTACGGCGCAGAGGCGGTATTGCCCTGCGATATCATTCATGACTCGCCTTGAGTGTGCATGTACGAACAGAAAGAAGACAAGCTTGATCAGCAGGACAGTGTAGATGCCCTGGAGGAGGAGCGCGATGTCGCAAAAGCCTGTTCCGCATTTTATCAGCAACAGGCTCCGCACGTATCAAAGCAGAGAAGTACGGGCCAAAACTTGTAACGTTGGTGAACTCGTTCTACGCCTACCGGAGAAGAAAAACGACAAGCTCAAGCCCAAGTGGGAGGGTCCGTTCATCATTGATAAAGTCCTCACCAGAGGGGCGTACCATCTGCGTGATGCATCTAATAACCGACTCGAGCCAAACCCATGGAACGCGGCCAGACTCCGAAGATTCTACGCCTAGTGCCGAACTCCGTGTTTGTCTCCTTACCTCCGCCTTTCCTATTTAAGTTATATCCTCTTTTTCCTTCTTCCTTTTTATGTCCTTCAAAGCATAAAGTGTGTCTTGACTACACAATCTTGACGCGCCATATGTACACATTATACCTGAGGGCTTCTTATACAGAAGCTTAATATAATTATCTCCCGGGCTTTATGCTCACCACATATGTGTCGCTTCTCCATATGTACCTTTTTTCGCCATTATATGCATTGATATGACTTAAGTTTTGGCCAAGCTGGGTTGCCTGGCTCCTGCGTTTATGCTCTACATTCCCGTTAGTTCGGCTAGGGCATAAGGGGAGCACCTCTGCGATTGTTACTGCCGAGTCAGCCGGATGTGTACCTCAGACTGGGTGAAACCAAAAGCTAGCATTCTTAAGGGAATATTCGGTCGGTGAACAAAAGATATTCTTACCTATTGCAATACATGCCCCCAGATGTTTATATCATGCGTCTCTGTCGGGACGGGACGGAGGCTGGCCCGCCCGCCGCGAGCACCTATGGGGCCGGGGCCCCTTCGTGAAGTCTTGATGCGAGGCGGAGGAGGCCTGAGAGCGGATCGAGGCGATGCACGCGGGCGGGTTTTTACCCAGCTTCGGGCCGCGATGGACGCGTAAAACCCTACTGCTGCTTTGTGTTGTATTTGATCTTGCTCGAGAATGCGAGCGTATGGTGGTGTGGTGAGTTGCAAATGAGTCCAACCAGCTGAACCTTAGGCGCGAGAGTTGCCCAGGATCCGAACCCCTCCTACGTTGTGCATGGGCCTCCTTTTATAGTGCAAAGGGGTCACCAACAGGTGTCAACGTAGTAGAAAGGGGTAAAAACGTAAAAGAGGTGGTAGTTGGAACAGTGCGGGAACAGTGCAGCTACAGTGCTTGAACAGTGGTTTCTACCTACTTTGACAGTAGGGGACAAGGGCATTTAATGCCCGTCACCGTCGACCCCAAAAGCTCCCGCCCGTGCGTCTCCGTCTGCCACGGCGATGGATCCACCACCGTGGAGTGCCACCGCACCCCTTAGGCTGCACAGCCATCCGCCACGCGTCTCTGGAGAGAGCTTAAGGCGACGCGTGGGCAGATGAGCTGGAGTGCGGGCACACAGTGCAGCTCTCCCCGGCAAGTGCCTTGCCGGGGTCTTGATCTTGCCGGGCCCGGAAGCTTGTCGGGCTCTGCAACTTGCCGCTCCCCGGGCCCTCGCCGGGACGCGTATAGCGCCGAGGCGTGTCTTTTATGATATAATCTCCTAGTCTCCCCGGCGAGCTCCTCTCGCCAGGGCCTTGCGTGAGTGATGTAATCTAGAGCCTGGAACGGCCTTCCCGGCAAGCTCCTCTTGCCGGGGTCTTGATCTTCTGTCTCGTACACTTTGTTCTTGAATGGCTTGATACGGAGCGGGAATGGTCTCCGGCAAGCATGTGGCAGATCCAGCCGCGGGGAGCTGCGACTGCCCGTGCACAAGTTGGGGTACTGAGGTACCCCTACCTTAGTACACCGACAGGAACCCCCTACCTGGCGCGCCAAAGATGTCGGGACGGGACGGAGGCTGGCCCGCCCGCCGCGAGCACCTATGGGGCCGGGGCCCCTTCGTGAGTCTTGATGCGAGGCGGAGGAGGCACAGAGAGCAGATCGAGGCGATGCAGGCGGGTTTTACCCGGCCGGACGCGATGGGCGCGTAAAACCCTCTGCTGCTTTGTGTTGTATTTGATCTTGCTCGAGAATCTGCGAGCGTATGGTGGTGTGGTGAGTTGCAAATGAGTCCAACCAGCTGAACCTTAAGCGCGAGTTGCCGGGATCCGAACCCCTCCTACGTTGTGCATGGGCCTCCTTTTATAGTGCAAAGGGGTCACCAACAGGTGTCAACGTAGTAGAAAGGGGTAAAACGTAAAAGAGGTGGTAGTTGGAGCAGTCTTGGGAACAGTCAGCTCTGATTAGCTTGAGCGATGGTTTCTACCTACTTTGTGATGAGGGACAAGGGCATTTAATGCCCGTCACGTCGACCCAAAAGCTCCCGCCCGTGCGTCTCCGTGCGCCGCGGCGATGGATCCACCACCGTGGAGTGCCACCGCACCCCTTAGGCTGCACTGCCATCCGCCACGTCTCGGAGTCTTGGGCACACAAGTAGCTCTCCCGGCAAGTGCCTTGCGGGGTCTTGATCTTGCCGGCCGGAAGCTTGTCGGGCTCGCAACTTGCCGCTCCCGGGCCCTCGCCGGGCGCCATAGCGTCGGCGTGTCTTTATGATATAATCTCCTAGTCTCCCGGCGAGCTCCTCTCGCCGGGGCCTTGCGTGAGTGATTTAATCTAGAGCCTGGAACGGCCTTCCCGGCAAGCTCCTCTTGCCGGGGTCTTGATCTTCTGTCTCGTACACTTTGTTCTTGAATGGCTTGATACGGAGCGGGAATGGTCTCCGGCAAGCATGTGGCAGATCCAGCCGCGGGGAGCTGCGACTGCCCGTGCACAAGTTGGGGTACTGAGGTACCCCTACCTTAGTACACCGACAGTCTCTTTTCGCAGTTCGAAAATGCACATTAATGCATGCGTACCAGGGAAAGGAACCCTTAATGGAACTATTCTCCCTGGAAAATGTTTCTTACTATCCATGTAATATGACATAGCTAGTTGGGTACTCTTCTGTTCAAGCACTTATGACCCCTACGCCTGGTTTCCACGCGTGCCCCGGTTCTTACATAACTGAGCGGGTATTCGGATACACTAAGCGAAAAGGTCCGCCATGACAAATGATTTACAATCCGGCTAGGGACAAAATATGTCATTTGGAGTACACAGTCACTTAGACTGACTACATTCTTCTTATATACCATCCAACAGGCTGTCTAGCCTACAATCCTGTTGGGAATACTTTGCGACTAAACCTACCTGGTCATATACCAGACTGACAGGGTTCTCTTTCCCATCCGACCCTATAGGTCCGACCTCGGCCATGTGGTTCGGGTCAGCCTTGGTGTATCGCGTCTTCACCATGGCCCAGGGTTCCCTTGCACCTTGTCGGCAGGCCGATATCTTCCATAGTCGGAAGCACCGCCATCCTCCCTTGGGCATCTCTACAAGCTCCCCCATACCTCCTAGCAAGGAGGTGGATGGCCACAAGGCCTTGGCAATACCCTGCATCACTTGCCGAACTTGTTCGTGTAGTGGTGAGAGCTCCTGCAGAAGATTGCTTGCAGATCCGGGCATCTCCTCTTCGGGATGACCTGTCAGCTTACCTACAGACATAACTCTGGTAGCCCGTTTCTTCGCCGAACTCTATAAAGGTTCGTTCGAGCAGTTACTAAAAATGCCGCGTCGAAGCCTCTTATTCTCCTTCACTGAGTCAGCAAGTTGGGCTCGAACATCTTTTAGTTCAACGCCCAGCCAGGTATGGGCATCCTGGAGTTCATTTTTCTCCCGAATAACCCGTGTAAGCACGCGCTCGCCAGCCTCTAGCTGTCGTTGAGCATGTTGCTCATCCCCCAGTACGATCTCCGGATTACCTCTGGGATTGTCTGCAGAATCTATTGTTAGATTTGCATGCATGCCGAATACTAACTGGTACATGTCATTACATTTTTTTCGATCAAGACAAGTATTAACAAATGAGGCCTTCCTGGACTCCTCCATTCCGGCAACTGCAGTCTGTAGCTGGGCTTTGCACTCCTCCAGCTCTTGAGACAACTAGGTATTCTTCTCCGTAAGAACCTATGCATACAATGATCCCTAAATAATTTGTGCCAACTGTTTCAAGTCTCAGGGTCTACTGATATACATAATTACTAGATTTTCTCACCCGTATATCCTTTACATACTAGTTTGTGGCTCTGGCAAGGCCATCTTGAGCAGCTTAGATGTATGCATCTCCTGAGTTGAAGGCATTGAACGCCTCCTCGAAGAAACTAGGGTCACGGAGTATGGCCCGCCGACGCCTTTGATTCATGGCGCTCTCCACTTCGGAATTCATAGCGGACAGTATATCCGCATCCTCTGTAGGAGGACCATCCGGTGTTGTCCCATCGTTAGCCTCTGCCCCTAAGTCCAACCACGAGTCCGGTGGCGGGCGTGGCAACGAGCTCTCGATACCTGATCCGGCGGCGTTTTTTCTGCAAGGAACCACGGACATTATTATATTTTGAAGACGATAATCACTGAGCAGGTTTTTAATCATACCTCTGTGACGGCGTCTCGGTCTTGACCGCCTTCCTTTTGAGCCTACCCGACTTCAGTGCCCTTTGTTGACGAGTCACCGCGGGTTCGGCACGGCGCCCCGATGGCCTTCCCTATAAGACGCGACACGTGTGCGGTGGGTAAGGTGCAAAAAGGGGATCCTTCTTGGAAGTTGGTACTCCGGTTTTACTTATATGCGATGTAGGGATTAGGCCAGGATAGTCGGCTATGATGGCCACCAAGGCACCATCACAACTTAGTTGATAGAACGTCCTGTCAATAAGCTCCACAAATACGTCCGGATCTTCATCGAGTCCGGGGTTGAGGGCCCTGTCGGGGTCCTCTGGTTGTGGAGACAGGCTGTGGACCTCCCTCACAGCTTTTCATAGTTCCTGCTATGGATTAAGCAAGGTAAATATTTTTGATGATGAATGCGGGAAGGACTGGAGTAAAAGATAGCAGCTCACTCAGCTTGGGGGTTTGTACATGGAGAATCCATCCCGTGGCTTAACAAGGATGAACTCCTCTTCTTCTCCTTTGTACAAATTAGACAATATTTTCGCCAGAGCGGCAGCGGAGTCCGGACCTTTATAACCGCAGTGGCTGGCATCGTCTTCTCCATTGAAGTTCCACATGGGTTTCCCCCGATACTGAAGTGGTTGCACCCCCCGCATTATACATATTGACATAACATTGATTATTGACAGTCCCGATTGGGCTAGCATTTTTATCCAGCCCATCAGGTAAAGGACCTCGCTGTTATCTTCCTCCTGGGGGCTCTGGAGGCGCCAGCTATCGTGTTTCTTCAACAGGGCATTAACAAACTCAGGAAGGCCCATCCGAATAGGGTCCGGAAGGGGGACGTCCTCCATATAATACCACTCCGAAGGCCAGTCTTCGGAGTACCGGACAGGTATCCGGTCCCGGCGATACGCCATATTTCGGCTCCGCCCACTTGATATATTGACCCCTCCTGAGTGCGGTGGACGAGGCAGAATAGCCTCTTCCATAGCTTGAAATGAGCTTCACAGCCCAGAAACAGCTCGCAAAAGGCGACGTAGCCAGCGATGTGTAATATGGAGGCAGGAGTGAAGTTATCCAGCTAGAGGCCATAGAACTCCAGGACCCCGCGCATGAACGGATGGATTGGAAATCCGAGGCCCCTCAGCAAGTAGGGGATAAGGCATACCCGCTCCCCCCTGGATGGGTTGGGAGAACTCTCTGCTTGCTCCCCGCCATTGTAAGTGGCTAGTCCGGCTCGGACGGGGACCATATACGCAGGCGGAAGAAACGCCTGGGTCTGCAACTCTGCTAATCGGCTGTGGGAGACAGAACACTTCTCCCAATCGCCTGGCATGGTGCTACGGGAGCGAGAGGAGGAGCTGCGCCGGCCAGCCATAATGGGATGGATTTTTCCGGGCGCGCTCTGATGGATACTCGCTGGGGGAAGATGGTGTGATTTGGATCTGAGGATGCCCGTCTCTTTAATAGACGATCTACTAACATGGTTAGGGTGGCAAATGTAAAAATTCCCCGACTTCTTGCATTGGCTCGACACGTGGAGATTGCCATTATTAAAATACAGAAGCCGAGGAGTGCAGCATTAATGGGAAGACGGACACTGCTCATTACAACAGGTACTCTGGATTTGGAGAAGAACCCACCTTGCAATGCCAAAGAAAATCTGCGCACCGGACTAATCGTCATTGAAGCCTGGTCCAGGGGCTACTGAGGGAGTCCTAGATTAGGGGGCCTCGGACAGCCGGACTATATACTTTGCACGGACTGTTGGACTATGAAGATACAAGATTGAAGACTTCGCCCTGTGTCCGGGTGGGACTCTCCTTTGCGTGGAAGGAAAGCTTGGCAATTCGGATATGTAGATCTCCTTCTCTGTAGCCGACTCTGTGTAACCCTAGCCCCCTCCGATGTCTATATAAACCGGAGGGTTTAGTCCGTAAGAGAACAACAATCATAATCATAGGCTAGCTTCTAGGGTTTAGCCTCTACGATCTCGTGGTAAATCAACTCTTGTAATACAAATATCATCAAGATCAATCAAGCAGGAAGTAGGGTATTACTTCCATCGAGAGGGCCTGAACCTGGGTAAACATTGTGTCCCCCGCCTCTTGTTACCATTAGCCTTAGACGCACAGTTCAGGACCCCCTACCCGAGATCCGCCGGTTTTGACACCGACAGTCGTCATCATCAACCATCCTACATCACCAATTTCATGATGCTCACCACTGTGCGTGAGTAATTCCATCGTAGGCTTGTTGGACGGTGATGGACTGGATGAGATTTACCATGTAATCGAGTTAGTTTTGTTAGGGTTTGATCCCTAGTATCCATTATGTTCTGAGATTGATGTTGCTATGACTTTGATATGCTTAATGCTTGTCACTAGGGCCCAAGTGCCATGATTTCATATCTAAACCTATTATGTTTTCATGAATATATGTGAGTTCTTGATCCTATCTTGCATGTCTATAGCCACCTATTATGTGTTATGATCCATTAACCCGAAGTGACAATAATCGGGATACTTACTGGTAATGACCGTAGTTTGAGGAGTTCATGTATTCTCTAAGTGTTAATGCTTTGGTCCGGTACTCTATTAAAAGGAGGCCTTAATATCCCTTAGTTTCCAATAGGACCCCGCTGCCACGGGAGGGTAGGACAAAAGATGTCATGCAAGTTCTTTTCCATAAGCACGTATGACTATATTCGGAGTACATGCCTACATAACATTGATGAACTGGAGCTAGTTCTGTGTCACCCTATGTTATAACTATTACATGAGGAATCGCATTCGACATAATTATCCATCAATGATCCAATGCCTACGAGCTTTTCACATATTGCTCTTTGCTTAGTTACTTTACCGTTGCCACTATTACAATTACTACAAAACTGCTACTGTTACTTTCGCTACTGTTACCGTTAATTCCATACTACTTTGCTACTAAATACTTTGCTGCATATATTAAGTTATCCAGGTGTGGTTGAATTGACAACTCAACTGCTAATACTTGAGAATATTCTTTGGCTCCCCTTGTGTCGAATTAATAAATTTGGGTTGAATACTCTACCCTCAAAAATTGTTGCGATCCCCTATACTTGTGGGATATCCGGAGGCCGCTCCCTCGGGTGGTCTTGGCACCGTCCGCCTCGCGAGGCTTGGCCCCTCATGAGGGTCTTGCCTTGATGGTCTTAGAGGTGTGCTGTACCAGGCCATCGAAGGACCCAAGCCGTGGGCCGCAGACAGGCAAGTCTAGAAACCCTAGTTCCCAGAATGCCGACAGTAGCCCCCGGGGCCAAGGCTCGCTCGGCTTGGCTTCGAGGCTATCAGGACACCAATCCTAAGTCACACCGATCTAGCATGTAACACATCGTATCACTTTGCGGCCTCACGCACGGTATTCCGACGGGTGCCACCTTACCTGGCACGGGACCGTTTGCGCCTTTTGGCTCACGTATATGATAGTGCCGCTAGGATCCATATGACAAAGAACCCGGGCCGACATGACTAGTCATAAACCCAAGGTGGCGCTAACTTACAGGGACAGGCATACATGACCCAGCAATGAATGTGTCGATCAACAACGTACGTACCCAAGTCGTAGAAAGCTACACGGACTTAAAGGAACAATGCGCGTGATTTCCCCGAATGGACAGACACAAGAACGAAGAAGGACACATGCCGGCTAGCCTAAGTATTCCGGAGAAGTAGAAAGCTACCAAGGCTCAGTGGAAGCACTAGGAGACATTTCCCGGTAAGAGAGGCTACCAATAATAAACAACTAGGTTGTCGGATCCCACACATACCAAGCATTTCAATAATTATACACACAATACGCTCGATATGTGCAAATACAACATGGTATCACAACATGACTCTACAACTCAACTATTTATTCAATAGGCTCTTAGGAGCCAGGTATTACAAACATAGGTCTCATGACCCAACATTCAGAGCATACAAACAACGGAAGCACAACATGTCTGAGTACCGACAACTATAAACGAAAAAGGGCTGAGAAGCCTGACTATCTACAAGATCCTGCCGAGGGCACAAGATCCTAGCTAAGGTAACAAGCTAAACGTCAAGGTCCACGCGGAACTACTAGCGAGACTGAAGTCTCTCTGCAAAAACATAAATTAAGCAAACATGAGTACAAATGTACCCAACAAGACATACATCAGAACTAGCTACATATGCATCATTATCAACAAAGGGTTGGTGGGGTTTAACCGCAGCAAGCCACCTTTGAATCGGTGGCTATTCTAGACTACGACCGCAAGTAACTCTTTTGAGGTGGCGCACACGAGTCCACATATTCACCATTTCAATACACCAATATTGATCTGCCCCCGTCTCCCTATGAGAACGCCATCCATAGCACTCACACTTATCTTGTGCATTTTAGATTATCCACTTTCACTTGTCTATGAACTGTATAGGCAACCCAGAGGTCCTTTACCGCGGACACGGATATTCGAATAGATGATGTTAACCCTGCAGGGGTGTACTTCTTCACACATGCTCTCACCACTTATCGTCGTTTACACGACATGTACTCGGCAACCTTCAAGCGGAAGCCCAGCGAGGGTGTCGGCCATGACCTGACTAACCACACAAGTCCCTAGCCCAGGTTTATCGCCTATCCAAGTTCCATCCGCAGGGAGTCCAGCTGAGGTTTCCACATACGGCCCCGAACAATGTGTGCAGGGTTTCCGAAACACCAAACAGGCGCCCGCTACACCATGCCACGTGCCTACCACATCATAGCCCACCCCTCGGGTCAGCGCTGAGCACGACCTCCAGCATACTTCAAACACCAGAAACTTCTTCCAACTCCCGGACAAAGGACATGGGTGGTTAATAAGTCGAGAGGGTCCATTGGTTTCGGGCCCAATGCATGGTAGTAGCTGTTCATGGATCACAAACACAGAACTCAGTTCCTGAGGATGGTTTCAATGAGACAACCCACCATGTACCTACATGGCCCCTCACCGCTACCTTTACCAAATTGTGTTCACACACTTAGCTCACACAGTAGGACATGTTCATCACCATTCCAATTCATCCCCGATGAATCAGACCTGACTCAACTCTAAGCAGTAGCAGGCATGACCAACAAGCATGAATGAGTAGGCACATCAGGGCTCAAACAACTCCTACTCATGCTACTGGGTTTCATCTATTTACCGTGGCAATGACAGGTCATGCAGAGGAAAGGGGTTCAACTACCGCAGCATGTAGGAGATGAATCGTTGTTATCCTAATGCAATAAAAGAGAGCAGGAGCGTGAGAGTGGGATTGTATCGGAATGAACAAGGGGGTTTTGCTTGCCTGCACTTATGAGGATAGTATAGCTCTTCATCGGTGTCACTGAACTCATCGTCGGAACCACGTGTACTGAGAGGGGACAAATACCGGCAAACAAGGAAGAACACAATAAATGCAATGCAACAATATGATGCATGAATGTGCATGGCAAGATGCTATAATTTGAGCTAATGCAACTAGCAACAAGTTTAAATGAAGTTGATTTGAACCCTAGGTTCAAATTCAAACTCCATATATTATTATTCAAATGCCCTTTATTTGTTTTGCCCAATTCAGCAACTATAAGTTGTTCCAACATGCATGAAAATGGAACAGATGGATAGATTGGATTTTTCTGATCATTTTTCATATATAACTTATTTCATTTGAAGCTACGGTTGAATTTCTATGATTTTTTGAAGTTTAGATTATTTTTTGGAATTTTCTGAACTATTTTAAATCTAGAAAATGATTAACTATGTCAGCATTGTGCAAGCATGACATCAGCAAGTCAATTGAGGTTGACCGGGTCAAACTTGATAAATGGTACACACTGGTCAGTGTCACTGTTAGTTAACTAACTTAAATAAGATTAGTTTAACCCTAATCTAGGTTTGACTAAAGGGCAGGGCCCACATGTCAGTGACCGAGGGGGGTCAAATCCCTGGTCAAACTGGGCTCACTCATAGGTGTTTAGCTGCCGATGACGTCCAGACGCGGCAGAGATGTAGGTTTTGCACGCTGGTGACCAAATGGACGACGGAGACCACCTACGAGCAGCTGGGAGCAAGCTGCGTCGATGGGTGGTGGTGGTTGAGCTCAAGGTTGCCAGAAACAACGTCGGCGATGAGATTTGCGGCTTCCGGAGTTCGGGCGAGGCCAAACTCGTCATTGCAGTGGTTTGGAGGCACGTGGCCAGCTCCTACATGGTCTACGTGGGGCAGTGAGGTTAATGGACAGGGTAGCATGGCCGTTGGGTGGATGGAGCTACGTCGGCGACGAGCTCAGGCAGCGGCGCATGCGGTGGTGCTCGTTGCGGTCGTTTTAGTGGACGGCAGCGAGAACAGAGAGGAGGGGGAGATGCAGGAGCTCACAGCAAACTCAGCGAGCTAGGCAGCGAGGTCGGGGACGAGCTGGAGTGAGCGTCACGGCGAAGGGGATCTCCGGCGACGGCGAGGCGGGGCAAGGTCGTTGCGGTGGCTCTGGGGAGAACAAGCGCTCGGGGCTCGGTCTGCTCCATGAAGCGGAAGGCAGTGGAGCTCCTGGACACAGCAGGTGGCATGGAGACGACGGTGGCCGCGGCTACGACGGCGGTGCGCCTGCGGCTACATCATGCTGTCAGGACCCCGACTCAATGTCACATCGATCTAGCCTGTAACACCTCATATCACTTTGCGGCCTCACGCACGGTATCCCCACGGGTGTCGCCTTACCTTGGCCCGGGACCGTTTGCGCCTTTTGGCACACGTATATGATAGTGTCACTAGCATCCATATGACAAGGAGCCCGGGCTGACATGGCTAGTCGTAAACCCAAAGTGGCACAGACTTACAGGGACAGACATCCATGACCCGAGATCGAGCGTGTCGGTCATCGACAAGTAAGTTCGGGCTGTATCACTGGGCTAGCAGGACTCGCAAACCGGGCATGGCGGGCTAACGGGACTCCGGTACTCAATGCGTGACATTTCCCGAAGAACAGACAGAGCGAAGAAGGACACATGCCGCCAGCCTAAGTGTTAGGAGCGGTAGCAAGCTACCATGGCTCGATGGAGACACTAGGAGACATTTCGATAAGAGAGGCTACTAAAGATAAACAACTAGATAGTCGGATCCCACACATACCAAGCATTTCAATCATACACACAATATGCTCGATATGTGCAAATACAACAAGGCATCACAACATGACTCTCGACACAAGTACTTTATTTAAGGGCTCGAGAGAGCCATACATAGCATACACACAAGTCACGGGTCACACGACCCACATTCAAGTCATACAAGCATACAAGCCAACAGCGAAGTGATTTGTCCGAGTACGCATAACTAGTAAAATAAAAGAGGCTTGGGTAAGCCTAGCAATACTACATGGTCCTTCACTTGCTCGGGATCACCACAGGCCTTAGTCTACTCATCGATGTCAGCGTCTACGAAGAACCCGTCGGAAGGGTTTGTGGCATCTTCTGAAAAATGTAAATTAAAGCAACATGAGTACAAAGGTACTCAGCAAGACTTACATCAGACCCTACATACATGCATATTATCAAAAGGGTTGGTGGGGTTATTGCAGCAAGCCAGCTTTGACTCATGGCTAAGCTATCCTACGAGACACCAACTTGAAATAGTTTTGCGCACTCGAGTCCACTACTCATCACTTCAATACACCACCGAGGATCCACCTCCATCTTCCTACGGAAGAGCCATCCTCGGCACTCACGCTTATCTTGAGGCTTTTAGTAGTTTCCATTTACTTGTCTATGAACTGTATAGGCGACCAAGCAGTCCTTTACCGTGGACGCGGCTATTCGAATAGATGATGTTAACCCTGCAGGGGTGTACTTCTTCATACATGTTTCCACCACTTAGCGTCTGCACACGACATGTGCTCGGCAGACTTCAAGCGAAAGCCGACGTGGGTGTAGACCACGACCTACCTAGACACTCAAGTCTCTAGTCCAGGTTTATCGCCTATTTGGGTTCCATCTATGAGGAGTTCGGCCAAGTTTCGCTCACAGCCCCAAACGATGTGAACAGGGTTCCCGAGATACAAACGGGCATTCGGTACACCGTGCCGCGTACCTACCGCATCACAGCCCACCCCTACGGTCGGTGCTGTCCACGGCCTCCATGAGGGCTACAAACACGAAACTACTTGCAACTCACGGACAGAGAACTAGGGTGAATAAGAAGTCGGCGGGGTCATATTTGAGGGCCCAATGTATGGTAGTAGCTGATTCTTAAATCACACATACAGATCTCGATTAGCAGGGCGGCCTCAATGAAACAACCCACCATGTACTCCTACATGGCCTCTCATCGATACCTTTACCAAATCGTGTTCAACACCTTACTCTCATACTGACTCGATCATTCCACTCTAGCCATCACCATATGAACCAGACCTGACGCGACTCTAAGCATAGCAGGCATAGCAAGGTAGGAACAACACAATCATATGGCTCAATCAACTCCTACACATGCTAGTGGGTTTCATCTAGTTACTGTGGCAATGACAGGTCATGCAGAGGAAATGGGTTCAACTACCGCAGCACACAGCAGTTTGAATCGCGTTGTCTTAATGCAGTAAAAGAGAGCAGGAGCAAGAACATGGGATTTTATCGATATGATCAAATGGTTGGTTGCTTGCCTGACGGGTCGGTGCACTGGTATTGCTCTTCGTCGGGGTTATCACGGTACTCCTCGGGGGCAGAACCTGCCGCAGAGAGCACCGATACACAAACATTACCAAACAGTATGCAACAATATGATGCATGCATGAGACATGGCAAAATGAGTGTGTTGGGCTAATGCAACTAAGAACAGATGGGTTTGAGCTAATTTGAACCAATGATTCAAAATTCAAACTCATAAGTTGCCATTTTAAGTGCTTTATCTTGTTCTGTGATAAACAGTAGGTTAGCTTGTTTAAACATGCATGAAACTAGTACAGATGGAAAGATTGGATTTTTCTGATCATTTTTCATATATAATTTGTTTGATTTGGAGCTACGGTTGATTTTATATGAATTTTGGAAGTTTGAAACATTTTCTGGAATTTTCTGTGTAAAAATAATTCAAATAATTAGATTACTGCGTCAGCATTACGTCAGGATGACGTCAGTGGTCAACGGGCTGGTCCAGGTCAAACTGACTAGTGGGTCCCGCATGTCAGTAGTCAATTAGATTAACTAAATTGTATTTAAACTAAACTGGTTTAATTAGTGAAGGGGGCCCCACGTGTCATAGACCCAGGGGGGTCAAACTGGGCCCACCCGAGCCCGACGCGGCGGCGAAAGTGCTTTTTTCCATTCCAGCGACCAAATGGACGGCGGAAGGCATCTACGTGTTGCTGGGGTCGAGCCGCGGCTATTGGTGGTGGTGGTTGGGCTCGGGGTGGCCGGAGTTGGCGCCGGCGGCGACTTTGGCGGCCGCCGGAGTTCGGTTGAAGATGAACTCGAGGCTAGGGTGTGCGGTGTGGTGCGGGGAGTGCATGGCTAGCTTCAGCGCAACGTGGTGAGTGCGATGGACAAGGTGAGGTGGCCGGAGGATGGTCGGGAGCACGACGGCGACGAGGTCCACGACGGCGCGTGCGTGTGAGCTTAGTGTGCTCGCTGTGGTGCAGGCGAGCGAAAGAGAGGAAGGGGAGTTAGCCCAGCTCACTGCGGTCTTGATGGAGCGGACGGCGTGGTCGGGACGAGCTGCTGCGGCGGCGGCGGCGAAGGATCTCCGGCGATGGCGGTTGAGGCGGCTTCGGTGCGGCGGCGAGGCACGCGAAGGCGAGGCTCGGCTAGCTCGAAGGAGTAGAGGACGGCGGAGCTTCGGACACGGTGGCACGGCGTGGAGATGACGGAGAAACACGGCTACGGCGGTCTGCGGCGGCGGTGGCGTCGGCCATGGCGTGGGAGCGAGGGAGAGGAGCTGGGGCGAATGGAGGTGTCGAGGGTTGGGCGCGACGTGGAGCTCGTCGAGGCGGCAGGCGGCGAGAGGAGGAAGCGAGGCGGCGTGCAGCTGCGTGGCGAGCTGCGGTGCCGCCGCCGAGCACCTTGGCTGCCTGCCTGGCAAGCCAAGCAGCTCGCTGGAGCGGTGGCCGGGCTGGGCCGGCCAGGTGGGCTGGCTGGTGGGCCTGTGGTGGCGCCAGGTAAGTTTTTCCCTTTTTTTCTGTTTTTATTCTGTAGGTTTGTTGAATTTCTAAAAATACCTATGTCATTCCAAAATTCACCAAACTGCATCTGGTTCTTAGTTGGAATATTTCCAACATGGAACATTTTAGTTTGGGAATATTTGAGCATTTGAAATATTTTATAAATTTTAAATGCCCAAATTCAAATACTTATGATTTAATTCAAAGACCTTAGGATGACCTAGGAAATTGTGCACCACTTTTGGCGGAGGTTACGGACCAAGACAAAAATGATGGACATTTAGAAGGGCATTTCAGGTTCATCGAAAATATTTTAGTAAACCCTAGTTGGATTCAGGATGGGGCTGGGAGTTCTGTCATTCCCATTTCAAGTTTCTGTTAAAAAAATAGACATGATGCAACACTCTAATGCATGAACTAGCTAGGGTGTGACAACTCACCCCCACTCAAAAGAATCTCGTCCCGAGATTTAGGTTCCTCCGGAAAGAAGGCGGGGTACTCAAGTCGATGACGATCTTCCCTTTCCCAAGTAGCTTCCTTCTCGGAATGGTGCGACCATTGAACCTTGAGAAACTTGATATTATGCCGTCGAGTGGTACGCTCGGCTTGATCGATGATACGAATGGGGTATTCCCGATAAGTGAGATTATCTTGAAGATCAAGCGTTTCGTGGTCCACTCCACGGATAGGATCCGAGAAGCAACGCCTGAGTTGAGAAACGTGGAAGACATCGTGGACTTTGGAGAGATGCGGAGGTAGTTCCAATTGGTAGGCAACTTCTCCTCGTTTGGCAAGAATGCGAAAGGGTCCAATGTAGCGAGGAGCCAATTTGCCTTTGATACCGAAGCGATGGGTTCCCTTCAGAGGACTAACCCGGAGGTAAGCCTTCTCGTCAACCTCGTACGTCATAGCCTTATGTTTTCGGTCATATTGACTCTTTTGACGAGATTGGGCTGCTTTCAACTTTTCACTTAGCGATCTTGAACTTGCTCTTCTCGCTTCTGGATCATATCCGGGCCAAAGAATTGTCTTTCCCCAGTTTCTGACCAGTTAAGGGGTGTTCGACACCTTCGTCCATAGAGAACTTCAAAAGGTGCTTTGCCCAAGCTAGATTGGTAGCTGTTGTTATAAGCAAATTCGGCAAATGGGAGGCATTTCTCCCAATCCATTCCGAATGAGATAATAGAAGCTCGAAGCATGTCTTCTAGGATTTGGTTGACACGTTCTACTTGACCACTTGATTGAGGGTGAAAAGCAGTGCTAAAAGAAAGATGGGTTCCCATAGCGTTATGGAAACTTTCCCAAAATCGAGAGGTGAAGAGACTTCCTCGATCCGAGTTAATTTCCAGTGGAACACCATGGAGAGACACTATTCGGGAGATGTACAAGTCTGCTAGCTGACTAGCGGTTATACTCTCGCGAACAGGTAAGAAATGAGCTACTTTGGAGAGACGGTCGATAACGACGAAGATAGCATTATTCCCTCTCTTGGTCCTGGGAAAACCGGTGATGAAATCCATACCAATTTTATCCCATTTCCATTCAGGAATAGCTAAGGGTTGAAGGGTGCCAGCAGGCCGTTGATGCTCTGCTTTTACACGACGGCAGATGTCACAGTTAGCAACAAATTGAGCAATGTCTCTCTTCATCCTAGTCCACCAGAACCTCTGGCGTAGGTCCTGATACATCTTAGTGCTACCGGGATGAATGGTGAGAGGAGATTCATGAACCTCCTTAAGGACCAATTGCCGTAAATGTCGATTCTTGGGAACCACTAAACGGTTCTCAAAATATACAACACCACAATCATTTGTAGAGAAACATTTCGCATCTCCGCTAGCAATGTTCTCCTTAATCCGGAATATTCCTTTATCTCGCTTTTGGGCAGCGATGATTTGATCCGTAAGGGTAGGTTTCGCCACCAAGGTGGAAAGAAATCCTTGAGGAACGATGTGAAGATTAAGCTTCTGAAATTCCTCGTGGAGAAGCGGTTGACTTTGTTGCAACATCAGGTTGTTGCAATAAGATTTATGACTTAGCGCATCAGCCATGACGTTGGCTTTTCCTGGGGTATAAGTTATTCCTAAGTCGAAATCTGTGATCAACTCGACCCAACGTCTTTGCCTGAGATTCAAATCTGGTTGGGTGAATATGTACTTCAGACTTTGGTGATCGGTGTAGATTTATAACGATTACCAAGGAGGTAATGTCGCCAGGTTTTGAGTGCATAGACTACACCGCAAGCTCTAGATCATGAGTAGGGTAGTTTTCCTCATGTGGGTGTAATTGCCGTGAAGCATAAGCAATTACGTGTCGATCTTGCATGAGAATACAGCCTAGTCCTTGTCGCGAGGCGTCGCAATAGATAACAAAGTCCTTAGAAATCTGGTGGTACCAAAGACGGGAAGCAGAGGTTAAACGTCTTTTCGGTTCGAAACTGTGCTCACATTGTGGAGTCCACTCGAACTTTTTATCTTTCTTGAGGAGTTCGATTAGAGGTTTGGCAACTTTGGAGAAGTTCTCGACAAAGCGGCGACAATAGCTCGCTAAGCCAAGGAAACTCGAACTTGCTTGACCGATTCAGTGGAGTCCAATTAAGGGCGGCTTGAACTTCGCTTCGGGGTTGACAACAATACCTTTACCAGATATTACATGTCCTAGATAGGTCACTTCTGGCAGCCAAAATTCGCATTTGGAAAACTTGGCATAAAGGTGATGCTCTCGAAGTTTCATCAACACTAGCCTTAGATGTTCGGCATGTTCTTCCTCGTTCTTGGAATAGATGAGTATGTCATCGAGGTAAACCACGACGAATTTATCCAAATACTCCATGAAGATTGAGTTCATTAACCGGGAGAAAGCGGCTGGAGCATTGGTTAAACCGAAGGACATGACGGTGTACTCGTATTGGCCGTAACGAGTAACAAAGGCCGTTTTGGGAATGTCCCCGTTCCGGATTTTGATTTGATGGTAGCCTAACCTCAAATCCATCTTAGAGAAGACTGAGGATCCTGCGAGCTGATCATATAGATCGTTGATCCTGGGGAGCGGATACATGTTCTTAATTGTGACCAAGTTGACGGGTCGATAATCTACAACCATCCGGTCCGTACCATCCTTCTTCTTGACGAAGAGGACGGGGCAAGCCCAAGGAGATGAACTAGGACGGATGAAACCCTTTTTTAAGGACTCATCGAGTTGTTTCTTAAGTTCGGCTAGTTCTAGGGGTGCCATCTTATAGGGTCTTCTAGAAATTGGGACAGTTCCTGGAATGAGGTCTATCACAAACTCAACATCTCTGTCAGGTGGGACACCTGGCAACTCTTCTGGAAAGACATCCGGAAAGTCACGGACCACCGGAACGTCTTCGAGGTCTGGCAATGGACTGGCATTAAGGGAATAAAGTTGTCGCTTGGATATTCGGGTCAAGACATTGACTATTTTTCCCGAAGGGTGCGTGAGTTGAACAGTCCTAGAGAAGCAATCAATTGTGGCATGATGGGCTGTCATCCAGTCCATACCCAAAATGATATTGATGTCCGAAGATTTAAGAGCTATCAAAGAAGCAAGGAAAACAAGTCTGTCGACCTGAATTTCATTATTATGGCTTACTCTAGAAGTTTGCCATTTGGATCCATGGGTTCGAATTACCATGGAGGTGGGCATATCACTGAATGCGGTGTTGTGCAAGCGAGCATAGCTTTCAGATATGAATGAATGAGATGCTCCAGTATCAAAAAGAACGGATGCCGGGTGGCAATTAACAAGAAGCATACCGAGAACGACGTTGGGATCCTCTTGGGCCTCCTCAGCCGAGACACAATTAACATGGCCACGTGCAGTGGTGGCCGGCTTGGCATAGAACACCTTTCCTGTTGGCTTGCCACGGCCAACAGCTTTAGCAGGCTGGTTGGGGTTGGACTGAGGACAATCGCGCATGTAGTGGCCTGATTCCCCACACTTGAAGCACGTCACGGGGCCGGTGCGTGGAGGAACATTGTTGGTTGGCCCACCATAGGGCTTAGCTGGAGCATACTGCTGAACTGGGCGAGGCGCCTGATAGGATGGCCTCGGTGTGAATCTGGGTGGCGAGGCGAGATAGGCACCCACACCCGGCGCTTCGTGGTCCAAACCGGATGAGGAACCCATATCACGACCATGCTTGCGTGTTGCTTCGAAATCAGTCTGACCCATTTCAGCACTGATGGCTTTGTTAACAAGCTTCTGGAAAGAGGTGCACTCATGCAGACGGAGATCTCGGCGAAGTTCGGGGCTAAGTCCCTTGCGGAACCTTGCCTGTTTCTTGGCGTCGATGGAGACCTCTTGATTGCATAGCGTGCGAGGTTACCAAACTCTCTGCTGTAGGCGTCCACGGAGAGACGACCTTGGGTGAAATTACAGAACTCCTCACGTTTACGATCCATGAGACCCTCCGGAATGTGATGTTCACGGAAAGCCTCGCTGAATTCTGCCCAAGTAGTGACATGGCCAACTGGGCGCATAGCCATATAGTTCTCCCACCAGAGTCTGGCGGGGCCTTCAAGATGATATGCAGCGAAGGTGACCTTATCAGCCTCAGCTACCGGTCTGAAACGCAGCTTGTGAGTAATCTTTGCGAAGCGATCATCATCGTCGAGAGGCTCGGCGGAGTGGTGGAAGGTAGGTGGGTGTAACTTGATGAAGTCACCGAGCGACACCAAGTTATTCTTCGATGATGTGCTGTGTTACGCTCGATGCGCTCCACAAGCGGTTGGTCTCCGTTTGTTTCTCTCGGCCTCGGCATAACCCGGCCGAGAAGGAGGGTGAGGCAGGTTCGCTTCTCCAACTCCGCTGCCTTCAGCCTGCTCTGGCGGAGCAGGGTTGTTGCGGGTGTTAACCATCCTAGAATAAACAAGATAAAGGTTTAGTCCAGGATGACAAAATTCTGACATAAAATGTAATGGATAGCTCGGGATGCAAGATGATCATCCGTATGACATGGTAGATACAGAAACTGCTTCTTATTCCATCGTCATACACACCATACAAGGTTTAGTACAAGACCAAACAAAGTACTACTACGGTGAAAAGAGGATTACATCTCATCGGAGGCATACCAAGCTCCTATACATTATTTTCTTACACCTCCGGAATTGATACACACTAAGTCATATTCCACGAGTCACGCAGGACGGTGGAAATACAACTATTACAATACTAGTGAGACTACTACTAACTCGACGCGTCTCGTAGTAGTTCTCATAGAAGTCTCCTCCATAGCACAGGAGTTCAACGTGATCGTCCGGAAGCAGACGGTCCCGAGGAGCTGTGGACCATAAGGGCAAGGGTGAGGTCTTGGACCAACAAACGGTGGCCTGCGGGGACCACGAGGTGGGGTGATGCCCCCCACAACACGCCAATCCATCATGTCTGGCAGAGCAGATCTAACAGGATACAAGTCTCTCATATCCATATATCCAGCTTGCACAGCCGGTGCAAAACGAGTCAAAGTGGCCCAGTGATCAGCACGGGCGTTGAAGAGCTCCATCCTCAAGGCCCGACTCTCTCGGTCCTTGTCCTCGAGCAACTCGGCAGTGGTGCGGGTTAGTGAGTCCTCCTGACTGGAATCAGCATAGATAGCCCGGAGATAACCAAAAGCTCCAGGGAGTGAACCCGGCATATACCGAAAGTCGGTGTTGCGAAGCAGGCCAGTCCTGACTCGCATGATGGTCATCATAGAATAAGCAGCATCTTGCACCGCCATATCAATAGTAACACCAAGCCCATAGGAACAGTGAAGGGCCTCGGTGGAACCAGGATAAGAGGGAAATATTCTGATAGTGCAGAGATACTGGCTTTGATTAAAGTCCCAGAACTGCTCTTTGACCGTGTATTCAGGATACCAGCGGTAACCCGCCTCGATCATGACCCGGACTAACATAGCTGTATGACCGGTCACACTAATGCATCTGGTCAGACGAACCACTTGATTTTGGTCACGAGTGGCCATCTGGAAACACCACCACAATGCAAAGACATTAGAATTTCTAGCAGAATTTGGACAGCATAACGACTGTAAATGCTCAAAAGGATTTGAGACATTTTACAAAGAATTGCATAGCCACTCAACAATATCATATCAAGGTTCTGAGTCCAACTTAGTAACATAACAGGATAGTAAAACTGAACCAGGCTTGTAACCATCAAACCTATAAGGTACTACTGATTAGTAACACGTGAACCTAATAGAGAGAAGGGATCCTAATCCTTAACCCCCGGTGGAAGAATGGACTGACTCAGATCAGAATGTCATGAGGTAAAGGAGTAAAAAGAGCCTTACGTACCATCCCACAATCAATTCCCCTACATATAACTAAAGCATTTCTAGACTCAACATCGACCAGTTTGGCTTGGAGAACCTACAGGCAGTCCGGCTCTGATGCCAACGCTGTCAGGACCCCGACTCAATGTCACATCGATCTAGCCTGTAACACCTCATATCACTTTGCAGCCTCACGCATGGTATCCCCACGGTGTCGCCTTACCTTGGCCGGGACCGTTTATGCCTTTTGGCACACGATATGATAGTGTCGCTAGCATCCATATGACAAGGAGCCCGGCTGACATGGCTAGTCGTAAACCCAAAGTGGCATGACTTACGAGGACAGCATCCATGACCCAAAGATCGAACGTTTGGTCATCGACAAGTAAGTTCCAGGCTGTATCACTGGGCTAGCAGACTCCGATGGCACCGGGCAGAAGCGGCTAACAGGACTCCGTTACTCAATGCGTGACATTTCCCGAAGGATGTAGACACGAACGAAGAAGGACACATGCGGCCAGCCTAAGTGTTCGGAGCGGTAGCAAGCTACCATGGCTCGGTGGAGACACTAGGAGACATTTCCGGTAAGAGAGGCTACTAAAGATAAACAACTAGATAGTCGATCCCACACATACCAAGCATTTCAATCATACACACAATATGCTCGATATGTGCAAATACAACAAGGCATCACAACATGACTCTCGACACAAGTACTTTATTTAAGGGCTCGAGAGAGCCATACATAGCATACACACAAGTACGGGTCACACGACCCACATTCAAGTCATACAAGCATACAAGCCAACAGCGAAGTGATTTGTCCGAGTACGCACAACTAGTAAAATAAAAGAGGCTTGGGTAAGCCTAGCTATACTACATGGTCCTTCACTTGCTCAGGATCACCACATGGGCCTTAGTCTACTCATCGATGTCAACATCTACGAAGAACCCGTCGGAAGGGTTTGTGGCATCTTCTGAAAAATGTAAATTAAAGCAACATGAGTACAAAGGTACTCAGCAAGACTTACATCAGACCCTACATACATGCATATTATCAAAAGGGTTGGTGGGGTTATTGCAGCAAGCCAGCTTTGACTCATGGCTAAGCTATCCTCTGAGACACCAACTTGAAATCGTTTTGCTGACTCGAGTCCACTACTCATCACTTCAATACACCACCGAGGATCCACCTCCGCCTTCCTACCAAGAGCCATCCTCGGCACTCACGCTTATCTTGAGGCTTTTAGTAGTTTCCATTTACTTGTCTATGAACCGTATAGGCGACCAAGCAATCCTTTATCATGGACGCTGCTATTCAATAGATGATGTTAACCTGCAGGGTGTACTTCTTCATACATGTTTCCACCACTTAGCGTGCAGACACGACATGTGCTCGGCAGACTTCAGCTTAAAGCCGACGTGGGTGTAGACCACGACCTACCTAGACACTCAAGTCTCTAGTCCAGGTTTATCGCCTATTTGGGTTCCATCTATGAGGAGTTCCTGCCGAAGTTTCGCTCACAGTCCCAAACGATGTGAACAGGGTTCCCGAGATACCAAACGGGCATTTGGTACACCGTGCCACGTACCTACCGCATCACAGCCCACCCCTACGGTCAGCGCTGTCCACGGCCTCTAGTAGGCTACAAACACCAGAAACTACTGGCAACTCCTGGACAGAGAACTAGGGTGAATAAGAAGTCGAGCGGGGTCATATTTCAGGGCCCAATGTATGGTAGTAGCTGATTCTTAAATCACACATACAGATCTCAGTGCTTAAGGACGGCCTCAATGAAACAACCCACCATGTACTCCTACATGGCCTCTCATCGATACCTTTACCAAATCGTGTTCAACACCTTACTCTCATACTGACTCGATCATTCCACTCTAGCCATCACCAGATGAACCAGACCTGACGCGACTCTAAGCATAGCAGGCATAGCAAGGTAGGAACAACACAATCATATGGCTCAATCAACTCCTACACATGCTAGTGGGTTTCATCTAGTTACTGTGGCAATGACAGTCATGCAGAGGAAATGGGTTCAACTACCGCAAACACACAGCAGCTTTGAATCGCGTTGTCTTAATGCAGTAAAAAGAGAGCAGGAGCAAGAACATGGGATTTTATCGATATGATCAAATGGTTGGTTGCTTGCACGACGGGTCGGTGCACCGGTATTGCTCTTCGTCGGGGTTATCACGGTACTCCTCGGGGGCAGAACCTGCCGCAGAGAGCACCGATACACAAACATTACCAAACAGTATGCAACAATATGATGCATGCATGAGACATGGCAAAATGAGTGTGTTGGTCTAATGCAACTAAGAACAGATGGGTTTGAGCTAATTTGAACCAATGATTCAAAATTCAAACTCATAAGTTGCCATTTTAAGTGCTTTATATTGTTCTATGATAAACAGTAGGTTAGCTTGTTTAAACATGCATGAAACTAGTACAGATGGAAAGATTGGATTTTTCTGATCATTTTTCATATATAATTTGTTTGAATTGGAGCTACTCTTGATTTTATATGAATTTTGGAAGTTTGAAACATTTTCTGGAATTTTCTGTGTAAAAATAATTCCAATAATTAGATTATCATCAAGATTACGTCAGATGACGTCGATGGTCAACGGGCTGGTCCAGTCAAACCGACCAGTGGGTCCCGCATGTCGAGAGTCAATTAGATTAACTAAATTGTATTTAAACTAAACCGGTTTAATTAGTGAAGGGGCCCCACGTGTCATAGACCGTGGGTCAAACCGCCCACCCGTGGTCAAAGTCGAGTCAAACACGCCGCGCCTAGCACCGGCGAGCCTGACGCGGCGGCGAAAGTGCTTTTTTCCATTCCGGCGACCAAATGGACGGCGGAAGGCATCTACGTGTTGCTGGGGTCGAGCCGCGGCTATTGGTGGTGGTGCTTGGGCTCGGGGTGGCCGGAGTTGGCGCCGGCGGCGACTTTGGCGGCCGCTGGAGTTCGGTTGAAGATGAACTCGAGGCTAGGGTGTGCGGTGAGGTGCGAGGAGTGCATGGCTAGCTTCAGTGCAACGTGGTGAGTGCGATGGACAAGGTGAGGTGGACGGAGGATGGCCGGGAGCACGACGGCGACGAGGTCCGCGACGGCGCGTGCGTGTGAGCTTAGTGTGCTCGCTGTGGTGCACGAGAGCGAGAAAGAGAGGAAGGGGGAGTTAGCCCAGCTCACTGCGGTCTTGATGGAACGGACGGCGTGGTCGGGGACGAGCTGCTGCGGCGGCGACGGCGAAGTGGATCTCCGGCGATGGCGGTTGGGGCGAGGTCGGTGCGGCGAGCGCGAGGCACGTCGCGCCGCTCGGCTAGCTCGAAGGAGTAGAGGACGGCGGAGCTTCTGGACACGGTGGCGCGGCGTGGAGATGACGGAGAGCACGGCTACGGCGGCGGTGCGGCGACGGTGGCGTCGGCCATGGCGTGGGAGCGCGAGGGAGAGGAGCTGGGGGCGAATGGAGGTGTCCAGGGGGTTCGGGGCGCGACGTGGAGCTCGTCCAGGGCAGCAGGGCGGCGAGAGGAGGAAGCAGGGCGACGTGCAGCTGCGTGGCGAGCTGCGGTGCCACCGCTGAGCACCTTGGCTGCCTGCTTGGCAAGCCAAGCAGCTCACTGGAGCGGTGGCCGGGCTGGGCCGGCCAGGTGGGCTGGCTGGTGGGCCTGTGGTGGCGCCAGGTAAGTTTTTCCCTTTTTTTCTGTTTTTTATTCTGTAGGTTTGTTGAATTTCTAAAAATACCTATGTCATTCCAAAATTCACCAAACTGCATCTGGTCCTTAGTTGGAATATTTCCAACATGGAACATTTTAGTTTGGGAATATTTGAGCATTTGAAATATTTTATAAATTTTAAATGCCCAAATTCAAATACTTATGATTTAATTCAAAGACCTTAGGATGACCTAGGAAATTGTGCACCACTTTTGGCAGAGGTTCTGGACCAAGACAAAAATGATGGACATTTTAGAAGGGCATTTCAGGTTCATCGAAAATATTTTTAGTAAACCCTAGTTGGATTCAGAGGGGGCTGGGAGTTCTGTCATTCCCATTTCAAGTTTCTGTTAAAAAAATAGACATGATGCAACACTCTAATGCATGAACTAGCTAGGGTGTGACAACATCGGCCATGGGTGGAGAGGGTGAGGGATAGGCTCTAGGGGGAGAATGAGGTGTCGAGGGGGTCGGGGCGATGACATGGAGATCATCCACGCATCCAGCTGCTCGGCGGCAAGCAGCTGACGTCGTGGCGAGCTCGGGCATGCCGACACTCACCTCATGTGTCCTTCTTTCTTCTTGTGTATGTGCCTTCGGGGAAATGTCACGAATTGTTCCTTTAAGTCCCTATAGCTTGCTACGACTTGGGTTCATACGTTGTTGGTCGACACATTCGTTGCTGGGTCATGTATGCATGTCCCTGTAAGTTAGCGCCACCTTGGGTTTACGACTAGTCGTGTCGGCCCGGGTTCTTTGTCATATGGATGCTAGCAGCACTATCGTATACGTGAGCCAAAAGGCGCAAACGGTCCCGAGCCAGGTAAGGTGGCACCCATGGGAATACCATGCGTGAGGCCACAAAGTGATGTGATGTGTTACATGCCAGATCGATGTGACTTAGGATCGGGGTCCTGACATAGGCGAAGCTAAGGGGCAAGGGTGAAGTGCCGCGGGCCCCAATCGCCTGTGTGCCAGGCTGATGCGTGGCGCCTGATGGGACGCGGATGCCTCCGCTCCCCCATGCTCCATGCAGTGCTGCTCTAGGGGCGGTGACGGTGGAGGCAAAGCCTCCCGCGGTGAACTTGCCCTTGGCCGCTACTCCAGTAGCAGTGATGCCCCCTCCGAGTCAAGCTCGAGCAACGTGAATTATAGCAAACCACCGCGCAGACGCGCCCGGAACTAGGAGGGAAACGATGTTGTCTAGGTGCCATGGTGTCACAGGAGGTGCCTCCTGAGCCGTAGTCCTTGGGGACTTCTTCTTTTGTGTTATTTCCTTAGGCGAGAACCCTGCCCCGTGCCAGGGTATCCTTCCCGTGACACTCCCCTTGCGAGGTTTGCGACCCGCCCCCTTCTTGCACTCATTATAGTGCTCTATGTTCTTAGGGCCCAACCCTCGAGCAGGGCTCAGTAGCCGCCGGTATGCCAGGCCGTGATGTCGTGATCAAGGACGGGGGTGAGTGCTCGAGAGCCGGTAGGAGCCCCTAAGGCATGATTCTCAAGGGCCCCCTTTTAACGTGCAAGCAATCTGTGCGAGAAAGGGGCGGCTCGCCTCGCAGAGGTCCCTAGGAGGGGCTATGCCTGCTGGTATGTGGTGAAGTGTTGGCGAAGCCGCTCTACGTCTTGTCTTCGGAGGCTCTTGCACATAAGTTATCCACGAAATGGATGGGGCGGCCGCGCTTGCTGGCCTGCCCGTGATCGTTCCGCGAGGAGACGCGGGCACTAAGGACTTGGTGAGGTGGCGTGTGCGGGGCCGGATGCGAGCCAGAGCTCATTCTCTTAGGTTTATCAGCGTTGCAGGGATGAACCCAAGCAAAGGCGCCGTGCCGGTAGATCCCCTCACGGGATGAGCAAGGGGCGGGTTAGCAATGTGTGGGGGCCGCAATGGTAACTCCAGAAATGATAGATCGTCAAGCGCAATGTCAACAACCATGATAACTCAAGCAAGCATAGCTGGTCCAGAATACAGGAATCGAAATGACGCAGCCGTGAGGATGGGCCCTAGCAGCCTAAGGATAATGCAGCCCGAGGAGCCCCTCAATTGAACAAACCAAAAAGTCACATGGTGCCATTGTTGTGGGAGCATTGAGGTAGCTGAAGAGGCGCACCGCAGAAGCTTCTCCTCACGAGCTAGGTGGCTCCTGAGGCCCAGGCAACTTGTGAGGTTCTAACACCTCCTCTGATATGACTACCTGGCGCCTGGCCTCGCAAGCTGCCATGGCACTCTGCGCAAAGCACTGGTATGAGGCGGCCATGTTCAGTAGGCCAAACGACATGCGGACGTAGGGTAGCACCTGCTCCGGCCAATGCGGGACGACCAGAAGAGGTCCTGAGAGGTAGCCCTGTTGAGGCCTGGGATGTCGACACAGACGCGCAACCCGTTGCCCATGTCAAGGGCCGTAGCTGCACTAGGAGGCCATGCGGGGCGACGCTTGCGTGCATGGCTCTTGCCTCCTGAAGCTCCTGGATCGCCTCGACGACGAATTCCCGCGCACCTGGTGCCTCGCACCATTTGCCTTGCTCATGGAGGCGCACATCAAAGCACGCCTCCAAGTGGTGCTCGAGCACCTCCCTCGTCGCACCGGTCAGGTTGGAGGCTCTCTAGACAAGAGCCCCCAAGCCCCTATGCGGGAGGAATAGGCGCCCCAACAGCAGGTGTGGGGCCTGGAGTTCCATCAGCAGGTGTGCCAGCCTCCTGGTGCTTCTTGAGGAGCTACTGCTTCTTCTTAGGTGTGATCTTAGAAAACAAGATGGCGCCCTCTCATCATCGGGATTGTCAGCCGCTGCAGCTTGGTAGGCTCGCTCGAGGGAGCGCACCACATCCTTCTCATCGCAGGAGACCGTGATGGAGCCGCCACTTCCTCGCATCTTGAGGACACTGTAGCCATGGGGATTTGCCACCATAAACTTGGCGAGGGCCGGATACCCAAGGATGGCGTTGTACATGAGGCTAACATGAGCGACTTCAAAGCTAATGAGCTTGGTGTGGTAGTTGTTGTGGTTGCCGAAGGTGAGGCGTATTTGCCCCAGGGGAATGGTGGAGCCGACGGTGACCCCTGAGAAAGGCTTGGTTGGTAGAAGTTAATCATAGGGCACTTGGAGCGTCTCGAATGTCTTGACGGAGAGGAAATTGTGCCCCGCGCCACCGTTAATGAGAGTCTTAGTGATGAGAACGTTGCTTATGGTGGGCATGCAGAGCATGGGGAGCGCTCCTCCGGCGGCTGAGCACTTGAGGTGATACTTGGAGTCAAAGGTGGCAGCATGATGTGACCACTTGAGGGGATGCGCAGCTTCGAGCCTCGGGAGGGCTGCGTTCACCTCACGAGCGAACTGCTTGAAGATGCACTGCGAGGCTTGTCACCATCATATCTAAAAAAATTTATTGCTCCATGCTATTATATTATCTATTTTGGATGTTTCATGGGATTTAATATGCTATTTTATATTATTTTTGGGACTAACCTATTAACCGGAGGCCTAGTGCCAGTTTCTGTTTTTTGCCTATTTTAGAGTTTTGTAGAAAAGGAATACCAAACGGAGTCCAAACGGAATGAAACCATCACGATGATCTTTCTTGGACCGAAAGCAAACCAGAAGACTTGGAGTGAAGTCTGGAATGCCATGAGGAAGCCACGAGGCAGGAGGGCGCGCCCAAGGGGGTAGGCGCGCCACCTACCCTCGTGGACCACTCATAGCTCCACTAATGTACTTCTTTCGCCTATATGTACTATTATACCCTAGAAACATCAAGGAGAGTCACGAAACCACTTTTCCACCGCCGCAACCTTCTGTACCCGTGAGATCCCATCTTGGGGCCTTTTCCGGCGATCTGCCGGAGGGGGAATCGATAACGGAGGTCTTCTACATCAACACCATAGCCTCTCCGATGAAGCGTGAGTAGCTTACCGCAGACCTTCCAGTCCATAGTTATTAGCTAGATGGCTTCTTCTCTCTCTTTGATTCTCAATACAAAGTTCTCCTTGATGTTCTTGGAGATCTATTTGATGTAATACTCTTTTGCGGTGTGCTTGCCGAGATCAGATGAATTGTGGATTTATGAACAAGATTATCTATGAATATTATTTGGTTCTTCTCTAAATTCTTATATGCATGATTTGATATCTTTGCAAGTCTCTTCGAATTATCGGTTTAGCTTGGCCTACTAGATTGATCTTTTTTGCAATGGGAGAAGTGCTTAGCTTTGGGTTCAATCGTGCAGTGTCCTTTCCCAATGATAGTAGGGCAGCATGGCACGTATTGTATTGTTGCCATCGAGGATAAAAAGATGTGGTTTATATCATGTTGCTTGGCTTTATCCCTCTACATCATGTCATCTTGCTTAATGCGATAGTCCATTCTTATGAACTTAATACTCTAGATGCATGCTGGATAGCGGTCGATGTGTGGAGTAATAGTAGTAGATGCAGAATTGTTTCGGTCTACTTGACACGGACGTGATGCCTATGTTCATGATCATTGCCTTAGATATCTTCATAGTTATGCGCTTTTCTATCAATTTCTCGGTAGTAATTTTTTCACCCACCGTAATACATGCTATCTTGAGAGAAGCCACTAGTGAAACCTATGGCCCCGAGGTCTCTTTCCTATTATATTACATCTCTTTTCCATTATATTGATACGTCTCCAACGTATCTATAATTTTTGATTGTTCCATGCTATTATATTACCTGATTTGGATGTTTATGGGCTTTACCATACACTTTTATATCATTTTTGGGACTAACCTATTAACCGGAGGCCCGGCCCAAATTACTGTTTTTTGCCTATTTCAGTGTTTCGCAGAAAAGGAATATCAAATGGAGTCCAAATGGAATGAAACCTTCGGTAGAGTTATTTTTGGAATAAACGCAATCCTGGAGACTTGGAGTGGACATCAAGAAACACACGAGGAAGCCACGAGGCAGGGAGGCGCGCCCTCGGGGGGTGGGCGGGCCCCCACCCACGTGGGCCACTCGTGGCTCCCCTGACCGACTTCCTTTGCCTATATATATCTACGTACCCTGAAAACATCCAGGAGCACCATGAAACCCTATTTCCACCGTTGTAACCTTCTGTACCCATGAGATCCCATCTTGGAGCCTTTTCTGGCGCTCCACCGGAGGGGGAATCGATCACGGAGGGCTTTTACATCAACACCATAGCCTCTCCGATGAGTTGTGAGTAGTTTACCACAGACCTTCGGGTCCATAGTTATTAGCTAGATGGCTTCTTATCTCTCTTTGAATCTCAATACAAAGTTCTCCTCGATCTTCTTGGAGATCTATTCGATGTAACTCTTTTTGTGGTGTGTTTTTCAAGATCCGATGAATTGTGGGTTTAAGATCAATTTTATCTATCACAAATATTTGAATCTCCTCTGAAATCTTTTATTTATGATTGGTTATCTTTGCAAGTCTCTTCGAATTATCAGTTTGGTTTGGCCTACTAGATTGATCTTTCTTGCAATGGGAGAAGTGCTTGGCTTCGGGTTCAATCTTGTCGTGTCCTTTCCCAGTGACACCAGGGGTAGCAAGGCACGTATTGTATTGTTCCCATCAAGGATAAAAAGATGGGGTTTATATCATATTTCTTGAGTTTATCCCTCTACATCATGTCATCTTGACTAATGCGTTACTCTATTCTTATGAATTTAATACTCTAGATGCATGCTGGATAGCGGTTGATGTGTGGAGTAATAGTAGTAGATACAGAATCGTTTCAATCTACTTGTTGCGGATGTGATGCCTATGTACATGATCATGCCTAGATATTCTCATAACTATGCACTTTTCTATCAGTTGGTCGACAGTAATTTGTTCACCCACCGTAATACTTATGCTATCTTGAGAGAAGCCACTAGTGAAATATATGGCCACCGGGTCTATTTTCCATTATATAAGTTTCCGATCTACTTTATTTTGCAATCTTTACTTTCCAATCTATATCATAAAAATACCAAAAATATTTATCTTATCTTATTATCTCTATCAGATCTCACTTTCGCAAGAGGCTGTGAAGGAATTGACAACCCCTTTATCGTGTTTGTTTGTGTAGGTACGAGGAACTTGCGTGTAGCCTCCTACTGGATTGATACCTTGGTTCTCAAAGACTGAGGGAAATACTTACGCTACTTTGCTGCATCACCCTTTCCTCGTCAAGGGAAACCAACGCAGTGCTCAAGAGGTAGCAAGAAGGATTTCTGGTGCCGTTGCCGGGGAGGTCTTTGCAGAAGTCAAGACATACCAAGTACCCATCACAAACTCTTCTCCCTCGCATTACATTATTTGCCATTTGCCTCTCATTTTCCTCTCCCCCACTTCACCCTTGCCATTTTATTCGCCCTCTCTTACCCGTTCACCTCTTTTTCGATTGCCTCTTGTGTACCTGTTTGCCCTGATGGACTTGCCTAAAAACACTGATCTTCACCTTAGAAGGTTGGAAGAGATCGAAAGCAACATTAGAAGCTTTATGACTTTACAATTTGTGCATAATAATTTCTTTAGAAACGAGCTTAAAGAACAAAAAAGGTTTATGGAATACATAAATACAGAGCTTGATGATATGTCCAAGGAATTTTATGGTTTGAATTCTCAGTTTGCTCGTCTTAAAAAATCAATAGCCCAAATTTCTGATAAGCAAGCCACCTTAGTTAATAAGATGGCCACCAAACCAGAAGGATTAGAGGGAAATAAGGATGAAGATCTAAAAGTGATTGATGTGTCTCCTATTAAATCTTTGTTTTGCAATATGAATCTTTATAATTATGGGACTGGAGATGAGTCAACTTTAGCTAAAAGGCGTCCCAATGATTCGGAGTTTTTAGATCTTGATGCAAAAATTGGTAAAAGTGGGATTGGAGAGGTAAAAACTTTACATAGCAATGAACCCACTATTTTGGATTTCAAGGAATTTAATTATGATAATTGTTCTTTAATATATTGTATTTCCTTGTTGCAATCCATCTTAAATTCTCCTCATGCTTATAGCCAAAATAAAGCTTTTACCAAACATATCGTTGATATTTTAATGCAATCTTATGAAGAAAAACTTGAATTAGAAGTTTCTATCCCTAGAAAACATTATGATGAGTGGGAACCTACTGTTAAAATTAAAATTAAAGATCATGAATGCTATGCTTTACGTGATTTGGGTGCTAGTGTTTCCACGATTCCAAAAACTTTGTGGGATGTGTTAGGTTTCCGTGAATTTGATGATTGCTCTTTAAACTTGCACCTTGTGGATTCCACTATTAAGAAACCTATGGGAATGATTAATGATGTTCTTATTGTTTCAAATAGGAATTATGTGGCCGTAGATTTTATCGTTTTTGATATAGATTGCAATCTTTCATGTCCTATTATTCTTGGTAGACCTTTCCTCAGAATGATAGGTGCAATTTTTGATATGAAGGAAGGAAATATTAGATTCTAATTTCCAATAAGGAAAGGCATGGAACACTTTCCTAGGAATAAAATAAAATTACCTTATGAATCTATTATGAGAGCCACTTATGAATTGAATACCAAAGATGACAATACTTAGATATCTTCTCGTTTTTATGCCTAGCTAGGGGCGTTAAACGATAGCGCTTGTTGGGAGGCAACCCAATTTTATTTTTGTTCCTTGTTTTTGTTCCTGTTTAGTAATAAATAACTCATCTTGCCTCTGTTTAGATGTGGTTTTATGTTTTAATTAGTGTTTGTGCCAACTAGAACCTATAGGATCATCTTGGGTGATAGTTAATTTGATCTTGCTGAAAAACAGAAACTTTTGCACGCACGAGAATAATTTTAATAAATCACAGAAACGTGATTTTTAGTTGATTCTTTTTGAAGTGGATTAATAGACAAATTTCCTAGGACTTCCTAAGCATTCGAAAGTTACAGATTTCTACAGAGTGTTCTATTTTTGACAGATTCTGTTTTTCGTGTGTTCTTTGCTTATTTTGATGAATCTATGGCTAGTATCGGGGGCTAGGAACCATAGATAAGTTGGAATACAGTAGGTTTAACACCAATATAAATAAATAATGAGTTCATTATAGTACCTTAAAGTGGTGGTTTGCTTTCTTGCACTAACGGAGCTCATGAGATTTTCTGTTGAGTTTTGTGTTGTGAAGTTTTCAAGTTTTGGGTAAAGATCTGATGGACTATGGAATAAGGAATGGCAAGAGCCTAAGCTTGGGGTGCCCAAGGCACCCCTGTAACACCCCGGTGTAATGATGCTACAGTAACCGCTGGGGTTAAGTTAATCTTTTTGCTAAACATGTGCCTGATCATTATTGTCTCATGTTCTTTCACATTCCAGTTGAATCCAAATTCAAATTCTGTGTGAAATTCAAAATGCTCAGACATGAAAACAAAAATTTTCATCATGTGCCAAATAATCCGCAACTAATATTGGTGGTGAACCAACATTTTTGCAAAAGGTTTAAGTGTCCTAAGCTACTTAAAACAGTGACCTAAGCAATAAATTAAATGCCCTTTTTAATTTATAAAATTGGCAACTATTCGAAAAGCCTCCCAACCTTTTAGTGGCAGTGCACTTTAATTCTTTGAAATTGTTTTGGCCAGTGGCATAATTTTGTAAAGTCATTATTGGCTAAAAAGAAAAGGCAAAAGCTGCTGGAAAAAGGGAAAAACAAAAAAAGGAAAAACAGAGGGGAGAGGAAGCCCCTGCCCCACTTGGGCTTCGGCCCACCCACGTCAACTGGCCCACTCCCCCTCCCCCGGTCACTTCCTGTTCCTCCGACCGGGCGGGACAGCGCGCGCCCGTCGCCGCCTAGCCACCTCGCCGGCGACGCCCCCGCGAGAGGATAAGGGCGCCCCCCTCGGCTCCTCGAGTCCTCCCCCACCTACCTCCACCCACTCCCAGAATCTGCTTGCCCTCTCCGCCTCTTCCTCTCCCTCTCCTTCGTTCTGGAGAGGAGGCCGACGCGTTCGCCGACGTTCTCCATCGTCCTCGCGGCCACCGGCGTCCCAGCACCTCCTCTTGGTGACCAGAAGCTCTGCCGACGACCGGTACTCCCTCTCCGACCACGAGCTCGAACTCGGCACCACCTCACCGACCAGATCGACGTCGCCTTCCCCGTTCGGTCGCCGCCGTCTTCCTCCACTCCGGCCACCTCCGCGCTCCTAAGCTGTCGCAGGCTTTTCGTAGCCGCTCGGTGAGCTCCTCCTTCCCTCCATTCTTCTCCTGCACCGCGCGGTTCTCCCCTAGCTACCTAAATGCCGCCCGCCGTAAGCTCGCCCCCGCAGATCACCTCACCGTCGTGGCCACCTTGGCCCGAGCTCGCGCCCGAGCTCGTAGTCGGGCTCCTGGAGCTCTTAGGAGCACAACGCCGCTCCCCGCATCACCTAACTTGCCCTGCGTCATCGCAGACACCAACGGCCGAAATCCGGCGTCCGCTCCGCCGCTAGCCATCGCCGTCTCTGGACGTTTCCGGCCAAACCGCCGCGACAGATCGATGCCCGGGCGAGAGCCCGTTCTAAAGAACCTAACCGCGTGCCAAATGGTGCCCCCTAGCGCGTTTCCGACGACTCCGGCGACGCGCCGCCGTAGTTTTGATCGCCGGAGCTCTCTCCGGTGCCGGCCGCCGACGTGGCACACTGGGCCACCTGGTCATCGCTGGGGCCCTCGTCCCCGTCACCAGACCGACCTGTTAATCAGGTCTTCGGGCAGGCCCCAGCCATTGATGTGCGGGTCCCACCTCTTAATCCTCTAACTCAAACATTTTAATAAATAAACTAATTAGTTTAGTTAATTAGACACTGATAGGTGGGCCCCGTAGTTTTACTAACTAAATTTAGATTAGTTTGAACTCTTTTTAACCCACTGTCTTTGACATGTGGGTCCCCCGTGTCAGTTTTGACCAGTCAACCGGACTATTGACTGCCGACGTCATCTCCATGTCATGCTGACGTCATATTCCTTTTCTGTTAATTTTATTATTTAAATAATTTCAGAAAACCTTTAAAACTTTAGAAAATCATAGATAATAAACCGTAGCTCGGATGGGAAAACTTTATACATGAAAGTTGCTTAGAACGACGAGACGAATCTGAATATGTGGTCCGTTTACCTGTCAGAACCCTCTAACTATCTGAACATGGAACATTCCCCCTTCGGTCATCTCGTCTCGACATTATTCGGAACCGGAAAACATTCGGTTGACTTCTCGCCAGTATCGTAGCACCGCGTAGAACACGCCTAGCTCGCTTATGGTCCTGTTATGCACTTGCTTGCTATGTATTTACTGTTTCTTCCCCCTCTTCTCTCCGGTAGACCCCGAGACCGATGCTGCCCCTGTGATCGACTACGTCCTTGCCAGAGCAACCAGGCAAGCCCCCCCTTTGATCATCCCGATATCGCCCATTCTATACTCTCATGCTTGCATTGGATTTTGCTACTGTTATTGTTTGCTCCTATTCTGATGCATAGCTTGCTTTTGTACCTGTTTATTGATACCTACCTGCTTATTCTAAACTGCTTAGTATAGGTTGGTTAGGTATCCATCAGTGACCCCCACACCTTGTCCTTGTTGCCCCTGCTACAAAATCGAAGACCCGATCAACGGGATCGAAGACCAGGCCCCGACACCGCACATCACTTTCCCCTTAGTTGCTCGACACTACTGGGATACTATCGAGTGCCGAGGGTGAGACCTCTCACATCTTCGGGGACCCGACTAATCATAAGTCGTGATCACCGAATGCGTTCTATGTCGCCCCGACTCATAAGTCGTGATCACCGAATGCACGATCCCGAGATCAATGCTCACTGAACACACAGAATCGGAATAACAAGAGTCTTACATCCATACAAACCGTCTTAAACAAATTGTGACCATTATGGTCAAGTCTTACAATGATAAAGCCTTAAGGGCTGAACATCAAATGAAACATAAGCAGCGGAAATCGTCGTCGATAAGTAGAACCCATGCCATCTGCCTTAACCCTACAGGCATTCTGACTGGGAAACGTCCTAGTTCGCATGATCGTCTCCAAAGAACTCTTCTTCGATCGCCGGTTCTTCCATGCCTGGTCAATTAAATAACCAATGGCAAGCCAATGAGTACTTTGAATGTACTCGCAAGCAACCCATGATTTGGTTCAAGGTACAACAATGCATCACATAGGTAAATTTTGCATAAAGCTAGTTTTGAGTGCAATGACATGTTCAACATCCTATAAAGCATGCATCAAGAGAATTCAAGTAACCATGAGATCTGGTCACAGATATCAACATAAATAGAATGGGCACCAACCCATCTATCATAAACAGAGTGGGCACCAACCCATCTCGATCGTGTCAAGTCCTTTGGCTTGACCCAAGTTATCTCCATCATCACACACACACTAGGTCTGAAAACAAGTGGACGTAGCCCAAGAGCGGTTACCCAACTGTCCATGACCATGGACACGGCTATTCGAATAGTTTTACACTCTCCAGAGGTTGCACACTTTACCCACTAGATCCGGGGAACTTCCGTGTCATCCATGACCCGCGGTACCTCAAGTACCCGGGGTAAGCACCCGGTCACTACCTTTCCCAAGACGACACTAACATGGAGTCCACTCGATTGGTAGTAATCCCCGTGCCACACGCTTCACATCATAAAGTCGTGGAGCCTCGCTCCCATATTCATCACATACCACAAGCACGGGGTACCAACGGTGTGTCTGGTGCCCTGTGAAAACAGTCATGGCCGCCCTACCTGGCACGACCCCATCCCAAGAGAGAGCACCAACTCTCCCCTGTCACTAGTAATGCGGGCTCCAAGCTAGTATCGGTCTAGGTACTCAATAATGCCCTTTCCCATATAAGGGTAGAGTGGTCGCGCATGTAAGGTTGGAATAACGGTCGCAACTCCGACCAATCCGTTTTGAAAACAACACACCCTTTTGCTTGGCACACCACTTCGTCATCAAGTGGTCACCCATCTCATCATCTCCCTCGGGCATAAGTGTCACCCGACGGGGTTTTCGAAAAGACTTTTGAAAGCACTTGCCTCCTTCACCATGCACGAACCCATCCCGTTTGCGTAGCATCTACATCAGCATCCTATCTACTCCCACCGGCATAACCCTCATAAGAAGGTAGGGCCATGCTCAATGCAAGTATCAATGAGATAATGACAGAGGCAACCAACCCACGTGGTTCACCATCTCACCATGATTCCGATGCAACGATAATAAAGAGCTATATATGACATGCATAAAAATGGGGTTTCATAGTCATGGTCAAAGGGCTGCTTGCCTTGGTTGGCTTGATCTTCAAAGTCTTCGGGCCCTGCTCCTCCTTCTTCCTCGGCTACCTCGTCAAATACGAGATCTAACGTCGCAAGAAAACAACGGGAAAATAAGACAATAATAAAAACAGAAAAGTCAAAGTGCTCAGAAAAATGTCAACTTATTTTTGTAAAATACTAGGAGGAAAGCTAGGAAGGGGACAAGTCTTGGTTTTGGTCCTGGAGTAGCAAAATAGGAGATATGGATTTTCAAAGGCTTATTTAAATGCTAAAAATCACATTTAAATATTTACAGAGAAGAAAAGGTTGTTGGATTTGAATGAAAGTTGCACCATTAAATAGGTTGCAATATTCTAGGAATTTAGAAATTGGAATCAATTCATTTGGATAAATATTCTGTCCTGTGGAATCTTTGGAAATAAGACAGAAAAAGAAAAAGAAAAACGGCGCTGTGCCACTGGGCCAGAGAGGCCACAGCAGCAGCAGGCCCAGAGGGGAAACCAGCCCACGCAGCCGCCACGTCGAAGGCGTAAAGGCGAAATACGCCTTCAGCCGACGGCGGATCGGTGCTGTTGTGACGCTTTTAAACCCGACGGTGGATCCCACCCGTCGTATGTGAGGTCGACGGGCGGCCCCACGGCCGTCGCCGCTACCTCCGCCGAGAGGCGACGGCGAGCTTCGCCGGCGATATATAAGGCACGGAAGGATGCGGGGCTACCGTTGGACTCGAGGTGGAGTCGCGGTTCGTGGTGGTGGAGACGGTCGCCGAGTGGCTCGCTCACGGGCGACGAGGTCACGCGGCGGAGGCGCTTCGGGCGTCGGTGGCCCCGGCCTTCTCCGGCTGCAAAACAAGGGAAAAAGAGAGGGGAAAGAATTAGTGGCGCCTCGCGGTTCCAGATCGAGAGAGAGCTGGGGCGGAGAAGGCCTGTACCGCGCGGATGCCGACGAGCCGAGGCGGCGGAGCTCGAGCTCGATCTCGAGCTCGGGTGGTTCTGGAGAGAAGTGAGTGGTGCGGGAGGTTGATTGGGAGTGTGGAGGGGCGACAGGGAGGAAGAGAGAGACTCGGGGCTGCCTTATATAGGCTGGCCGCGGTTCACCGTAGGCGTGGCCTACGGGCGCCCGCGGGATCGGCTCTGGGGGCCGTTGGAGAAGGGATGAAGCTGTCCACGGCGTTCGTGGGGATGGAGTAGGGCGCCAGGGAGAAGGAGAGAGCGGGGAAGGTTCTGCGCCGCTCGCGTGTGAGGCCGGGCATTGGTCGAGCCGGCGCGGCGCCGGGCACGCTGCAGGAGGTGAGAGAGGGAGAGACAAGGGGCTCTGCGGTGGCGTGTCCGGACGCCGAGGGGCATCGATCGGCGCTTGGGTAGCACGAGGTGGTCGGGGACGCGCGCCAATGGTCGGGAGCGCAGGACGTGCTCCAGAGCGCGACTTTGGCTGGCATCCGCGGCTTTCCAGCGTCAAGCTGCAAGGCCCACTCGTGTCTGGGAGCTACAGTGGATGGGGAAAACTAGGAAAGAGCCTTGGATGCTCTGGAGTGCAGAGGGGAGAGAGAGAGGCTGTGAGAGAGAGAGGAAGATGTTGTCCAGAAAGGACAAATGTGGTTTCCCCCTGCTTCCACATTGCTTCCTCGGGTAGAAAAGCATCTAAGTGACAGAGGGGAATGAGGAGGGGTTGTGGTAAAAAGATGAACTCAAGGAGATTAGTGAAAGTGGCCAAAATAGGCATTTTAGTTATTTGCCAGAAGGTGTTTGATGGAGTTTTGGATAAGCTAATGACTTCCACTGGCCAAGATACTCCATGGGGTGAAATGTCACATATATTTAGGGCCTTCCACCCATTTAGAGCTTATTTGGACAAAGTTGCCAATGCAACTCTTGCAAACCCTAGAAATGGGCAGAAATGGATTTGTGTAGATCCAGTGGAGTAGATAATTTCTCCTTGATGCACCACTTGGTGTGGTGGCCTTATTTGGCCATATGATCAGGCTCACCAAAGTTGGGGTCTTGGAGAAAAAGTTGGTAGTGCAAAGTAGTTCAAACTTGATTCTGGTCAGAGAGGGTTTTGAGGCACTTTGACCAAGATTTCCTCTTCTTCAACCTGTGCCATTTGGTCTAGATGCATCATTGGACCAATGAAGTATGTTCACCAAGTTTGAGCACCTTTGGACACATTTGGCAAAGTAAAGTTGATCAAACTTCAGAATGGACAGAAATGGTTTTGAGGGGTTTTGATGATGTTATCTTGTTCTCCAAGTCATGAGACTTGGCAAGATCATCTAATATGTCATATGTGACATGATAGAATTTTCCTGGAATTTTTGGAGAATATTTCCTTTGTAAATATTTCAAAAGCTTGAAATATCCAGGAAGGGTTTTAGAGGGATTTGACCAATATTTTGAACATGACCATGTGTTGAAACTCATATATATGGAAAATATATGTCCACTGAGTCTCCCAGATTTTTGTCAAATATTTTTAAAACAATAAAATAATTTTTCCCTATTAAAGACCATTTCTGGCCTTAAGAAAAAGCTTTTAAATAAAATAGTAAAACAACTTTTAAAATTATATTTTTGTGGTTTCTGGGCATCCTATATCTAATAGGAGTCAAATATATTTTTGGAAAGATTTTTACTGCCCTTAATTAAGTACTTGCAGTGCAAACCTCAATTCAGGGGTTTTTGGAAAACTAAATTTAGAAAATACATTCTGGCCAAATATTTTTGTAAGTAAATTCCATATAGCACTATACACATGGCATGGTCATTGGTCAGGAGCTTGGGGTAAGGAGATGAAATATAGAGGGTAGAGTAGTTGACTATAAGGAGCACTTGAAAAGAAACACAGAGAGAAAACCAACTCCAAATAAAAGCCAAATAATGCAAAAAGTTTTTGTTGGTCCAAATTTTCATGCTTTATTAATGAAAATGAAATGTTACAAAATGCAGGGTGTGACACGTATGCATCAGCCGAAGCTTATTAGACGTCAGCGACTGAGCGGTGCGCGACGGGTTAGACTGGTAAGCTCCTACCTTTTTCAAGGAGGTAGCTAGGTCTGCTCACCGGCCGCCCACGCAACGTGCAGGAGTTCCCGGGGAGATGGCCCATGACCCCTGGGGGCATAGGTTTAGTCCGGCGTGCTGACCTCTCTTTTAAGCCTAGGTCGGGTTGCGGCGTATTGTTTGGCCGAGGCCGGGCATGACCCAGGAAAGTGTGTCCGGCCGGAGCTAATCGAGCGTAGTGGGTAAGTTGGTGCACCCCTGCAGGGAAGAAAACATCTATCGATAGCCTGTCCTACGGTAACAGACGCTCGGTGTCGGTGTACTAAGGTAGGGGTACCTCAGTACCCCAACTTGTGCACGGGGAGTCGCAGCTTCCCGTAGCTGGATCCACCAAATGGTTGCCGGAGACCATTCCTGCTCCATACCAAGCCATTCAAGAACAAAGTGTACAAGACGAAGATCAAGACCCGGCAAGAGGAGCTTGCCGGAAGGCCGCTCTGTGCTCAAGACTACGTCACTCATACAAGTCCTGGCGAGAGGAGCTCGCCGGGGAGGCTAGAAGATCGCGTCACAAAGACACGCCTCGGCGCTACTCTGGCGTCGGCGAGGGCCCGGGAGCGACAAGACTACAAGCCCGACAAGCTCCCGGCCCGCAAGATCAAGACCCCAGCAAGGTACTTGCAGGCGAGCTGCGATCGTGCCGCCTCCAGCTCATCTGCCCACGCGTCGCCTTCAGCCCTCTCCAGAGACGCGTGGCGGATGGCTGTGCAGCTGAGGGGGTGCGGTGGCACTCCACGGCGGTGGATCCATCGCCGTGGCAAACGGAGACGCAAGGGCGGGAGCTTTTGGGGCGACGGCGACGGGCATTTAATGCTCTTGTCCCCCTCTGTCAAAAGTAGGTAGAATCCACTGTTCAAGCCTTTGTAGCTGCCTTTGTTCCCTTTGTTCCAACTACCACCTCTTTTACATTTCTACCCCTCTACCCTACGTTGACACCTGTCGGTGACCCCTTGCCCTATAAAAGGAGGCCCATGCACAACGTAGAGGGGGTTCGAACCTTTGGCAACTCTAGCGCCTGGGATTCGACTGATTCCATACACCACACCACCATTCGCTCGCACTCTTGAGCAAGATCAAATACAACACAAAGCAGCAGTAGGGTTTTACGCGACCATCGCGGCCCGAAGCTGGGTAAAAATCGGCCCCGCGCGCATCGCCTCGATCTGCTCTCCGCGCCTCCTCCGCCCTCGTACCGAACATACGAAGGGGCCGTCCCCGGCCCCATAGGTGTCGTCTCCCCATCGCGCACGACATCTTTTGGCGCGCCAGGTAGGGGGCGTCGAGGTTACGCGGACCTGATCCGGCGTTCGCGCGGCCGCGCTCTTCATCAACCTCTCCAGCTTCGTCAGCAGCTTCATCGACAACTGCGTCATGGCCCCGAAGACGAGGGCCTCAAGGGTTGCAGACCCGTCTGCGTCTCACCCGCCGCCCCCGGAGCCGGCGGTGGGCGGAGGAGACGCCAGCGGAAGGGTGGACACCGGCGAGGGCACTCGCGGCGCCACCAGATCCAGGGACAGGACGGATGGCCGCGCCTCGGTCTCCGCAGATTCACGCCCATCCCAGCACACGGCGACCCAGCAGCGCCGTACCACGGGAGGTGGTATCCGCCTGCTGGGGCAAGAATAGGCCGGAGGCTCGCGGGATGCTCCGGACTGCTGTCCAGGCATGAGCAAAGCGAAAGTGCCGGAGCAGGACCTTGCTCCTCCTATCGCTACTAGGAGTCCGAGCATGTCCTGTTCCTCGCGCCGCCCGCTCCCGCTCCCCTCCATTCCGGCAAGCGCATCTCCCTGGAGCGCTACGCTGTCGTCGAGGACGCGTCATCGAGTTCTAAGTCCGGCGAGGACGGCTCTGGCGCTCACTCCGACAAACGCAGCTCCTCGGGACGCTATAAGCCCGGAGAGGACAGCTCTGGTGCTCGTTCCGGCGAACGCACCTCCCCGGGGTGCTGCGCTGTCGTCAAGGACGCGCCATTGAGCTCCACTAGCAAGTGCGAAGGAACAAGAAAAAGAAAAGCTAAGTCGCTCGAGCCTTCGTGCAGAGCACTCCTTAATTCCATGCTTTTATATGTTATATCCCTCGCGCATTCGTCCTTTGTACGCGAAACCTGTGCGCGGAGGAGCCTGCCTGTGAACGGTCGCACCCTTACTTTGCTTCGAACACGCTCAACGAGTTAAGAGTGAGCCGCGACCAGCCAGCGCCCTCGTTTACTTTGAGTCTGCTCAGCAAGTTAAGCTGCGTCGCGACTAGGCGCGGTAAGGTTGCTTGCGGGGCGACACCAGCCAGCCGGGCTGCTGATGTTCCGCACTCAGCAAGCGTGTTAAGCACCGCAAGTTACCTAGAAGCGTGGGGAAAGCGCACAAAGGATGCAGGCGCAGAGGGTATAGCGAGGCGAGCCTCGCCGTGAGATGTCGCCGTATGAGAGACTTGGGCGCGAGAGGAGCCAAATCGTGGCCCAGTTGCGTACTTGTTTTGTTTCCGAGTCCGCTCAACAAACACAAGTGTGCTGCTGCACCCTTATCTTGCTTTCGAGCCCGCTCAGCAAGTTAAGCGTCGCAACTGGCCCGGCAAGGCGGTTTGCCGGAAGCAACACTGCCGGCGGGCTGTCCCGCGATCGGCAAGCGTGTTCGCCCCGGCAAGCTCCCCGAAAGCGTAGAGTACAAACATGCGAAGGGCAAAATGCGGCATCGTATTGCAAAGTCAAGATTCACATACATATACATGAAGCTGTTGCATATCTACCTCAGCTGTTTTCATGGCTGAAATTGCAGCAACAAGGAGGAACCGAAAAATCACACCAGCACCTGAGGCCCGGCAAGCCGGAGTCGCTGGGGGCTGCGAGTACCAAGGTTCTTCCCCGGCAAGCCAGCCTCGCTGGGGGCTGCGAGCGCCAAGATTCGTCTCCGGCAAGCTAGAGTTGCTGGGGGCTGCGATATCAGATAAGTTTTTCATCCCTCGTCATGCATCCTCCTATGGACCGGGAAATGCGGGGCTGCGTCTTGGAACGAGCGTGTCTTGTAAAACCCGTACGTGGAGGAGCCGAGTCGTGGCCCAGTTGCGTACTTGGTTTGTTTCCGAGTCCGCTCAACAAACACAAGTGTGCCTCTGCACCCTTATCTTGCTTTCGAGCCTGCTCAGCCAGTTAAGCGTCGCAACTGGCCCGGCAAGGTTGCTTGCCGGAAGCGACACCGCCAGCGGGCTGTCCCACGATCGGCAAGCGTGTTCGCCCCGGCAAGCTCCCCGATAGCGTAAGAACACACAAGGCACGCGGTCATGTAAAAGACCCGGTCCGGCAAGCTTTCCCCTCTTTTCATTAAAAACATCCAATTTAGTACAAGTCCATAGAGGATGAAAAACATGATAGAGAGGATTACAAGTTCTTAAATGCAGCTAAGGCCCGGGGGCTTACAAATTAAAAAGATAAGGTGCCCGTGATCCCTCTCCTTTTTCTCTGTTCAGGAGTTCAGGAAGGTAGGTCAAGGAGCCCCCGGCAAGATGGGCCTGCCGGGGAAGGAGGCCCCGGCGAGAGGAGCTTGTCGGAGAAGGACGAAAGGAGCGCCTAGGAGAGCGTGGCGGTGACGCCGCCGTGCCCCAGGAGCTGCGCAAGGTGACGGGCATGGGGAACGCATGCCCGGAGAGCCGCGGGCGCCAGAAGACACCAAGAGAACACCCCGGGGGCCGGCCAGGAGCTTGGCGGAGACGGAGGCGTCGGAGGCAGAGCTTGAAGACGGGGTGGTGGGACATCGGCACGAGGGCACCTCGCCCTCGTACTCCGATTTAACGGCCTTGCCGTCACTCCCCCTCTTCCTCTTCCGCAGCCTCCCTACGCCAGCCGCCAAGAAGACGGCCCCGGGGAGTTCAGGAGGCCGGCAACCCAGAAGATGGGGTTGCCGGTGGCGCGCGAGGCAGCGGTGTCCGACGCCTAGTCGGGCCCGCCATCCCCCTCGTCGCCGCTGTCGCTCTCCTCCTCGTCACTCTCGCTCGAGGAGGGGCCTTCGCTATCCGAGGAGCTGTCCACACAAGAAGCGCACCGGGTTCCATAGTCCCGAAGACCTTGACGGCGAGGAGGTCACCATCCATTAACTTGAAATGGAGGTGAACCCGCCGTCGAGCTATGGATCCGGGCGAATGTCTTCCACCCTCGGTCGAAGAACATCACGCCGGGGGCTGGGGACACGACACTCACTCGAGTGCCGCTGATCCCGCAGCCCCTCATGCGTAGCTCCATCACGTCGGGTGGATCCGGTCCCATCACGTCCGCAAATGAGACCGGCAGCCGGAGGCGGCGACGAGGCGCCCGGCGAAGCTTGATGAAGAACTCCCAGGGGTCATCTCCGGTGTGGACCGCGCCGTGGTCAGGAGACGCCGGGGGAGACGGAGGGGGCACATCGCCACGACCGCCTCTCCCCCGACCGCCTCGACCACGCCCTCGGCCTCGTCCGCGGCCACGCCCCCTTCCTCTCCCTCTCGGAGCCGGCTCCGCCGCCACGGGAGCAGGATGGGGAGTGGTGCGCTGCCTGGAAGAGACCCGCGCCGCCACCGTCAAAGAGCCGGGATTCCCTCCTTCCATGGCGGCAAGAAGAACAGAAGATGAAGATGAAGGGAGAAGTGGATGAGTGTGGCCATTGTGCTCCCCTTCCGCCCCTTTTAAAGGGGCGAGGTGGGGGCTCAACCGCCCCGCTCAACCAATCAGGAAGCGAGGAGGCCAGAGGAGCGGGACCGACTCGCCTTCTCCTCCCGTGACGGCTCGGTCTCCCACCTTCGCCGCCCACGACCCCCGTGCATGAGGGCCGCGTGGCGAAAAAGTGGAGCCGGAGCGACGGGTGAAGCGACCCCGCTCTGCGCCACGATCACGGGGTGGATGCCTTAAAGGCTGCATGCGCCGCCCACGTCTCCCACGACGCCGCAATCGGCGCGCCTGCTTGAGGAAGCGGCGGATGCAGAAGTGGATTCGACGCGCCATGGGCTTCGTGTGCCCGTGCACTGTCTTGGGCCTGGCCCAACAGCGCTCGGCACCGTGTATGGCCCAGGCCCGGGGGCTCCTGTCGGTGTACTAAGGTAGGGGTACCTCAGTACCCCAACTTGTGCACGGGCAGTCGCAGCTTCCCGTAGCTGGATCCACCAAATGGTTGCCGGAGACCATTCCTGCTCCATACCAAGCCATTTAAGAACAAAGTGTACAAGACAGAAGATCAAGACCCCGGCAAGAGGAGCTTGCCGGGAAGGCCGTTCCAGGCTCAAGACTACGTCACTCATACAAGTCCCTGGCGAGAGGAGCTCGCCGGGGAGGCTAGAAGATCGCGTCACAAAAGACACGCCTCGGCGCTATACGCGTCCCGGCGAGGGCCCGGGGAGCGACAAGACGACAAGCCCGACAAGCTCCCGGGCCCGGCAAGATCAAGACCCCGGCAAGGTACTTGCCGGGCGAGCTGCGATGCGTGCCCGCACTCCAGCTCATCTGCCCACGCGTCGCCTTCAGCCCTCTCCAGAGACGCGTGGCGGATGGCTGTGCAGCTGAGGGGGTGCGGTGGCACTCCACGGCGGTGGATCCATCGCCCGTGGCAAACGGAGACGCAAGGGCGGAGCTTTTGGGGCGACGGCGACGGCATTTAATGCTCTTGTCCCCCTCTGTCAAAAGTAGGTAGAATCCACTGTTCAAGCATCAGAGCTGCACTTTGTTCGCAGCTGTTCCAACTACCACCTCTTTTACATTTCTACCCCTCTACCCTCGTTGACACTGCCGGTGACCCTTGCCCTATAAAAGGAGGCCCATGCACAACGTAGAGGGGGTTCGAACCTTTGGCAACTCTAGCGCCTGGGATTCGACTGATTCCATACACCACACCACCATTCGCCGCACTCTTGAGCAAGATCAAATACAACACAAAGCAGCAGAGGGTTTCTGCGACCATCGCGTCCCGGCTGGGTAAAATCGCCCCAGCAGCGCATCGCCTCGATCTGCTCTCCGCGCCTCCTCCGCCCTCGTACCGAACATACGAAGGGGCCGTCCCCGGCCCCATAGGTGTCGTCTCCCCATCGCGCACGACACTCGGAGTTGTATCCCGATCGATACAACTAGAACTGGATACTTGTGAAGAGAATTGGATGGTGATGAGAATTGGATTGTGATGATAACTGGATAGTATGGCTCTGGGATATCTTTCTCGCAGGGAGTCGAGAAAGGATCTCTGGCCGAGGTTGATAACACTACTACTACTTTACTTTATGCTACTCTACTCCCTCTTGTTGCTGCAAGATGGTGGTTTCCAGAAGATGCTAGTCTTCGATAGGACTAGGCCTTCTCTCTATTCTGGCATTTCTGCAGCCCAGTCCACATATACAGCCTTCCTTTGATAATGTTGCATCTGTAGTGTAGATCCTTGCTTGCGAGTACTTTGGATGAGTACTCACGGTTGCTTTGCTCCCTCTTTTTCCCTTTTCCATTCTTCTCGGATGACGCAACCAGATGACGGAGTCCAGGAGCCAGATGCCACCTTTGACGACTCCTACTACCCCGAGGGCGCCTACTACCACGTGGCGGAGTCCGTCGATGACCAGGAGTAGTTAGGAGGCTCCCGGGCAGGAGGCCTTGCCTTTTCGATCGATGTTGCTTTTGTGCTAGCCTTCTTAAGGCAAACTTGTCTAACTTATATCTGTACTCAGATATTGTTGCTTCCGCTGACTCTTGTGTATTCGAGCTTATGTATTCGATCCCTCGAGGCCCCTGGCTTGTAATATAAAGCTTGTATTATTTTATTTTGTGTCTAGAGTTGTGTTGTGATATCTTCCCGTGAGTCCTTGATCTTGATCGTACACATTTGCGTGTATGATTAGTGTACGATTGAATCGAGGGCGTCACAAGTTGGTAACAGAGCCGACTGCCTGTAGGTAGCCCCCTTTCCAACTCCTTGGCCGAAGTTGAGTCTAGTCACTGAAAAACTTTTACTAACATTGGTTGTGTGTCTTACGGGCCCACGTCGCCATTGGGTGGTATTAGGATCTTTTACTCCTCGTCTATACTCTGGGACTTTGAACTCTCTTCTACTCGGGTTAAACGAATTTACTAACTCTAACATTAGGATCCCGTGACCACATTCACCCCAAAGTTGGATAAGCCATAGTTACTCCTTAGAATAGCATCTTGAATAGTGCACACACTGTCGTGTTGACTACTAAGTGGTATCCATCGTACCTCTTTCATTATGCATGTTTCATCATGAATGATCCTTTGCCTTTGCAAATGCCCAATACTGAACTACCCCTGTTACATGTTAGCAGGATGGTTAGACCTGCTGGTCGTGGCCGTGGTGGCAACGATCCACCACCACCCGAATTCTTTGCTGGAATGATGCAACAGTTTGAGCTGAACCGCCAGTTCATGGAAGGAATGATGGCTCAGTTTCCTTGTCCGAATATGAACCAGCAGCCAGCCCTAGTTACTCTGCAGGACTTCATGGGCCTCAATCCGACAATCTACCGCAGCTCAACTCAGCCCCTTGATGCTGATGACTGGCTCCGAGACATCACGTATGAAATGGAGTCTGCTAGTGTTGCCCCTGCCAGCTATGTCACCTTCGCATCCTTCTTCCTCAAGGGTCCCGCTGCTCAATCGTGGGAAAGCCACAGTGTAAGTGCATCTAGTGCCCCTTAGTTATTTTGGTGTATTGAAGACTTATAGGTTAAGTAACTGATGCGTTTGTGAGTGTACACAGGTCTATAAGTCTATGAGGAGTTTGATATTTACAGAGAAAGTCGACCCCTAAAAATGAAGCTCTTCAACTGAAGACTTTGATATTCTGAAGACTTTCTGAAGACTTTGAAAGTGAAGAAATTGGTGTGACCTTGAAGACTTGATATTCATTCGAGGAATATGAAGCGTGAACACTTTTGTTTTCGTAGTTTCATTTTTCTTTTTCTTGAGTCATAGGAAACACCGTACTGTTAAAGGGGGTCGAGGAAATACTAAGGAAAAATTTCCATGTGATGCTCAACTCAAAATCCTACACCTACCAATCCCTTCGAGTGAAGCCATTGAAATCTCATACAGCTTCAGTCAAGTTCTTCATGGATGAGACGCAGTTCTTCCGTCACCGATGACTTTGCTCGATCGAGGAGTTAGGAATTCGCCAAAGTCGAATTGCCTACACCGTGAGGAACATGATAGCCCCGAGGAATTTGAGAGTCACATTTCCGATCCGTTCTTTGTCTTCTTGCGCGCTACCGCTGTCCCAAAATATCCTATCCACCTAACGGTCATATCATTGAAGGGCATTTATGTCTTATCATGTCGGGCTGCTCCCTAGGCTATAAATAGCCGCCCAATACAACCACTAGTTGGTTGGCTGCTCCGAGAGAACTAGACACTTGTCATTTAAGAGCAACCCATCCTCCGAGGACTTTGAGCGAAAATCATCAAGTGAGGAAAATCCCAAAACCAAACCCCTACAAACCCAAAGTGATTGAGCATCACTAAAGAAATTGATCCTGCGTGGATCCGACGCTTGTTACCTTTGAAGACTGTGCTTCTTCCAGACGGTTAGGCGTCAAGGTCTAGAGCATCCAAGAGGAATTGTGGATCGCCGAGTGACCAAGTCTGTGAAGGTTTGAAGTCACCAAGACTTACCACGAGTGATTGGACGAGGCCTGCGTGGTCTTAGTTCAAGGAGAATACGGTGAGGACTGGGTGTCCCGAGTTGCGGCTCGAGAGGCGGGTGTCTGGGGCTGTGTGTCCTCGAGTTTAAATACTCACCGCTCCAACCAGACGTACAAACCGAGACAGCAGTTGGAACTGGTTTACCAAATCATTGTCTTCACCAACTAACTGGTTCTATTTCCTCAACTCATTCATTTCCTCATTCTCGTGTTGAATGTTGTTCATATCTCTGCTTGAAGACTTTGATTGAAGACTTTCACAAATTCCTCGCCCAATTTCTTCATCTGTTTGTCTTCATCTTGTTATCCCGTGTTTACGCTTTCCGTACTCTGCCTTAGTCTTCATTTCATCATGCTTGACTATGTGTGTATCCCGTTATGTTTACTTCGAGTACATATTCCGCTGCAAGTAGTTCTTCGCTAAGGAATTTCCTCACCGCAAATTCCTCGATGAAGAATTCATAAAATCGCCTATTCACCCCCCTCTAGTCGATATAACGACTTTCAATTGGTATCGAGCAAGGTACTCCCTTGTTCGTGTGATTTTGGTTTAACCACCGGAGTTCTAGTTATGTCGACCGCAGTATGATCAAGGTTCTACCGGGTGTCCTACCTTTGATGGAACGGACTACCCCTCTATCGAAGAACAAGATGCTAATGCATCTTGAGGCAATCGACAATGATCTACGGTATATTGTGGAAAATGGTCCCTCTCACATCAAACACCGACCGCTACCGATGTGAAGAGATTCAAACAACTCGATTCTCAAGCGAAGAATATCATCTGTGGCCATCCGAGCAAAGGACAGATGGAAGAGTGAGTGCTTTGGAAGCGCTAAGCTTATCTGGGATAGGCTGTCCAAAGTAAATGAAGGAGTCTCAACTCAGCGTGACTCTCGAGTCGATGTTCTTTAGAATCTCTTCAACCGCTTCAAAAGACTCGACAACGAAAATGTCCAACAAACCTTTGATCGCCTCACTGACATCTCAAATGAGCTTCAAGCCCTCGGTGCCACTGACATCACTGATCATGAAGTTGTGAAGAAACTGCTAAGATCGCTTGATTCCTCATTTGATACTCTGGGACTGATGATACAAGAACATGTCGACTACAAGTCGCTTGATCCTCTTGATATCCTCGAAGGCTTAACACTCACGAAGTTCCACTTGCTGAAAAGAGAGATCTCTATGGCTCAAACTATGGCAAACCACGTGCCTCAAGGCTAAGGTTGTGTCTGACTCTGAATGTGAGGATTCTGGTAGTAGCCTTGGTGATCCTGAAGAACTGAGCCAGGATCTAGCTCTGCTTGTGAAGAAATTCCAAAAGTTCACAAGACATGGTCGCTTTGGAAAACCCTCAAGAGGAAATGATTCTTCATCCAGTGACTACAAGAGAAGACTTTGCCACAAATGCAAGAAGCCTGGTCACTATATTCAAGATTGTCCTCAGTGTTAAAAGGAAATGAAGAAGAAGAAATACAAGGATCACAGTTCTGATGATATGAAGAAGAAGAAGAAATCGTCAAAATCTTCGTCATCAAAACCCTCAAAGTCTTCATCTCACAAGAAGGGCAGCTCCAAGAAAGCTCGGGCATTCATTGGCAAGGAAATGGACTCTGAAGCTGAATCTGAGGAAAATGATGAAGAAGAGGAGTCTCAAGAATCTGAGTCCAGTGTGGCAAGTCCGGCGTTACTCGCTTTCGTCGAGAAGTCCATCTTCAACATCAAGAAACCGACTCCACCGACAAGCCTGATGAAGATAATGATGGCTACGCTCCCACCTATTGCTTCATGGCAAAAGGAGCTAAGATACTCAAATACAACTCCTCTGATTCTAGTGAAAATGAATCTGATGAGGATCTCAAACCTAGCTACTCTAAACTTGCTAAAATTGCTGTGAAACAACAACGGGCTCTTGAGAAGGTTCAAAACATGCTAGATAAAAGTGATGATATGTTGGGTGAAGAAATGGATCGCACTAAAGCCTTGACTGAAAATCTTCAGAGACTTTAGTCTAGGTATGATAATCTTCAAGGTCATCATAACTCTCTCTTGTCTGGTCATGAGAAACTTTCATATGAATTTCTTCAAGAGAAGCAAGATCATGAGAAGCTTTCTCTTGAAGCTCTTCAAAGAAAGGAAGATCTTGAAAAGCTAAGAGTGTGTTATGAAGATCTTCAGAATGAGCGCGATTCATTACTAGCTCAACAAATCAGTGCTTCTCAGGAAGAATTTGTTCCTCCATGCTTAAAGTGCATTGAACGTGAATCTGCTAATTCTTCACCTGAATGTTCAAATGCTTCAAATGTTGCAAATTCTTCATCTGCCTCTGCTATCACTAATTCCTCATTTGAGGACATTTCTAGTATCACTGACAATGCAGGGCTGAAGGAATTATACATGACAGTCATGTACAAAAGTCTCAAAGGGCATCAGACACTTTGTGATGTGCTCAAAAAGCAGATCCTCAACAGAAACCCTAGGAAAGAGGGTATTGCCTTTGAGAGGAAACTCAATGCCGATGGAACATACTGGAAGCCTGAGCAGTATCCCAGAACCTCATGGGTTGCTGCAAAGGGACCTCCAGTTGATCCATCTAACTTATCTGGCTTTACATGTGAATCTCCTCATTCTTCTGATGAGTCATTTGACTCCAACTATAAACTATTCAAAAATCAGAATGGTGAAGTATTTGCTAGATATGTTGGCACTAACTGCAGGAACAGTTCCCCTATGAAGAAAATCTGGGTTCCCAAAAGCTGTGTTGAAAGTCTTCAGGTGAATGTCCTCATGACACCACCTATGAAGAATAGGCACCCCAGATCAAATTCTTCATATGGACCAAACTCTTCATATGGATCCAAGTCCTCATACGGACCAAATTCTTCACGAGGATCAAATTCCTCAACTGGATCAAAGTCCTCATATGATTATCATCATGCTAACAAATCTCTCTCGCAGGGTAGAGCAAAGGGCTATGATTATGTGCATTATTCTTCAAACCATTATGTTCATAAGTCCTCGAAGAATTACTCTGCTTATTCATATGCTTACCCTAACCCCTCCTATGCTAAGCGAAACGGTTTGGCATCTTTGCCACCTTTCTCACATGGTGCTCGCAGGATGATGAACTCTTTGCCACCCTCCGATGTGGGTGGTGAAGAAAAGAACTAATCTCTTCTGAGGGTCAGGTCTCGGGCGTGCTCTAACGTCTGAAGAATTTGCCGGGGACCCGACAAATTGCTCGAAGGACGCAGCGAATCATGATGAAATGAACTTTCATTTCACACGCCATCATACGCTATATCTGCTTTCGCTTGATGAAATTCATCGATGAACTTGATATCATATTCTTCATCGATGAAGCATATGAGATTGTAAATTACACTAATTCATCTGCAGGATGATCAACCCAAAACCACTGAATGGGTCCTTGATAGTGGATGTACAAATCACATGACTGGTGACAAGAATCTATTGATGGATGCTCCCTTATCACCGTCACCTCTGAAGCATATCATCTTGCTGACAAAGGCAAAAGTCAGGTATTGGGTCTTGGTAAGGTTGCTATCTCTAAGGATATGCACATGGACAAAGTCATGCTTGTTGAGTCCTTAGGATACAATCTCATGTCAGTCTCAATGCTTTGTGATCTTGATATGGTTGTTGTCTTTGGCAAATATTGCTGTGTTGTGATTATGGAAGCTGACAATTCCAAAGTCTTCGAAGGCTTTAGGAGAGGAGATATGTATATTGTTGATTTCTCTACAGGACCACAACCAGCTGTATGTCTACATGCAAAAGCTTCAGAAGGCTGGCTATGGCATCGACGACTTGGTCATGCAGGCATGAGGAATTTGAACACGCTTGCGAAGAAGAAGCATGTCATTGGCATTGAGAATGTCAAATTCCTCAAGGATCACTTATGCGGAGCATATGAAGCCGGAAAATGACCAAGGCCAAGCATCCAAATAAGACTATCATGACCACTACTCGTCCATTCAATTGCTTCACATGGACCTCTTCGGACCTAACCATTATTCAACAAACTAATGATGCATCTCTATATGGTTTTGTCATTGTTGATGATTATTCTCGATATACATGGGTACACATTGTTACTTACAAACATGAAGTCCAGAAGTCTTCAAACGATTTTCCTCGAGGGCTTCAACCAACTTTGGTGTGAAGATCAAGCATATCGAAGTGACAATGGAACTGAGTTCAAGAATTCTGGTCTTGATGCCTATCTTGATGAACTTGGTATTACTCATGAGTTATCTGCTCCCTATACTCCTCAAAGAGAATGGCGTCGTGGGCGCAAGAACAGAACTCTTGTTGAGATGGCTCGCACTATGCTTGATGAATACAAAATGCCTCGGCGTTTTGGATTGATGCAATTGACACTGCTCGCCACATCATCAACAGAGTATATCTTCACAAATTCTTCAAGAAGACGCCTATGAACTCCTCACGACAAGAAACCCAATGTGAGTTATTTCAAAGTCTTGATTGCTAAATGTTGGATTAGAGATCCTCACCACAACTCTAAATTTGCATCGAAAGCACATGAAGGTTTTATGCTTGGTTACAGAAAGGACTCAGACACCTCTGAGTCTTCAACATTGTTCTTCACAAGATTGTTGACATTTGTAGATGTGCGGTTCGATGAAACTAATGGCTCGCAAAGAGAGCACCTACCTTCATGTTAGATGAACCAGCACCGAGGATGCTATCAAGCTCAAGGCAACCGAGGATGTCATTCCCATCAAGAATCTGCTGAAGAATTCATTCATGTTCATGAAGAACGTCGAGTGATGCACCAAGAACATGATGAGGAAAATGGTGCTAAAGAAAATGCTGATCAAAATCCTCAAATGACAACCAACTCATCCACGCTTGCAAAAAGAAGTGCAAGTGGAGAAGATCATCGATGACATTAGCGCAACAGTCGCCTCACACGCTCAAAAGCCTCACACTTATCTAACTTTTGTGGGCACTATGCTTTTGTCTCTATCTCAGAGCCCACTAAGGTAGATGAAGCATTTCGAGCCGAGTGGATTCAGGCTATGCAAGAAGAATTACATCAGTTCGAGTTGAACAATGTCCGGAATTGGTCAATCGCCTGATCCTCGCAAGCATAATATCATTGGCACAAAGTGGATCTACCGCAACAAGCAAGATGAAAATGGCCTTGTAGTGAGGAATAAGGCACGACTTGTAGCTCAAGGCTACACTCAGGTTGAAGGAATTGACTTCGATGAAACTTTTGCACCTGTTGCTAGACTTGAAGCTATTCGCATTTTACTTGCCTATGCTAACCATCATGATATCATCTTATATCAAATGGATGTGAAAAGTGCATTCCTCAATGGAAAGCTTGAGGAAGAAGTATATGTTGCTCAACCCCCAGGTTTTGAAGATCCCAAGAATCCTGACAAAGTCTTCAGACTCAATAAGGCCCTCTATGGCCTCAAGCAAGCCCCTCGGGCGTGGTATGACACATTGAAGGAATTCTTCGTGAAGAATGGCTTCACACCTGGTTCACTTGACCCTACTCTTTTTACTAAATCATATGATGGTGAACTGTTTGTGTGCCAAATATATGTTGATGATATTATCTTTGGCTGTACTAACCAACGATATAGTGATGAATTTGCCTATATGATGAGTGAAGAATATCAAATGTCTATGATGGGAGAGTTGAAATTCTTCTTGTTCAAATTCGTCAGCAGCGCAATGGCATATTCATATCTCAGGAGAAATACCTCAAAGATGTACTGAGGAAATTCGGCATGCAAGATTGCAAAGGTGTCAAAATTCCTATGCCCACAAATGGCCATCTATGCACTGATGAAAATGGTATTGACTTCAATCACAAGGTGTACCGCTCCATGATTGGTTCTTTATCGTACTTATGTGCATCTAGGCCAGATATAATGCTTAGTGTTTGCATGTGTGCCCGATTTCAAGCTGCACCGAAGGAATCACACCATAAGGCTGTGAAGCATATTCTTCGATATCTAGCTCACACACCGACACTGGGATTATGGTACCCCAAGGGCTCTGCTTTTCATCTCCTTGGATATTCTGACTCTGACTATGCTGGTGATCGTGTGGACCGCAAGTCAACATCTGGCACTTGTCATTTCCTCGGACGATCTTTTGTCTGTTGGTCCTCGAAGAAATGTAACTCGTATCACTGTCTACTATTGAAGCTGAATACATTGCTGCTGGCTCATGCTGTGCTCAACTGCTTTGGATGAAGCAAACCCTCAAGGACTATGGCGTCAATGTGAAGAATGTGCCTCTCCTCTGCGACAATGAGAGTGCCATCAAAATTGCTCACAACCCGCTTCAGCACTCAAGACTAAGCACATCCAGATTCGCCATCATTTTCTTCGTGATCATGTGTTGAAGGGCGATATCTCCATCGAGCATGTGAAGACTGAAGAATAGCTAGCTGATATCTTCACTAAGCCCTTGGATGAGAAGAGATTTAGCAAGTTGCGGTGTGAGCTAAATATCTTAGAATCTTCGAATGTTCTTTGAAAAGGACACACATCCTAACCCTTATGCATAATTGATGACTTAGATGTGCAACACATGAAGAAACGTTTTTCCTCAATCAATGAAGAATAACACTCTAAGTGTGAGGAAATTAATGAAGAATTTGATTCTCAGAACCCTACGACAATTGTACGCGGTGTCTGAAATCATCATTCTTATACGGTGGGCTACGCCACCACAAAAGTTGAAAATCTTCAATTTGAGTTATTCCTCATTTTTTAAATTTCTCAGTTTTTCAAATTCTTCAACTTTGCAAAATCTTCAATGTTTCCGTCGTTTTTCTTCATTGGCTATATATATATATATGAGTTTATGTCCTCTACAGCATTCACTTATTGCTATTTCTTCAAGTTGCTATTTCTGCTAAGTGAATGTGATCGGACCCTTCCCCCTTTATGCTATACTCAATCCAATCTATTCACAAATTCTTCATGTGCGTTCTGATTGAAACTCGTTCAAAGTCTTCACTGCGTCCTTGACAGCTGAAGAACTTGCGAACGAAACTTTTTAAACAAATCTTATCCAAGTTTTCGGTTTTACCGCTCAAACCGTTCCTGAAAGTGCAACTAATCCCCGGGTGGTTTTGGTAATTAATAACAACATATATATCATTGAACTAATAGTTTCTTGAGAATCATTTCGAAAAGTTCAAGGATATGGGTATGGCAAGGACTGAAGAGTGGACCCCTCAAAATGCTAAGGCAAGCATTGGCAAAAGCTCAAGACTCCATTTTTGGTTTAGTGATCCAAGATCACATTGAGTCCATAGGAAAGCCAATACTATTAAAAGGGGATGAGGTTACCATAATGATCTGGTTGCTCAAAGTGCTTAGTGATACATCTCCTAAACTATGAGCAACTCTCACTTCCGTAATACACTCATAAGTAATCTCGGTCTCACCGATTTCCTAAACTCAGTCACACCGACATGAACCACCTCAGCCATATAGCCAAACCCTAGAAATCTCGGATTTTCCGATTTTGAACTCGGTCTCACCGAAACTTGAGTTGCCAAGCTTCAGACATACGTCATCAAATCGGTGTCACCGAGATGATGAAGTCGGTCCCACCGAGATTGGCAAGCCCTAGTCTTTACACGAATCGGACTCACCGAGATTGTATTTTCGGTCCCACCGAAAATCCCAACGTTCACATGTTTTGAACTTTCGGTCTCACCGAGTTGTCAACTTCGGTCTAACCGAGATTGGTCAAATGTGTGTAACGGTTGGATTTTGTGTGGAGGCTATAAATACCCCTCCACCCCCTCTTCATTCGTGGAGAGAGCCATCAGAAAGAACTACCACTCCTACCTTACATTTCTGAGAAGAAAACTACCTACCCTTGTGTTGAGATCAAGTTGCTCCACTCCCACCATATGAACCTTGATCTCTAGCCTTCCCAAGTTGCTTTCCACTCAATCCTTTCTTCCACCACAGCCAAATCAGTGAGGAGAGTTGAGTGTTGGGGAGATTATCATTTGAAGCACAAGAGCAAGGAGTTCATCATCATCAACACCATCTATTACCTTTTGGAGGGTGGTGCCTCCTAGATTGGTTAGGTGTCGCTTGGGAGCCTCCGTCGAGATGTGGAGTTGAACCAAGAAGTTTGTAAGGGCAAGGAGATCGCCTACTTCGTGAAGATCTACCCCGAGTAAGGCTAGCCCTCCGTGGGCGTATGCCATGATGGCATAGACAAGGTTGCTTCTTCGTGGACCCTTCGTGGGTGGAGCCTCCGTGGACTCTCGCAGCCGTTACCCTCCGTGGGTTGAAGTCTCCATCAACGTGGATTGACGATAGCACCACCTATCGGAACCACGAGAAAAATCTCCGTGTCTCCAAATTGCGTTTGCTCTTCTCCACCTCTTTTTACTACATGTGCAATTTACTTTCCGCTGCCTATACTCTAGAATTGCATGTGTAGGGTGATACTTGACTTGATCATCATTGTGAATCTGCCAAAAACTTGTCTTTATCAAAAGGCTGAATTTTTATATTGTCAAGTAGTCTAATCACCCCCTCTAGACATACTTTCGATCCTACAAGTGGTATCGAGCTTTGGTCTCCATTGTATTGGTTTCCATTGCATTGGACTCCATAAGCTTGGTTTCACAACCTAGGAGAGTATGGCGTCTAGTGAGGGTAATTTTCGCAGAGGTCCTTACTTTGATGGTTCAAACTTTGCTAGTTGGAAGCATAAAATGAAAATGCATATTCTTGGCCATAACCCAACCGCATGGGGCATTATTTGTGTTGGTTTGCAAGGTGAATTCTTCGAGGAAGGAAAAGTTTCGGATCGCGAAGCTACAACGGATGAATTGCGGATGTTGCAAAACAATGCTCAAGCTTGTGACATTCTCTTCAATGCCTTGTGTCCCGAGGAGTTCAACAAAATCAGCCGTCTTGAGAATGCAAAAGAGATTTGGGATACTTTGGTCGAAATGCACGAAGGTACCGAGTCCGTGAAGGAATCAAAGCTAGATGTTCTTCAAGGTCAACTTGACAAGTTCAAGATGAAGGAAGGTGAAGGAGTCGCTGAAATGTACTCTAGGCTTGCTCTCATCACAAATGAGATTGCCGGCTTAGGAAGCGAAGAAATGACCGACCGATTCATCATCAAGAAGATTCTCAGAGCTTTGGATGGAAAGTATGACACCGTGTGCACTTTGATCCAAATGATGCCAAACTACAAGAATCTCAAGCCAACCGAAGTCATTGGAAGAATTGTTGCTCATGAGATGACACTTAAAGATAAGGAAGAGCTTCACAACAAGTCAAGTGGTGCTTACAAAGCTACAATTGATGCTCCCACAACCTCAAGTGACAAGCTAGTTTCCAATGAAGAGATAAGCCTAATGGTGAAGAACTTCAACAAATTCTACAAGAGTAGAAGCAAAGAGAGAAGCTCAAAGTCTAGATCATATGATGAAAAGAGATCTTCTAGTCGTTATGAGTGCTCGGCTCCCCACAAGAGAAGAGAAGAATCTCCAAGAAGAAGAAGCTCAAGAGAAGAGTCACCTCGGAAAGAGAGAAGGAGTAGAGATGATCGTTATGAACGAAGACCCTCTCGGAGAAGCAAGGATTCGGAGAGGAAAGACAAGTCATCAAGGAGCTACACAAGAAGAAAACATCAAGCTCATGTAGGTGAATGGGTCTCCGGCTCCGACTCGACAATCACTCGAAAGAAGCTATCACTCCAACTCCGACTACAGATCAAGATGAAGGTGTTGCGGTCTTGCTCTCGTGTCCTCCAACTCCAACTCCTATGACATATTTGATTCACCAAATGAGGGAATTGGAAGATGCTTCATGGCTAAAGGCCCCAAGGTATCACACCCTGAATTCATTGACTTTGATAGTGATGAGGATGACTTGCTTGGTGAAGATGAGCTTTTACATGACAAATCTAGTGAGCCTAGTAATGATGAACATGCTAATAGTCTTTATAGTCGAGAAGAGTCGAATGACAATGCTATGAAGGAGATTGAGCGTTTAACTAAAGAACTAAATACTCTTAAGTTAGCTCATGAAACAACTCAAGAAGATCATAGAGAGCTCCTAAGATCTCATGAGAAGCTACGCTTCGAGAAGCTCAATCTAGAGCAAGAACATGAGTTTCTAAAAGCAATCAATGACGATCTTCGAAAGAAGAGTTCTTCATATCTTGCCAAATGACTTCTCTTGTCTAATTTCTTGCCACCTATTAAAACTAAGCATGACAAGCATAAGAAAAATTCTTCATCTAGTAGTAACAACAACCATGCTAAATCCAATATTGTTGCTTCTAGTAGTTCTCTTGATTCCACTAACAATGTTTCAAGCCAAGTTACACTTGAGCAAGAAAATAGTTTATTGAAAGGGATTATAGAGAAAGGTGTCTACAAGAGCCTTGCCGAAGCAAGAACTTTGAGGAAATTGTTCGCAAGCAAGGAAGACACCGAAGAATCAAGGAATTGGTTTTGAGCGAAAGTTCAACGCCGAAGGTGTTGAATGGGAAGAAGGTCAATATCCCACTCCAAAGTTTGTTTCTCAAAAGGAGAAGTACAATCCTACTTCTTCCAATGTGGAACAAGCTCAAGATGACCTTCCACCACAAGACCACAAGCTAAAAGGCAAGGACAAGCTTCAAGAGGAGATTGATGCATTTATTGAAGCACCTAAAGCCATGGTCAAGTGGGTTCCCAAGGAAACGTCAAGTTCTACTTCGTCAAGCTCAACTACAACCCCAAGGATTCCCATCAAGATGATGTGGATCCCGAAGAAGAAGAACTAGAGAGTTCTTGAGGGTGACTCCGCCAACATACTTCACTCACACTCATTTTGGCAAAACTTGTGCAACCAACTTCCACATTGTGCACTAGTTCATGGAGTCACAAACCCTCTTGTTGGTAAGTCAAGGGACAAGGTAATCATTGCTTTCATGGACATCATCTATTGTGAACTTCAATCTATGTCCATGGATATCCTTGTTTGTTCCTTGTGGGACTAACCCATGTAGGTATTGAAAGTGCCCGAATCCAAAGGATTGCTCCCAACTGTTGATGATCTTCATCAACATTGAGCATCCACATCTTCAACATCTACATGAAGTCTTCTACGACAACCCAAGGTTAGTTTGACCCTTTAAAAGGGTTCTCACATCTAGGGGAGCTTTGCTCTAAAGAATTGAGCTAAAGCACCTTCAAATGATGTGAACACATCAATGCTTTATGTAAAAGTGGTAACCCCACTTGTGCTTAAACGATGAGTATGACCTATGATCAAATGTTCATTTGACTCCTAAGTCAATATACTCATATCAAGATGACCTAGTCATCGACAAATTGTGTGATAGTAGCTAGAGTTTTGATTGTGCATGTTTGACACATATTTCATTTGCTATCTTATTGTGTGAGCATGTTGGATGCATGATTTTATCCATTCAAGGACATCCATTTGTTGTTTTGGTCGTTTTGATTTTTCTCGACCAAATGGATGAACAAGAATGCCTAAGTACCTCCCTAGCTATCTATGCTTTCTTGTCTCAAATTCTATTCATGCTTACATCACAAACTTTGAACAAGTCATTTTCGGACCCTCCGAGTGAGGAGCACTTGAGCCACCGATCCGTCAAGGGCTAACTTCCAAAACCTTCTAAGTGATTTCGGTCGACCAACCCACTCAAACTCGGTCAAACCGAAAGCATTTGGATTGATCTAGGTTTTCACCTCGGTGAAACCGAGTTGTGATTTTCGGCGTGATCAAGTGTATAACGCCTGCGAGTTATCCATCTCGGTGCCACCGAGTTTTACAACTCGGTCCCACCGACAACAAAGGGTATATATACTCCGAGGGCAGCGCGCATTGATTTCTACTTCAATCGCCTCGCCCCCACACCTTCTTTGCCGCCGCCGTGGTCTCCGGATCGTCTCGTAAATGCGCTCAGGCGCCCTCGCCGCAGGTCTCCGTCGCCGTCAACGGACATCTTCTCCGCGCCGTTGCCACCGTAGAGGAACTCCACCAAGTTAGGGTGAGTTTCGATCCCACTCGTGCTCCCATCTCCGATTCAATGCACGTTTGGTTTGCCTAGCATCTTGCCACGTTTGAAATCTTCCTGAACACCAGATTAGTCTTTTGGACTAGATTCGAGTAAAAGTTTTAGGGTTAGGTTTCCGCCGAACACATCTCGGTGAGACCGATTTTACATTCTCGGTATGACCGATTTGGCCTCTGGCCATTGAGATTTGCACTTTTCGGTTCAACCGAGTTGTGCACATCGGTGTGACCAAATGAGGATTTAGTGAAACCCTAGTGTTTTCGGCAGGACGAAACCCACTTCGTCCAACCGAAAGTGGTGTGAATGCTTCGTTTGAACACTTGGATTCACGAATTTTAAACTCGGTCGACCGAAATGTCTTCTGTGAAAACCTAAAACTGAAATTTGAACTCATTTTGTTTGCAAAAACTTCTGCAGTTTGTGATAACTCTTCTACTCTGCCTACACCTTATCTATTCACAAAGTTGTCGGCCATGTCGATGCCGGTGACAGCGAACAGGTCGAGTCACCTATTGAAGATATTCGAGGCGGGCACTAGTCCCGAGTCCAAGCTCATCGATGATGGTGAGAGGAGCACACCAAGTGGTTTGCCTCCTGCAGCCAACAGGCGAAAGAAGAGGAACTCGATGAAGAAGATTCGATTTCATTGTTGAGGAAGAGGTCTCCTCCAAGCCAAAGAGAAAAGTTGTTGCCAAAGAGCCTCAAGGGCAGCAAACAAAGAAAGGCACCAGGAAAGTGAAGGAATCCATCGTTGCAAGAAACTGTATGGAAGAGGAAACTACAAGCAAGGTGAAGAAAACTTCCAAGAGGAAGAGGATTGTGCATGATGAAGCAGCAGAGGAAGATGATGATGAGGAAGCACCCCAGCCTCCTCAAAAGCCTAAGCTCATGGGTGATGCCATCAGGGCAGGAGCAACTTCTAAGTCCAAGCCATCTGCTCCAGTCAAGGCAGCTCCAGCAAAGCCTGTTGCCAAGCCCAAGAAAACAGTCAAGAACATTCCAGCTTCAGAGAAGAAGAAAGATGTTGTGCCACCAGCTGTGTCAGATGATGAGGCACCAGTCTTGCTGAAACTTCGTCAGAAACTGCCACTTCACAATGATGCTCATCCTCAAGCTGAGAACATGAAGGAAAGGAAGGATAAAGGTCTCAGGCTATGGAGACAAGCTGATCCATATGCTGTGAGGAGAAGAACTGCTGTTGATCCAAGATTCCACACCAGAGAGCAGCAGGACTTCTATGAGACTGTGCTGATGGACAAGAAGCCCATAGTGGCAGACACCAGATTTGTTGATTGGAAATACATTGACAGTGAAGAGCACAGAGACTTCTTTCCACATGTGCATGAGAGCTTCACTGCATGTGGTGTTGCAGACTTCGTAGGTCAGAAGTTGACCAGTTGGAATGATGAGATGATTATGCAATTCTATGCCACAGCTCATTTCTATCCAGATGGAAAGATCACATGGATGACTGAAGGCCAAAGATTCTCTTCAACTGTTGAAGAATGGGCAGCACTTCTGAATGCTCCAAGGTCAGAGAGAGGATGATGTTGATGTCTATGGCATTCCCAAGAAGAACCATGAATCTATGAAGAATATGTACAAGAGGTTCCCACTAAGGATGTGGAAATCTGGAAGCTCGGCTCGATGTATCATCTCGAGCAGGTCTACCTACCACAAACACTATTACGAGGCATACCTTGATGCCCAAGTCTGCAGATCATCGCATGATCGAGGGTACTCTATCAACATGCTGCATATACTTGATGAGAAGGCACCTTTCAAGGTGATGGATTTGATAGTTGAGACCATCAAGAGGACTGCGGTGACCGTAAGAGGTCGTGTGGATTTGCCCGCACATTCAGATGCTTATCAATGCCAAGTTTGGCACGGGCACGCACTTGTTGGATAGACCACACTTGCCACTGCAGCCCGAGCATGAGGACAATGATGTTGTGATGGATGAGGAGGACCCAATGTCAGTTGAAGGTCAAGCAAAGATTGAAGCTGCCAAGAAAGCCAAAGCTGAGAAGGAAGCAGCAGCAGCAGCAGCTAAACCCAAGAGTGTTGGAGAGCAGCTCCTTGAAGCTACCCAGAGGATTGAACAACGCTGGCCAGCATTATGCAGTCTCGGGAGAGTCTTGAAAGGATTGTTGAAGACAAGATCCATGCTCGGATGTGAAGTCGATCAAGTGCAAGTAATCACAACAAGCTTGAGGCGAGATATTGAGGAAGCAAAGAGGAGAAGGAAGAGCTCATGCGTGAGATGCAGGATGACCTAGTCCAGATGATTATCAACAGCTGCTCCGGTTCCCACAAGACCCGATCACCTGCTATCCCAATGGATGAGACACGGGACTACAGCCTCGGCACCTCCCACAGCTCCATCGGTTGCTCCAGCTCCAGCTCCAAAGACCACTCCTCCAAAGAAGACAGACATCACCAAGCCTTCGCAGATGCTGCCACATCAACTCCATCAACCTGCATAGAGCCGCCAAAGCAGAGTCCCTAGTGACGTTTAGCTCTATACCTTTTGAACTTTTGGTAACTTGTTGCCAAAGGGGGAGAAATTGTATAGATCATAGGACTTCGAGAGAGAGAGTGCTTTTGTCTTTGCGCTTTTGCTCTTTCGTTCATTTGCGGTTTCTTTGAGATACTTTTGGTTTTCGAGACATTCTGTGTGTTTGATACTACGTTTGATGCTCATTAATGAGTGCTTGGTCGTACTATGCTTTAATGTGTGCTTAATGCTTATCATATGCTATTCATATCTTGTATGACCATTTACTCATGTCTTGGTGATTGGGTGCATGCTATTCATTCTTATCATTTTGTGCGCTCCACCAAGATGTATGTGACATGGAAGAGTGACCCATGATCCTAATCGATTGTGCATTTGCATTCAAACGCAAATCTTAAATAATGCACAAATTTAGGGGGAGCTCTTGCTTACCACATACTTCTCAAAGCGACGATATTATTCATTGATTATATCCTATGTCAAGCTTTGATCTATATGTTGTCATCAATTACCAAAAGGGGAGATTGAAAGTGCAACTAATCCCGGGTGGTTTTGGTAATTAATAACAACATATATATCATTGAACTAATAGTTTCTTGAGAATCATTTCAGAAAGTTCATTGATATGGGTATGGCAAGGACTCAAGAGTGGACCCCTCAAAATGCTAAGGCAAGCATTGGCAAAAGCTCAAGACTCCATTTTTGGTTTAGTGATCCAAGATCACATTGAGTCCATAGGAAAGCCAATACTATTAAAAGGGGATGAGGTTATGATAATTATCTGGTTGCTCAAAGTGCTTAGTGATACATCTCCTAAACTATCAAGCAACTCTCACTTCCATAATACACTCATAAGTAATCTCGGTCTCACCGATTTCCTAAACTCAGTCACACCGAGATGAACCACCTCACCATATAGCCAAACCCTAGAAATCTCGGATTTTCCGATTACGAACTCGGTCTCACGAAACTTGAGTTGCCAAGCTTCAGAATCTACGTCATCAAATCGGTGTCACCGAGATGATGAAGTCGGTCCCACCGAGATTGACAAGCCCTAGTCTTTACACTAATCGGACTCACCGAGATTGTATTTTCGGTCCCACCGAAAATCCCAACGTTCACATGTTTTGAACTTTCGGTCTCACCGAGTTGTCAACTTCGGTCCGACCGAGATTGGTCAAATGTGTGTAACGGTTGGATTTTGTGTGGAGGCTATAAATACCCTCCACCCCTCTTCATTCGTGGAGAGAGCCATCGAAAGAACTACCACTCCTACCTTACATTTCGAGAAGAAAACTACCTACCCTTGTGTTGAGATCAAGTTGCTCCACTCCCACCATATGAAGCTTGATCTCTAGCCTTCCCAAGTTGCTTTCCACTCAATCCTTTCTTCCACCACAGCCAAATCAGTGAGGAGAGTTGAGTGTTGGGGAGATTATCATTTGAAGCACAAGAGCAAGGAGTTCATCATCATCAACACCATCTATTACCTTTTGGAGGGTGGTGCCTCCTAGATTGGTTAGGTGTCGCTTGGGAGCCTCCGTCGAGATGTGGAGTTGAACCAAGAAGTTTGTAAGGGCAAGGAGATCGCCTACTTCGTGAAGATCTACCCCGAGTAAGGCTAACCCTCCGTGGGCATATGCCATGATGGCATAGACAAGGTTGCTTCTTCGTGGACCCTTCGTGGGTGGAGCCCTTCGTGGACTCTCGCAGCCGTTACCCTCCGTGGGTTGAAGTCTCCATCAACGTGGATTGACGATAGCACCACCTATCGGAACCACGAGAAAAAATCTCCGTGTCTCCAAATTGCGTTTGCTCTTCTCCACCTCTTTTTACTACATGTGCAATTTACTTTCCGCTGCCTATACTCTAGAATTGCATGTGTAGGGTGATACTTGACTTGATCGTCATTGTGAATCTGCCAAAAACTTGTCTTTATCAAAAGGCTGAATTTTTATATTGTCAAGTAGTCTAATCACCCCCCCTCTAGACATACTTTCGATCCTACAGTTCCGCATCCCACGATGCATTAGTTTAATCACCCACGATCTTACACGATCTCATCTGCACAGTACGTGGGTGACACATGTCGCGTGAAGAAGAAAGGGCAGGGGCATGTTCGTCCCAAAATCTTGAGGCGAACAGTTTTCACGATGGCTATAAATACCCTCTCCTTCCTTACTTCATTTACTCCGCTCGTCGCCGTCTCTCGCCGAGCTCTCCTCAAACCCTAAGCGCCGCCGCTACTCCATGGCCGCCGATGAGGAAAAGCTTCACCGCCTCGACCTCATCGCCCGTCGTACTTCAGCGCCGTCATGAAATCTTCACTCCGCCGCCGCCGAAGCGGTCTCCCTCTGCCAAGTTAGGGCGTGGGAGATCTAACGTGATTTAACTTCACTACAGTTCATTCCTGTTAAATCGTGTTCTTCAGTTCGGGTAATTAAAAGTCACTTTTATTACTCACGTTGATTCTCAAATCTTTCTGAAAATCTTCAAAGGTGTTTTTGTTCTTCAAATCTTCACATATGAACACCTCACACATTGTATGCTCTTGATTTATCTCTCTAAGCATTTATTTCTTCAAGATTCCTCAATTGTGCGGATTTTCAATCTGTACAACTCTGGAACCTGAGACAAAACGCTTAGTGAAATTCCTCAAGGCTCAACTGGTCAAATTCCTCAAAACTTGTTCCTTTGAAAAATCGTCTGAGAACGCATATGACCTCTCCAAATTCCTCGCACCTACACTCTGTTCACAGGTACTCATGTCCGCTGCTGAATCACTAGGTTCTCATCAACTTAACTCATTTGCAGCGTTCCTTGAAGAAAAATTGCATACTTCTTCAGAGTGCTCTATTGTTCAAATTCCTCATCTGAAGAAAATGGCAGAAGGCAAGAGACCGCAGAAGGGAGGAAAGAAATCGGAGGTCATGACTACCTTTGAGATTCCTGAGGAAATATACAAAGATTACTGCACACCTGATGAATCCAAGTTTGGCAAGGAGACCAAAAATCAGCGCAAAGTGCGCATACAAAGGATAGAAAGAAGATGGGCACGAGAATGGAGGGAATATCGCTATGTTACTCCCAAGTACATGAGGAAATTCGCCTTAAACCCTCCATGCCCAAGAGCTCCACTGGCACCTGGCCAAATTGCTGATCCCACCAGCATCAAGCGTGGTGAAGACTTTCCTGAAGAATGGTCCAGGCGCCAAGCCAAATTGGCAAGACAGGCCAAGGAGGCAGTGAGGAAATTCAATGAGGATTCTGCTGCTGATGCTGCCGCTGAGCCTTCGGTCAAGACAAGGAAATCAATGCCGAAAAAGCCTGCTCGTAAGCCAAGTGCTTCACCATCAGCGCCCTCACGGCCCAGTTCCTCAGTCGCGCCCTCACGGCAAATTCCTCAGACTGCTGCTGCTCACTCCAAATCCTCAGCAGCTCCCTCCAAGTCCTCAACTCCTGTGCATCTGGCTACATGTCAAAGGACTCAGGGTTTCTCAATTGCTTCTGGTGTCCCAGCAAGTTCCTCAGCTGCACCAATGTCCTCATCAGGCCCCACTCTGCTGAAGACAAAAGCAACAGCTGGACGCGGTCCTCGGCCAAGTCCAAAGAAGAAACAGGTTGCATACAACATACCCTCTGATGATGAAGCTTCTGATGAAGAACTTGCAGAAATCATCAGAGACAGACTGACCAAGGCCGCTAGAGCCAAAAGAACAAATGTGCCTCTGCTTCTGGATCCGAAGAAGATCCTTGACTTCATCGACCTATGGCATCAGGATCCAAACACTCCCATACGGATCTGCCATTGACTCTGGTCAAAGTCATATGTCAACCATTTCATCGCTGAAGAGAAATGGAAATTTGAAAAGGCTCGTGAATTAAAGAGAACACAAGCCAGAAAGGAGAAGCTTCTGAGGAAGAACATCATCAACTTGACTCCTGAAGAACTTCTCAAAGCTCAATCTGAAATCCAAGCCCTCAGCAAAGGATTTTGATGCTTACAATGCTGATTGGCAAGGAGCCAAGGTGAGATTCAATCAATTTGACGAAGAAATGAAAACTATTGCAGCCCCATCGCAACAAGAAAATCCTCAGTGAAGACTCGCTCAGCCTGCTGAAGAACATGCCAAGATCGCTGATGACTTTCAGCGTCGATGAGAACACAAGCTCCGGGCTGATGACTCCATTCCACCACCGAAGAAATTCCTGTGGCATCCACTAGTGGTGCGCTGAAGAAAATGAAGTAACGAGGCAATCTGCACTAGTTGCGCCTGAAGAAACTGAACCACAATCCTCAGCTCCTCCTGCGCCAACACCAACTCCAATTCTTCCTTCCGCTTATGAAGTGAAGAAGACAAAGGCTGCAGAACGAGCTGCGATGAAGAAGAGGAAGGATCACCTGCGTCAAATTCTTCTACCAAGAAGAAAATGACGCCAATGACCAGCTCGCTTGAAAAATCCTATTGATGCCATTCCCATTTCCTCCATGTCGTCTAAGGAAATTGTTCCTTATGGAGAAGATTACTCGATCCCAAGCGGATCAGATGAAGAAAATCAATCTGTTGCTACCTCAGAACAGCTTGATGAAGAAATTGAAGTGGAAGCATTCCCTTCGACCCCAGTTGTTTCCTCACCCGTGCCTCAGTTCACAGCTGAAGAGGCAGGTGTTGAGGAAATTGAACAAGAAGACGAAGACGTGGATATTGGGTGCACTACACCAGTGATGAACGATGACTTCTGGGAAAGTCAACATCCCAATACTCCTCTCTTCACTCCGATTCTACAAGTTACTCAGTCCCCGGCTACAACTGTTCAATTGGGCTCTGAAGAAAATCATCCCACATCGTCTGTCAATGAAGAAATTCCAGCCACTAGCATCAAGAACCCATCGCTGATCCTCAAACTGCACAAGGAGAGGAACCAGAAATTCCTCACCAAGAACCCGAGATCGCGATTCACGAGGTTGTATTGCAAATCACCGATATTCCTCTGCCCAAACCAAGAATCCGTTCTCGAGCAAGCAAAAATTCAAGGTCAAGACTTCTTTTCTGAGCATGTGTTCTTCACTGCTTATAATCCATATGACTCTGCTCGTATGAGGAAAAGACACTTCTGGACTCCTACTCAAGCAAACTTCTATTCCTCAGTGCTGTTTGACAAGGACAAGATCTTCGACCATGAGCATATTCCTCATGTGGACATGGAATCACTGCCGTGCTTTGAGCCAGTACTCCGTGTTCTTCACGATGCAGGGCTACTGAATTTCTGCACCTGTCACACCCTGCATTTTGTAACATTTCATTTCCATTATTAAAGCATGAAAATTTGGACCAACAAAAACTTTTTGCTTTATTTGGCTTTTATTTGGTGTTGGTTTTCCCCATGTGGTTTTCGAGTGCTCTTAATAGTCAACCACTCCACCTTCTATACTTCATCTCCTTACCCCAAGCTCCTGACCAATGACCATGCCATGTGTATAGTGCAATATAGAATTTTCTTATAAAAATAATTTGGCCAGAAAGTATTTTCTAAATTTAGTTTTCCAAAAACCCCTGAATTGAGGTTTGCACTGCAAGTACTTGATTAAGGACAGTAAAAATCTTTCCAAAAATATATTTGATTCCTATTAGATAAAGGATATCCAGAAACCACAAAAATATAATTTTAAAAGTTGTTTTACTATTTTATTTAAAGGCTTTTTCTTAAGGCCAGAAATGGTCTTTAATAGGGAAAAAATTATTTTATTGTTTTAAAAATATTTGACAAAATTTAGGGAAACTCATAGGACATATATTGTCCATATATAAGAGTTTCAACACATGGTCATGTTCAAAATATTGGTCAAATCCCTCTAAAACCCTTCCTGGATATTTCAAGCTTTTGAAATATTTACAAAGGAAATATTCTTCCAAAATTCCAGGAAAATTCTATCATGTCACATATGACATATTAGATGATCTTGCCAAGTCTCATGACTTGGAGAACAAGATAACATCATCAAAACCCCTCAAAACTATTTCTGTCCATTCTGAAGTTTGATCAACTTTACACTGCCAAGTATGTCCAAATGTGCTCAAACTTGGTGTACATGCTTCATTGGTCTAATGATGCATCTGGACCAAATGGCACAGGTTGGAGAAGAGGAAATCTTGGTCAAAGTGCCTCAAAACCCTCCCTGACCAGAATCAAATTTGAACAACTTTGTACTACCAACTTTCTCCCATTGACCCCAACTTTTGTGAGCATGTTCACATGACCAAATGAGGCCACTACACAAAGTGGTTCATCAAGGAGAAGTGTTATGCTCAACTAAATCTACTCAAGTCTATTTCTGCTCATTTCTAGGGTTCACAAAAGTTGCATTGGCAACTTTGCCCAAATAATCCCCTAATTGGTGGAAGGCTATATTTATATGAGTCATTTCACCTTGTGGAGTCTCATGGCGATTGGAGCCCATTTGCTTGCTCAAAACTCTATCAAACACCTTCTGACATTTTGCAAAAACCACTGTTTTTACCCCTTTCACTATTCTTGGAGAGCTCCAATTTTTACCATAGCTCTTTCTAGTCCACTTTCACCTCCAGTAACAATGGAAAGCCCCAGTTCAATAATTGAGGGGTGAAACCCCCCCTCTTTCTCTCTCTGGACAGCCCTTTCTCCCTCTTCCTCACCTCCCTCCTCCATCCAGGGGCCATCCAGGCATCCAATGCCTTCCCCTCCTTCTTTACTACCTCCACAGCACTCTCGGACACCAGTGGCATACCCACAGGGCATATTATATGCCATGGCATGCCATATGGGCGCTCGAGCACGCCTTCTGATCGCCTCCCTTGTAGCTGCCCTTCCGCCTAACGGCTCCGGCCACCTCGGCCACCCCTCGCGCCAGGCCGAGCGCCTCGACGTCCGCGACACCACACGCTGTCCCCCTCCTCTCTCCTCCTTCCCCGCGCCTCCGCGCTATCAAACAGAACCGCCCGAGCGCACCAATGGCGCTGCTCACACGCTCGGTGCCTCTGGCCCCCTGCTCTCTCTCTCTCTTCATCCCCTGGGAGTATTCGACCCCCACGAGCCCCCTAGACACGGTGCAGCGTCCTCCCGAGGCCTGTGGCGACGAGCACGAGCCCGCCGGCGCACGAGCCCACGGTGGACCGCCGTTCTCCTATAAAGGGGCCTCCCCGAACCCTTCCACCCTCACCCCTCGCTCTCTGCACCACCAACACTTCCCCCTGCACCCCCAGTTCTTCTCCAGGAGCGCCCGAGCTCGAGATCGAGCTCGAGCTCCGCCGCGTCGGCTCGCCGGGATTCGCGAGGTATAAGCCTCCCCCGCTCCTCCCTTGCCTCGATCTGGAATCATCAGCATCTCCTGAGCGTTTCCCCTCCGTTTCCCTCTCAGCAGCCGAAGCGACCGGAGCCGTCGACACCCGAAGCTCCTCCGCCGCTAACCTCGTCGCCGGCGAACCCCTGCACTCCGCCGGCCAAGTCCACCTCCCACCGACGTTCGGCGACCCCCTGAAGCCATCCCCGCACTCGCCGGAGCTCGCCGTCGCCTGCATCGTCGCCGGTGAGCACGCCGGCCCTCTGGTCGCGAGGTCGGAGATGACAGGCGGGCCCCGCCTGTCATCCTCACCTCCCTCTCGCCCCCTCTCTCTCCCACTGGCAGCTGGGCCCCGCCCGTCAGGTTTAAAAACTGGCCTGTAAGGTACCTACTGCTCGCTTGGGCCTCCTTTCCCTGGGCTCTTGCCTGGGCTGTTACAGCCCAGTGGCACGAAGCCCTTTTCCTTTTTTTTTTTTTTCTCAATATTCCAAATATTTCACAGACACAATATTTGTCCAAATGGATTAATCCCAATTTCTAAATTCCTAGAATATTGCAACCTATTTAATGGTGCAACTTCCATTCAAATCCAACCAACTTTTCTTCACTCGAAAATATTTAAATGTGATTTTAGCATTTAAATAAGCTTTTGAAAATCCATATCTTCTGCTCCACCACTCCAAATCCAAAACTAGCAAGTTTCCCCATCTTATATTTCCATCTAGTATTTTACAAAAGAGTTGACATTTTTCCGAGCACTTTGATTTTTCTGTTTTATTATTGCCTTATTTTTTCCCGTTATTATTTTTGCGATTTATAGATTGCGTTCTTGACGAAGGAGTTGGACCGAAGACTTTGAAGACCTCAAGACTTTGTTGAGCCAGGCAAGCAGCCCTTTGACCATGTCTAAGAAACCCTTTTTATGCATGTCATATAGCACTTACTATTGTTGCATCGAATCATGAAGGATGGGTAACCACTTTGGTGGGTTGCCTCCGTACTTTTCTCGTTGACACTTGCATTGTGCATGACCCTACCTCCTTATGAGGGTCATGACGATGGGAGTAGATAGGATGCTAAGTAGTGCTACATAAAAGGGACGGGATATGCATGGTGATGGAGACAAAATATTTTCAAAGTCTTTTCGAAAACCCCGTCGGGTGCCACTTATGCCCGAGGGAGATGATGGAATGGGTGACCACTTGATGACGAAGTGGTGTGCCAAGCAAAGGGTGTGTTGTTTTCAAAACGGATTGGTCGGAGTTGCGACCGTTATTCCAACCTTACATGCGCGACCACTCTACCCTTATATGGGAAAGGGCATTATTGAGTACCTAGTCCGATACTAGCTTGGAGCCCGCATTACTAGTGACGGGGGAGAGTTGGTGCTCTCTCTCGGGGCGGGTCGTGCTGTAGGGCGGCCATGTCTGTCTTTACAAACACCGACACACCATTGGTACCCGTGCTTGTGGTATGTGATGAATATGGGAGCGAGTCTCCACAACTTTATGATGAGAAATGTTTGGCACGGGGTTACTACTAATCGAGTGGACTCCATGTTAGTGTCGTCTAGGAAAGGTAGTGATCGGTGCTTACCCCGGTACTTGAGGTACCGCTGGTCGTGAATGACACGGAAGTTCCCCGGATCTAGTGGGTAAAGTGTGCAACCTCTGCAGAGTGTAAAACTATTCGAATAGCCGTGTCCACGGTCAAGGACAGTTGGGTAACCACTCTTGGGCTACGTCCACATGTTTTCAAACCCGGTGTGTGTGAGATGATGATGTTGTCTTGGATCAAGTCAAAGGACTTGACACGATTGAGATGGGTTGGTGCCCACTCCGTTTATGATAAATGGGTTGGTGCCCATTCTATTTATGTTGATATCTGTGACCAGATCTCATGGTTACTTGAATTCTTTTGATGCATGCTTTATAGGTTGTTGAACATGTCCTTACACTCAAAACTAGCTTTATGCGAAACTTTACCTATGTCATGCATTACTGTACCTTGAACCAAATCATGGGTTGCTTGCGAGTACATTCAAAGTACTCATTGGCTTGCCACTGGTTATTTAATTGACCAGGCATGGAAGAACCGGAGTTCGAAGAAGAGTTCTTTGGAGACGATCATGCGAACTAGGACGTTTCCCAGTCAGAATGCCTGTAGGGTTAAGGCAGATGGCATGGGTTCTACTTATCGACGAAGATTTCCGCTGCTTTGTTTTATTTGATGTTCAGCCCTTAAGGCTTTATCGATGTAAGACTTGACCATAATGGTCATAATTTGTGTAAGACGGTATGCATGGATGTAAGACTCTTGTTATTCAGCTTCTGTGTGTTCAAGAGCATTGATCTCGGGATCATCAGACACGTGCATTCGGTGATCACGACTTGCGAGTCGGGGTCCCCACAGAGCTGGTCTCAGAGCCATCCTGACTGTAGGAAGCCTTAGTTAGCATGGGCGTTAGTTAGCTTGAGACCAACTAAACCTCTCTTCTTTTCTGAAGCTTACCCCACCCAAGATGCATTTTCCCTTATTGACCTCTCCCATTCAACCTTTGTAGATGGCTGCATGCAGAGGACTTCGACCACCACCGGATTTCCCGTGCTTCTCGAGGATAGCCTCAAGAGGTGCCAATTCCACCGAGCCCCCACTTTCACCTACCATGAGCATTGGATCAATGACGCTGAGACGGAGTATCATGTGGAAGTGATCGTGAAAGCCAATGACTCTCCAACAAGCTGGTTCTTCGAGGGACCCCAGATGGCAACACTAGTTCTTGCCGTCGAGACGACAACCCTCAAGGCACTCACTCGCCTCCGAGACCTTCTTCCAGAGATGGCAGACGAGTTGGCAACCCGTTTCTTGCCTTATCGGCAGGAAGGCGAGGATGAGAGCAATGCACCAGCTCCACCACTAGAAGAAGGACTTCCACTCCGATTCCAGACCTACTTCAGCCTTTGTGCCGATAGTTTGGCACAACACTTGGCCGCGGAATCAATGGAACTCTGAAAGGAACTTCATGAGACCAAGGCACTTCTTCGCCAAGCACAAGAGAAGACGGATAGGATCAAGAAGGAAGGTGCTCCCCTGGACAGCCCGCAATCGCATCTGAGGCGGAAGACCCCCAAAGGATGGAGAACCACCACAAAGAACCCCGCATGAGCGCAAGGGATTACCGCAGCTCTTCACCCCACCAGCAAAGCAACGCCGCTTGAGCTCCCCACTCCCCACCCCTTCAAGCGGTGAAGAAAGCCGCTCTTGATGAAGAGGAGGAAGACCGGAAGAGCCAGGACTACGCGACCGAGCATTCCACCACTTAGGCATCATTCACAACTTGGATATGCCCGTTAGTAACCCTACGGTAGGATAGGTCGTGTACCCCTATGCTAAGTCGAGTCCATGTAATGGTTCTTATGAAACCATGTAGTGTTGTGTTTGCTTTTGTTTGTGTTTGATGGACGTCGTGCTTTCCTTCGGAACTTGTAAACCACTACATCACCCATTTGGATTTTAATGAATGTGTTTGGCCCTTTGGCCCTTGCATGAAAACAATTAGTGTCATACCAACCCCCTTACTAGGCATCCCATCTATGTTGCTTTCCCCATCTTTCCCCAATCATGAACCTTGACCACTCCAACGAGATGCCTGTTGTAACACGTACTGGTACCTCTACCCAGCAGCAAGAAGCCGGAGGTTCTGCTGAAGCGGGAGACAGCCAGGACCAAGCCCGAGGACAGACTCCACCCCCACCACCTCCTCCAAGCATGGACATGGCTCAGCTTCTCCAAGCCTTCCGAGAGGAACGCCAAGCCAACACTGCAGCCCTCCAGATGATTGCTCAAGCTGTCAACCGCCAGCCGGCGGGACACGGCCATGGACGTTCCACACTGGTGGAGTTCAAGAAGCATGCACCACCCACTTTCATCGAGACTGCTGAACCCCTGGATGCAGACGACTGGGTCCGCACCATTGAGGATCTGCTGGCACTAGTCGGATGCACTGAGGACCGTGATAAAGTGGCGTATGCTGCCCACTGTCTCGGGGGGACTGCCAGAGCTTGGTGGGATGGATTCAAGGCTATGCATGTTGAGCAAGACATCACTTGGAACACCTTCAAGACAGAATTCCGCAAGGCCCACATTCCCTCTGGAATCATGGCCATCAAGAAGCGTGAGTTCCGAGCCCTGAAGCAAGGTGGTAGCACTGTCAAGGAGTACATGCGAGAAGTTCGGTGTTCTCTCAAGGTATGCCCGAGGATGTCAAGACCGATCTTTGCCAAAGGGGCGCTTCATGGAAGGCCTTAACCAGACTCTGCGGTACTCGCTTGTTGTGTGCGATCGCCCGACCTTTCCTGATCCGGTGAACAAGGCACTCATGCTTGAGGACAAGCGGCGTCCCTTGGATGACACTCGTAAGCGCAAGATGATCGGCAAGGGTAGCTCCAAGAACGAAGCCTCGCCCGTGGCAGCCAGCCCGGTCAAGCCAACCTATCGGCAACCAAGAGCTCCTGCACCCGCACCAACTATCCACCTCAGCGAGATGCCAACCCCAGGCCAGCTTACAACAACCCCAACAACAATCTTTGGCAAGGGCGTCGTCCCCAACCAAGTCACTTGTTTGGATGTGGACAGCGGGGCATTACTCAAGAATTGCCCCAACAAGAAGCCCGACGCCTCGCCCCAATGCGCAGAACCCAGGCCAAGGCCGTGGAATGCCACCAAGGAACCAAGCTCCCCGCAACCTGCCCAACAATGGCAAGGGACGCGTGAATCATGTCACTGCGGAAGAAGCCCAGGAAGACCCGGACGTCGTCTTTGGGTAATGTTCCTTGTCAATTCAGCACCATAATCGTTTTGTTTGATTCGGAGCCACGCATTCATTTGTCACCCATAAGTTTGCATTAAAAAGTGGCATGACCCCTACACTCCTATATAACCCTATGGTGGTACAAACCCCCGGAGCAGAGATGAGAGCCAAGACAGGATGTAAAGGAGTCGGGATTACCATCAACGGAGTAGATTTCCTAGCAGACCTTATCATCCTAAAATCACAAGGCTTGGATGTGATCTTGGGAATGAATTGGCTCAGCAAGCACCAAGGCTTGATAGATTGCGCCAACCGGTCTGTCACTGTGACCAATGACCAAGGAGTCGAAGTTAAGTTCGCCTCCAACCCCTCCTCTGCTCAAGCCAACCAAGTCAATTGTCTGACTGAAGTTGGATTGGAGCAAGTGCCGGTAGTATGCGAATACCCCGATGTCTTTCCTGATGAGTTACCAGGAATGCCTCCTGACCGAGACATTGAGTTCATCATCGAGCTCATACCCGGAGCAGGACCCATCTATAAGAAGCCTTATAGAATGGGATCGGAGGAGTTAGCAGAATTGAAGAAGCAGCTGGAAGAGCAGTTGAGGAAGGGATTTATCCGCCCTAGTGCCTCCCCTTGGGGATCGCCTGCTCATTTGTGGCAAAGAAGGGCGGTACCATCCGCTTGTGCATTGACTACCGCTCCCTCAATGAAGTTACAATCAAGAACAAGTACCCACTTCCCAAGATTGAAGACCTGTTTGATCAACTCAATGGGGCCAAGGTGTTCTCCAAGATCGACCTCAGATCTGGGTACTACCAATCAAGATCGAGACCCCAAGATATTCCAAAGACGGCATTCGTAACCAGATATGGCCTATATGAATGCACGGTCATGTCCTTTGGATTGACTAATGCTCCAGCTTACTTCATGTATCTCATGAATAAGGTCTTCATGGAATATTTGGACAAGTTTGTCGTTGTCTTCATTGATGACATCCTTGTCTTCTCGAAGTCGGAAGAAGAACACGAGCAACACTTGAGGATGGTCCTAGACAAGCTTCGAGAGCACCAACTGTATGCCAAGTTCAGCAAGTGTGAATTCTGGCTGCGTGAAGTTGGATTCCTGGGTCATGTTCTAATCGAAGAGGATTGTCGACGACCTGCTAAGATTGAAGCCGTGATCGAATGGCAATCCCGAGCAATGTGAAGGAAGTCAGAAGCTTCCTCGGACTCGCAGGATATTACCGCAAGTTCGTTGAAGGATTCTCGAGCATTGCCCGACCCATGACTCAGCTCTTGAAGAAGGACAAGAAGTTCGAGTGGACACCGAAGTGCGAAGAGAGCTTCCAGGAGCTCAAGAAGAGGCTAACCACTGCCCCAGTTCTGGCCACACCAGATATACACAAGGAGTTTGTGATATATTGTGATGCGTCAAGAATCGGACTGGGAGGTGTTACGATGCAAGAAGGCGAGTCGTAGCCTACCTTTCAAGGCAACTCGACCTCACGAAGAGAACTATGCTACTCATGACCTTGAGCTAGCAGCAGTGGTTCATGCCACGAAGACTTGGCGACATTACCTCTTGGGTAGCGGTGTGAAATATACACGGACCACAAAAGTCTGAAGTATATTTTCACTCAAAGGAATTGAACATGAGGCGAGAAGATGGCTGGAGTTGATAAAGGATTATGACCTCGGTGTTCAATACCACCTGGAAAGGCTAATGTGGTAGCAGATCGTTGAGCAGGAAGGCATGCTCCTTGAATGCTATGCTAAAGCACAAGCTACCCGCCTTGTATGAAGAACTTCGAAAGCTTGGGTTGGAACTGGTTGCACCAGATTCTTGGCCAACCTCGAAGTTAAGCCTACCTTGATGGATGATATCAAGAAAGCTCGGAAGGGCATGAGAGCATTGAAGGCATCAAGAGGAAGATCAAGGCAGGCAAAGCCTCAGGATTCTCAGAGGATGAGGAAGGGACTGTGTGGTTTGGGAATCGCATCTGCGTGCCCAACAAGGTTGAGCTCAAGAACCTGATCTTGCAAGAAGCTCATGACAGCCCATACTCCATCCACCCTGGAGGCACCAAGATGTATCAAGACCTGAAGGAAAGATTTTGGTGGCACGGGATGAAAAGGGAGATTGCCACCTATGTTGCAAAGTGTGACGTATGCCAGAGAGTCAAAGCTGAACATCAGCGACCTGCTGGATTACTCCAACCACTCAAGGTTCCCGAGTGGAAGTGGGACAAAGTCGGGATGGACTTCATCACCGGTTTACCCAGGTCAAACAAGGGACATGACTCCATCTGGGTCATCGTTGACCATTTGACCAAGGTGGCCCACTTCATTCCTGTCAAGACAACCTACAAAGGGAACCAGTTAGCCAGTCTCTACCTCAACCGAATTGTGAGCCTTCATGGTGTTCCCAAGGAGATTGTGTCAGATCGAGGAACCCAGTTCACCTCAAGGTTTTGGAAGAAATTCAGGAGGCCATGGGGACCAAGCTGTCCTTCAGCACTGCTTTCCACCCACAGACCGGAGGTCAGACAGAGCGAGTAAATCAATTACTCGAAGACATGCTCCGAGCCTGTGTCTTAGCTTATGGAGCTAAGTGGGAAGACTGCCTCCCTTTCGCCGAGTTCTCTTACAACAACAGTTACCGGGCAAGCCTTCAGATGGCACCATTTGAAGTGTTATACGGGCGGAAGTGCCGTACACCTCTCAATTGGTCAGAGACCGGTGAAGGACTTGTCTTTGGGCCGGATATCCTCCGTGAAGCCGAAGAGCAAGTCCAGCTTGTCAGAGAGCGTCTGAAGTCTGCCAAGTCAAGACAGAAGAGCTACGCTGACTCACGCCGTAGAGACATAAACTTCCGAGTTGGAGACCATGTCTATCTCCGGGTCACCCCTCTCAAAGGAGCCCAGCGCTTCCATGTCAAAGGAAAGCTCGCTCCGAGATACATTGGCCCCTTCAAGATCATGGAACGACGAGGAGAAGTGGCTTACCAGCTGGAACTTCCACGAACTTTCGATGTGCACAACGTGTTCCACGTGTCACAACTCCGAAGTGTCTCCAAGTTCCGACAAGCTGATCTCTACAAGGACGTCAATCACCAAGCCATTGACCTTCACCTGATTTGACTTATCGAGAGGCCCATCTGCATTCGGATGAGGCTGAGCGACACACTCAAGTCGAACCATCAAGTACTTCAAGGTCCAATGGAGCAACCACTCAAGCGTAGCAACTTGGGAGCGTGAAGACTACCTTAGATCCGAATTCCCGTATCTCTTTAAAGCCTAGTTTAGGAATCTCGGGGACGAGATTCTTGTAAGGGGGGTAGGTCTGTCACACCCTCCATTTTGTAACATTTCATTTCCATTATTAAAGCATGAAAATTTGGACCAACAAAAACTTTTTGCTTTATTTGGCTTTTATTTGGTGTTGGTTTTCCCCATGTGGTTTTCAAGTGCTCTTAATAGTCAACCACTCCACCTTCTATACTTCATCTCCTTACCCCAAGCTCCTGACCAATGACCATGCCATGTGTATAGTGCAATATAGAATTTTCTTATAAAAATAATTTGGCCAGAAAGTATTTTCTAAATTTAGTTTTCCAAAAACCCCTGAATTGAGGTTTGCAATTTGCAAGTACTTGATTAAGGGCAGTAAAATCTTTCCAAAAATATATTTGATTCCTATTAGATAAAGGATATCCGAAACCACAAAATATAATTTTAAAAGTTGTTTTACTATTTTATTTAAAGGCTTTTCTTAAGGCCGAAATGGTCTTTAATAGGAAAAAATTATTTTATTGTTTTAAAAATATTTGACAAAATTTAGGGAAACTCATAGGACATATATTGTCCATATATAAGAGTTTCAACACATGGTCATGTTCAAAATATTGGTCAAATCCTCTAAAACCCTTCTGGATATTTCAAGCTTTTGAAATATTTACAAAGGAAATATTCTTCCAAAATTCCAGGAAAATTCTATCATGTCACATATGACATATTAGATGATCTTGCCAAGTCTCATGACTTGGAGAACAAGATAACATCATCAAAACCCCTCAAAACTATTTCTGCCCATTCTGAAGTTTGATCAACTTTACACTGCCAAGTATGTCCAAATGTGCTCAAACTTGGTGTACATGCTTCATTGGTCTAATGATGCATCTGGACCAAATGGCACAGGTTGGAGAAGAGGAAATCTTGGTCAAAGTGCCTCAAAACCCTCCCTGACCAGAATCAAATTTGAACAACTTTGGACTACCAACTTTCTCCCATTGACCCCAACTTTTGTGAGCATGTTCACATGACCAAATGAGGCCACTACACAAAGTGGTTCATCAAGGAGAAGTGTTATGCTCAACTAAATCTACTCAAGTCTATTTCTGCTCATTTCTAGGGTTCACAAAAGTTGCATTGGCAACTTTGCCCAAATAATCCCCTAATTGGTGGAAGGCTATATTTATATGAGTCATTTCACCTTGTGGAGTCTCATGGCAATTGGAGCCCATTTGCTTGCTCAAAACTCTATCAAACACCTTCTGACATTTTGCAAAAACCACTGTTTTTACCCCTTTCACTATTCTTGGAGAGCTCCAATTTTACCATAGCTCTTTCTAGTCCACTTTCACCTCCAAAGAACAATGGAAAGCCCAGTTCAATAATTGAGGGTGAAACCCCCTCTTTCTCTCTCTGGACAGCCCTTTCTCCCTCTTCCTCACCTCCCTCCTCCATCCAGGGCCATCCAGGCATCCAATGCCTTCCCCTCCTTCTTTACTACCTCCACAGCACTCTCGGACACCAAAGGCATACCACAGGGCATATTATATGCCATGGCATGCCATATGGGCGCTCTGAGCATGCTACTGATGCGCTCCCAAGATCAGAGCCGCCCTCCGCCTAATGGCTCCGGCCACCTCGGGCCACCCCTCGCGCCCGAGGCGCCTCGGCGTCCGCGACACGCCACGGCGCTGTCCCCTCCTCTCTCCTCCTTCCCGCGCCTCCGCTATCAAACAGAACGCCCGAGCGCACTAATGGCGCTGCTCACACGCCAGTGCCTCCGCCCTGCTCTCTCTCTCTCATCCCCCACGGGAGTATTCGACCCCACGAGCCCCTAGACACGGTGCAGCGTCCTCCCGAGGCTGTGGCGACGAGCACGAGCCAGCCGGCCAAGACGAGCCCACGGTGGACCGCCGTTCTCCTATAAAGGGCCTCCCGAACCCTTCCACCTCACCCTCGCTCTCTGCACCACCAACACTTCCCCGCACCCCAGTTCTTCTCCAGAGCGCCCAGAGCTCGAGATCGAGCTCGAGCTCCGCCGCGTCGGCTTCAGCCGGGATTCGCGAGTATAAGCCTCCCCGCTCCTCCTTGCCTCGATCTGGAATCACTGCATCTCCTGGCGTTTCCCCTCCGCTTCCCCTCTCTGTTGCAGCAGGAAGCGGCCGGAGCCGTCGACACCAAGCTCCTCCGCCGCTAACCTCATCGCCGGCGAACCCCACTCCGCGCCCAAGTCCACCTCCCACCGACGTTCGGCGACCCCAAAGCCATCCCAAGACTCGCGGAGCTCGCCGTCGCAGCATCGTCGCCGGTGAGCACGCCCGGCCCTCGTCGAGAATGGAGATGACAGCGGGCCCCGCCATCATCCTCACCTCCTCTCGCCCTCTCTCTCCCATCGGCAGCTGGGCCCGCCCGTCAGGTTTAAAAACTGGCATTGGCTATATGCTGGCTCGCTTGGCCTCCTTTCCCCGGGCTCTGCCAGCCTCAGGCTGTTCAGCCCAAAGTACAAAGCCCTTTTCCTTTTTTTTTTTACATCAATATTCCAAATATTTCACAGGACACAATATTTGTCCAAATGGATTAATCCCAATTTCTAAATTCCTAGAATATTGCAACCTATTTAATGGTGCAACTTCCATTCAAATCCAACCAACTTTTCTTCACTGAAAATATTTAAATGTGATTTTTAGCATTTAAATAAGCTTTTGAAAATCCATATCTTCTGTTCCACCACTCCAAATCCAAAACTAGCAAGTTTCCCCATCTTATATTTCCATCTAGTATTTTACAAAAAGAGTTGACATTTTTCTGAGCACTTTGATTTTTCTGTTTTATTATTGCCTTATTTTTTCCCGTTATTATTTTTGCGACGATAGATTGCGTTGCTGACGAAGGAGTTGGACCAGAAGACTTTGAAGACCCCGAAGACTTTGTTGAGCCAGGCAAGCAGCCCTTTGACCATGTCTAAGAAACCCTTTTTATGCATGTCATATAGCACTTACTATTGTTGCATCGGAATCATGAAGGATGGGTAACCACTTTGGTGGGTTGCCTCCGGTACTTTTCTCGTTGACACTTGCATTGTGCATGACCCTACCTCCTTATGAGGGTCATGACGATGGGAGTAGATAGGATGCTAAGTAGTGCTACTAAAAAGGGACGGGATATGCATGGTGATGGAGACAAAATATTTTCAAAGTCTTTTCGAAAACCCCGTCGGGTGCCACTTATGCCCGAGGGAGATGATGGAATGGGTGACCACTTGATGACGAAGTGGTGTGCCAAGCAAAGGGTGTGTTGTTTTCAAAACGGATTGGTCGGAGTTGCGACCGTTATTCCAACCTTACATGCGCGACCACTCTACCCTTATATGGGAAAGGGCATTATTGAGTACCTAGTCCGATACTAGCTTGGAGCCCGCATTACTAGTGACGGGGGAGAGTTGGTGCTCTCTCTCGGGACGGGGTCGTGCCAGGTAGGGCGGCCATGTCTGTCTTTACAGCACCGGACACACCGTTGGTACCCCGTGCTTGTGGTATGTGATGAATATGGGAGCGAGTCTCCACAACTTTATGATGAGAAATGTTTGGCACGGGGGTTACTACCAATCGAGTGGACTCCATGTTAGTGTCGTCTAGGGAAAGGTAGTGATCGGGTGCTTACCCCGGGTACTTGAGGTACCGCGGGTCGTGAATGACACGGAAGTTCCCCGGATCTAGTGGGTAAAGTGTGCAACCTCTGCAGAGTGTAAAACTATTCGAATAGCCGTGTCCACGGTCAAGGACAGTTGGGTAACCGCTCTTGGGCTACGTCCACATGTTTTCAAACCCGGTGTGTGTGAGATGATGATGTTGTCTTGGATCAAGTCAAAGGACTTGACACGATTGAGATGGGTTGGTGCCCACTCCGTTTATGATAAATGGGTTGGTGCCCATTCTATTTATGTTGATATCTGTGACCAGATCTCATGGTTACTTGAATTCTTTTGATGCATGCTTTATAGGTTGTTGAACATGTCCTTACACTCAAAACTAGCTTTATGCGAAACTTTACCTATGTCATGCATTACTGTACCTTGAACCAAATCATGGGTTGCTTGCGAGTACATTCAAAGTACTCATTGGCTTGCCACTGGTTATTTAATTGACCAGGCATGGAAGAACCGGAGTTCAAGAAGAGTTCTTTGGAGACGATCATGCGAACTAGGGCGTTTCCCAAATCGTAATGCCCGTAGGGTTAAGGCGAGATGGCATGGGTTCTACTTATCGGCTAAGATTTCCGCTGCTTTGTTTTATTTGATGTTCAGCCCTTAAGGCTTTATCGATGTAAGACTTGACCATAATGGTCATAATTTGTGTAAGACGGTATGCATGGATGTAAGACTCTTGTTATTCAGCTTCTGTGTGTTCAGTGAGCATTGATCTCTGGGATCACTGTACACGTGCATTCGGTGATCACGACTTGCGAGTCGGGGTCCCCACAGCACCGATATCTACGACTGGAATGAAGAACTCATTCTTCAGTTCTATGCCACCTTGCACATCACCAGAGATGCTGAAGATATCAACTCATGGGTACTGGATTGGATGACAGGGAATACTCACTACAAGGCACCAGCAACTGAATTGCTTCGTGTCCTTCCTCTTGATCCTCCCCATGAAACTGCACGCTGCATCTACAATGACCGCAAACTGTCTGATCACTTTATGCAAGTGCTCATGAAGCCGCTGAAGCCAGGACAGGCCCCTCGAACCAAATTCCTCGTCAAGGAATTGCTGTATGTGCCTCGGACCGTCTATAGAATCTTGACGAAGACAATGAGTCCCATCAAAGGCCACGACTCAAATGAAGAAGATGTCGTTGGCATCATGAAGAACATGCTTTTCAATATCATTCATGGCGTTCCTGTCAACTTCCATGATTTCTTCATGAGGACTCTGGCCAATGTTGCAATGTCACCTTTTGAGCTGAAGCCATATGCGCCTTGGATTATGAGATTCATAAGGGCAAGATCTTCACTGAACTACAAGGCTGACACTCTGAATCATGGTAGCTACTTGCCGCCCATTGAAGTCCTCAAGCGACCAGTTTCATCATCTGATGATAAGGGCAAGGCAGCAGCTGTGATTGATGAAGGCACTCGTCCATTGGATGGTCAATTTCGCAAGGCTACATCTTACTCCACCAATGACGATTCTGCAGCATGACACTGCCGCAAATACCTCAGCCAAGCAACAGCCTCAAGCAATCGCACCTGTGGTGATGATGATCGTGAGTTACTCCTCGGTCTTCATCGGAAGGTTGATCGCAATCGAAATGGGTGAAGCGTCAATTTGCTGCAATTCTTCACAACATGACCTCAACACATAATGTAGTGAAGAAAAATCAGTACTACCTTCATGAAACCCTCAACCGCACCTGGGCTGTTCTTAATCATGTATATTCCGGAAGAATTGAAGACTATGGGTCTTGAGGAAGCATTGACCGGTCTCGCACCACCTCCAAAGAAATTCAAGAGAGTCAAAGTTCACGATCGGTGGCCAGCTCTTATTCTTCATCGCGTGAAACGATGAATATGAAGATTTGGGCGACTCTGCGGCAGGCCCTACTTCAACAACCAACCACGACAACGCTGGCGCTCCTCCTCGACTTGAAAATCTTGAGGGGCGTTAGTCCTCAGTTTCGATCCTTTTGGTCATTTGATGACAAAGGGGGAGAAATCTGAGTTAGTCTTCAAGCGGGTTTATACTATAGGCATTTTTCACTAAGTTACAACTCTCGTTCTTCCGAAACTCTTTATTGGATCGAGTTGTAATCTTAAATCCGATGGTGCCTTGATACTTTTGATCGTGCTTTGATACGTTTGATGCTCTGATGCTTTTGAAGCACTAAGCTCTAGATGTGATATTTGAGCTCCGAAACTTTTGATGTGATATTCTGCATGCTTATTCCTAGTCAATACTATTGCACGCATGCTGAATCTCATCAGGCACCATATTTCATCATGCATTTCAAATTCTTCATATTATATATCAAATGCGTGTATGAATTACAAGATATAGGGGGAGATCTCCATGATTCAATTCTTCAAATGTGCATTGCCTCAAAAGCAAATTCCTCATTATGCACATATTCAGGGAGAGTTCTTCTATATCTTGCAATCAAATTCCTCAATATCAATATTTACACTTCATATATTTATCCCCGTTGAAAACTTAACCTATGTTGTCATCAATCACCAAAAAGGGGGAGATTGTAAGTGCATCTAGTGCCCCTTAGTGATTTTGGTGTATTGAAGACTTATAGGTTAAGTAACTGATGCGTTTGTGAGTGTACACAGGTCTATAAGTCTATGAGGATTTTGATATTTACAGAGAAAGTCGACCCCTAAAAATGAAGCTCTTCAACTGAAGACTTTGATATTCTGAAGACTTTGAAAGTGAAGAAATTGGTGTGACCTTGAAGACTTGATATTCATTCGAGGAATATGAAGCGTGAAGACTTTTGTTTTCGTAGTTTCATTTTCCTTTTTCTTGAGTCATAGGAAACACCGTCTTTGTTAAAGGGGTCGAGGAAATACTAAGGAAAAATTTCCTGTGATGCTCAACTCAAAATCCTACACCTACCAATCCCTTGAGTGAAGCCATTGGAAATCTCATACAGTTCAGTCATGTTCTTGATGTGAGACGCAGTTCTTCCGGTCACTAATGACTTTTCTCGATGAGGAGTTAGGAATTCGCCAGTCTGGTGCCTACACTTGTGAGGAACATGATAGCCCGAGGAATTTGAGAGTCAAATTTCCGACCATTCTTTGTCTTCTTGTACGGCTGTCCCAAAATATCTTATCCACCTAACGGTCATATTATTGAAGGGCATTTATGTCTTATCATGTCGGGCTGCTCCCTAGGCTATGAATAGCCGCCCCCTACAACCACTAGTTGGTTGGCTGCTCCAAGAGAACTTGACACTTGTCATTTGAGAGCAACCCATCCTCCAAGGACTTTGAGCGAAAATCATCAAGTGAGGAAAATCCCAAAACCAAACCCCTACAAACCCAAAGTGATTGAGCATCACTGAAGAAATTGATCCTGTGTGGATCCGACGCTTGTTACCTTTGAAGACTGTGCTTCTTCCAGACGGTTAGGCGTCAAGGTCTAGAGCATCCAAGAGGAATTGTGGATCGCCGAGTGACCAAGTCTGTGAAGGTTTGGAAGTCACCAAGACTTACCACGAGTGATTGGGCGAGGCTGCGTGGTCTTAGTTCAAGGAGAATACAATGAGGACTGGGTGTCCTGAGTTGCGGCTCGAGATCGGGTGTCCGGACTATGTGTCCTCGAGTTTAAATACTCGGCCGCTCAACCAGACGTACAACCGAGACAGCAGTTGGAACCGGTTTACCAAATCATTGTCTTCACCAACTAACTGGTTCTATTTCCTCAACTCATTTATTTCCTCATTCTTGTGTTGAATGTTGTTCATATCGTGCTTGAAGACTTTGATCAAGACTTTCACAAATTCCTCAGTTCAATTTCTTGATCATTTTTGTCTTCATCTTGTTATCCTGTGTTTACGCTTTCCGTACTCTGTCTTAGTCTTCATTTCATCATGCTGACTATGTGTGTATCCTGTTATGTTTACTTCTGAGTACATATTCCGCTGCAAGTAGTTCTTCGCTAAGGAATTTCCTCACCGGCAAATTCCTCAGTGAAGAATTCATAAAAATCACCTATTCACCCCCCCTCTAGTCGATATAACGCACTTTCACACAGGCGTACCCTACCTGCTGGAACGGTCATCACTTGGCTAGATTTCCAAGCCGCTTTCCGTGCCCGCTTCATTCCTCAGGGAATCATGGACAGGAAGAAGCGCGAGTTCCGTAACCTCACCCAAGGCAACAAGTCTGTAGATGCTTATCAGCGGGAATTCTTGGAATTATTCCGTTACGCTGAAGAAGACATTGCTACTGATGCTCGTAGGCAAGAAAAGTTCTGTGATGGACTACACCCTAATATCAAGCTAGCACTGCTCGTTCATGACTTTGCCGACTTCGCCACCTTGGTGAACAAGGCTATTCAGGTTGAGACTGGTCTTCAGGAACACCAAGGATCCCTCAGGTGTAGCCATGACGCTGGCCCATCTTCGGGCACGTCAGCGCAGAAGCGTCGGATATGGATTCCCCACAGCATGTATCGTCCAACTGCACCTGCACCAAGACAATCCTATGCTGCACCTCGTCTGCCTCCTCCTCCGGAGAAGCAGCCTCTTCGAGTTGTGCCACCCCAAGCTCCTGCTCCCAACCCCAATGATGAATTGTGCTTCAGGTGTGGCCGTCCAGGTCACCGTGCCAAAGAGTGCAATCAGAAAAAGAGCCAGCTGGCTCTACCTTCAACTGGCTCTAACAATCAGCCCCATAACAATAATGCCGGACCTTATGGTCATGGTCAGGCTAATCATGTTGATCTGAATGAAGCTCAAGACCAGCCTGCCACTATGATGGGTACTCTTCTTGTTAATTCAGTATCGGCTTCTGTTTTATTCTATTCAGGAGCATCACATTCTTTCATGTCAGAAAATTTTGCTTACGCACATGACATTCGATGCGAGCCCATGAACACTCCAATAGTGGTACGCACCCCTGCGGGTCAGTGTCGAACTACCATGATTGGTCGCGACGTCCCCGTTGAAATTGAAGGGTTGGAATTTCATGTTTCCCCAATTATTCTTGATTCTTCCAATATTGACCTCATTCTGGGAATGGAATGGTTGAATGCGCATACTGCCTCTATCGTTTGCGCCACCAAGGTCGTTTACCTCCTACATCCTTCCAATGAGATAGTAAGCTACCATGCTCAGCTTGTTCAAAACGCTGAAGCACGACTTTATGTCTTGAATGCGTTGAATGCAACACCTCTTGAGGGAATTGAAAAGATTCCAGGCGTTCGCGACTTCCAAGACGTCTTTCCAGAAGAACTTCCAGGAATACCCCCTGCCCGGGCTGTCGAGTTTTTCATCGACTTGAAACCAGGCACCGTTCCTATCGCTAAACGACCCTACAAGATGCCGCCTCATGAGCTCCTTGAGCTTAAGGAGGAAATCGACAAATCTCTTCGCAATGGTTTCATTCGTCCAAGTTCCTCTGCTTGGGGAGCACCTTCTCTCTTCGTCAAGAAGAAGGACGGAACGAACCATTTGGTCGAAGACTATCGTCGTATCAATCAAGCTACAATTTAGAACAAATATCCCCTTCCACGGATCAATGATCTATATGATCAACTGGCTGGTTCATCTATATTCTCTAAACTCGACTTGAGGTTGGGTTACCACCAGATCCGTGTTCGTGAAGAGGATATTCCAAAGACCGCATTCATTACTCGATATGGTTCATATGAGGACACCGTCATGTCATTCGGTTTAACCAATGCTCCAGCTACTTTCTCTCGTCTGATGAACTACATATTCATGGATTACCTCGATAAGTTTGTCGTAGTCTATCTGGATGATATTCTAGTATATTCGAAGAATAAAGAAGAACATGCTGAACATCTTCGTCTTGATCTGGAGAAGCTTCGAGAACATCAACTTTATGCCAAGTATTCCAAGTGTGAATTCTGGTTACCCGAAGTCACCTACCTTGGCCATGTAATTTCCAAGGGTGGTATTGCCGTCAACCTAGAGCGCGTTCAGGCTATTCTTGACTGGACCCCTCCGAAGACTGTCAAGCAAGTCAAAAGATTTCTCGGACTAGCCAGCTATTGTCGCCGCTTTGTTGAGAACTTCTCTAAGATCGCCAAGCCTCTGACTAATCTGCTTCACAAGGGCGTAGAGCTAGAGAAATTCTATGGGGTCAGGAGTACCATCATAGCATGGATGCAGATCCAGCTTGAAATTGCCGGGCCAAACGACGTGGCGCAACTCTGGGGTGACAGCACGGCAGCCTGCCGCACTCACACGTGTCGGCGCATGGGCGGAGCTTAGTCTTGGTTCCCTCGCGCCACCTCCTCTGGTGGCATGCGGTCTTGACGCGGCGGCACGGGAAGCGCACGCACTTCTCCTTGGGGCCGCTGCACCAACTAGCAGTTTGCTTTATCGTACGCCAGCACCCCGCACGGTGGGTCGTGTTGGGGCGCATCACGGCTGGGCTCGGGGTTGACGCCATGCAGAGGAGGAGGAGGAGGCGCGCCGTGATCCACATCGCCCGCGTGAGATGGCGGGGGAAAGAGCGAGCGGGACGGTGTAGGGGCCTCATCGGCGGTGTTAATGAGCTCAGTGATGCGATCGAGCCAGTCGTCGTAGAGGTCGTTGGCCAGGCGGTAACGCATGAGCTCACACGCCATGAGTAGTGCACCCTGCAACGAGCATGGGAAGACGATGTCGTGGCCGGAGTGGGTGATGGAGTTGTGGTGCGGCCATCACGTCGCACGAAAGGTGGCAGCGATGAATCCTGCTGCTCACGAGCAGCACATCAGTGGCAGCATTAGCCACCGGGGAGGCAGAGCCGCAAGGAGTGCCATTTCCCATGGGTCTCGTCTGGGCGACACGAGCGGCCCGACGATCAGCACGGACGCGGTGAGCTTCGGCCATGGGATCGACGGAACGGAGGCGGAGCGAACAGTGGAAGAAGACTTCGACACGCCCCTACCTGGTGTGCCAAATGTCGGATTCAGGGCTTTGCAGACCCAAGAAGGTTCGAACTGTGGGGCATGTCCGAAGATCACAACCTGTCAAGCTTAGAGCCCGTCGCCCCACAGCCTAGCCTAGCCGAATTCATGAAGGTGATGAAGAAGATGAACACGACACTTTACCCAGGTTCGGGCCACCTCGCGGTGTAATACCCTACTCCTTCTTTTGGTGGATTGGCCTCGCGAGGGGCTGTGGATGAACTAGTACATTGGATGAACAACCTTGCGGGGACTGCTCTGGTGAGGGTGGAAAGGATTCAATCCTTCTCTTTGGTGGTGGCTAACCTATATTTATAGTGGCCTTGGGCCTCTCCCCCAAAACTTAGGCGGGAAGGGATTCCACAACGGCCAATTTGAAAGGGGGCAAGAAGTACATCTAATCCTAACGAAAGGTGGTCTTCGCGTGCAAAGCTTATGGTCATGACGTAGCGGTGGGCTCGGTGATGACGTTCGTCCTGTTGAGCCTGTGGTCTTGGTCTTGTAGCACCGAAATGGAAACCTCCTCGCGAGGCTTGGCCCCTTGCAAGGGTCTTGTCTTGATGGTCTTGGAGGTGGGCCGTACCAGGACGTCGAAGGAGCCACGCCGTGGGCCGAAGACATGCAAGTCTAGATACCCCGGTTCCCAGAATGCCGACAGATGCAAAAGTAGTACATCTACTTAGTGTGGAATTTTTGGCTAGCAAAGATAGGGGGCAAGCAACACATGTTAAAGGATCCATGACAATATAAATTCTATGTGAATATGAACAAACATAAATCATTACGTTGTCTTCCTTGTCCAACGTCAACAATTTTGGCATATTATATTTTGATGGGGGCTAACAATCATAAAAGTTGTCCAAGATAGTGTATTTGCATGTAAATCTTCTCTTCTCTTATTAATTCCTTCCTGAATTGCATCATCGACCAATGCTATGTTTGTCAATCTCCAATAAATTCTACTACATATACTCTTCCTTATGTGATGTCATTACTTACCATAAGATTAGTATATGATCTTTTCCATTTATTTCCTTTCTTTTTTATGGAACATGAAAGTAAAGAAAGCAAAACTCAAACTAAACTTTATTATATATCTTGCACGATTACATCGAAAGATCACTAAGCAAGCACTCGAAAAGAAAGGATCGAACTAAACTTTTATTGAACTAAATCAAAAGATAACCACGGATCAAACTAAAATAGATAAAGGCAAAGATAGTGGTGGTGATACGATACCAGGACACTTCCCCCAAGGTTGGCACAAGCCAAGGGTAGTGTCCATACGATGAACTCAAGGCTCCTTTGGTGGTGAAGAAGGAGGTGGTGGTAATGAGGTAGTAGGGAGTTTGTCCTTCACTTTCTCCATCTTGCGTCGGAGGGTAAAATTATCCATCCTTAACTCATCATTCTCCGTCTCAAGCTTTATTATCCTCTTGCATATTGCCTCCTTGCTTTCTTGCTTTAAACGAGGAGGGACTGGTTCATCTTCATTTTCCTCATTAGTGAACCATATATAGGGATAGGTGTCCTTGAAGATGTTTTTATCCAAGGGCTAATAAGAAACTGGGCAATCCTCCTCTGAATCTTGAGATGCCATATTTTTAGATCTTTCAAGAAAACAACGAGAAAGAAGAACAGGAGATTTCTCCGTGATACGGTGGTCAATAGCTTCAGGGGGTATTTAAATATTTGTTATCTTGGGAAACAAGCAAACGGGAGAAAAATAGAGTCCGGAAGGATCCCGAGGAGGGCACAATCCACCAATGCACGCCTGGGGGCCCAGGCGCACCCCGGTGTCTTGTGGCCTCCTCGGGTGCCTTCCTGGTTGTTTCTTATTTTCCTAATTTTTAAAATATTCCAAAACTGACAGAAAGTATTTTTGCGGATTTTTAGGAGTCCGTTTACTTACCGTATCACGTATCTCCTCTTTCAGTTATTCTGGAGTGTTTCAGAAGGTTTCTTTTTTGTGTTCCTCCGGGGTCATTGTTTGGATAATATTGCTTTAAACATTAATAGGGGTAGCTAAGATATAATGTTTTATTCTTTGCCCATTGACAACCTTCGGGTTAGTACCTTCGGCATTATTTATTTTAATAGCTCCAGAACGATAAACCTCATCAATGATATATGGTCCTTCCCATTTAGAGAGAAGCTTTCCTGCAAAGAATCTGAAATGAGAGATGTACAGAAGAACATATTCACCAACTTTGAATTCATTTTCCATGCCATCTTTTAACTTTTTCTTTAAATATCTTGGCATTTTCATAGGTTTGGGTTGTCCATTCATCTAGTGAGCTAATATCAAATAACCTATTTTCACCGGCAAGTATTGAATCATAGCAGAGTTCTTTAATTGCCCAATATGCTTTATGTTCTAACTCAAGAGGAAAATGGCAAGCTTTTCCATAAACAATTTTATAGGGAGACATACCCATAGGATTTTTATATATTGTTCTATAGGCCCAAAGTGCATCATCTAATTTCTTAGACCAATTCTTTCGGCACCTATTGACAGTTTTTTGTAAAATTAATTTTATTTCTCTATTGCTAAGTTCAACTTGACCACTAGATTGAGGATGATAGGGTGATGCAATTCTATGGTTAACATCATACATGGCAAGCATTTTATGGAAAGCACCATGAAAAAAGTGTGAACCACCATCAGTCATTAAATATCTAGGGACACCAAACCTTGGGAAAATAACTTCTTTCAGCATTTTGAAGGTTGTGTTGTGATCACCATGAATAAACTGTGAACCACCATCAGCACTAGTAGTTGGAATAGCTTATACCCACTTAGTAACATAATCAACAACAACCAAAATATGTGTACACCCATTAGAGGAAGAATAAGGTCCCATATAATCAAAACCCCAAACATCAAATGGTTCAACAGCAAGTGAATAATTCATAGGAATTTCCTGACGGTTACTGATATTACAAATTCTTTGGCATTCATCATACGAGAGTAGACCAATAAAAACTTACGGGCATCCTTGAATAGAGTAGGCCAATAAAAACCAGATTGCAATACTGTCGGTGTCAAAACCGGCGGATCTCGGGTAGGGGGTCCCGAACTGTGTGTCTAGGCGGATGGTAACAAGAGACGAGGGACACAATGCTTTTACCCAGGTTCGGGCCCTCTCGATGGAGGTAAAACCCTACGTCCTGCTTGATTAATATTGATGATATGGGTAGTACAAGAGTAGATCTACCACGAGATCAAGGAGGCTAAACCCTAGAAGCTAGCCTATGGTATGATTGTTTAGATGTATGTTGTCCTACGGACTAAAGCCCTCCGGTTTATATAGACACCGGAGAGGGCTAGGGTTACACAGAGTCGGTTACAATGGTAGGAGATCTACATATCCGTATTGCCAATCTTGCCTTCCACGCCAAGGAAAGTACCTTCCAGACACGAGACGGAGTCTTCAATCTTGTATCTTCGTAGTCTTGGAGTCCGGCGGATAATGATAGTCCGGCTATCCGGACACCCCCTAGTCCAGGACTGCCTCAGTAGCCCCTGAACCAGTCTTCAATGACGATAAGTCCGGCGTGCATAATGTTCGGCATTGCAAGGCGGGTTCCTCCCTTGAATTATCCAGAGAAGATAATGAACACCAGGATAGTGTCCGGCTCTGCAAAAACAATTTCCACATTCCACCGTAGAGAGAATAAAACGTATACACTGACTCAATCTGCTGACGTATTATGCAGCATGACATCACACCGCTACCAAGCCCTTGTTTGAATCGTTTTTTACTTATTCCACCTCAAAGACGTTTAGCTAAGCGGTTTCTTGGCACGTCTTGTCGAGCGGTAGATCGTGTTCCCTTTATTCCGGATTCTCATCAATACGGACGAGGGTAACCCAACCGCGCCATTGATGGTGGCGCTTGGGAGATAAGCGAGTTCTACCAGGCTGGTGGGGGACGCATAGTTTAGACCGCCTATATATACGGGATAAGGATTTACCTTCTCACCTACACCATCTTCCTCCTTTGCTTATCCATCCCCGCGCACTCAAGCTCCAACGCCCAAGCTTGCGCATCTCGCCTCGACCTTCTCCGAATATGTCCGGAGCGGGAGGTAAATGGTTAGCCTCCACCGCGAAGGAGGAGGACATCACCAAGCTGCGCGACGCCGGATACCTTTCCAGCGATATCGTGCATCGGCTGCCCGACGTGGGGCAGCTCATCCCTACCCCCGGGCCTCATGAGAGGGTCGTCTTCCTACCCCACTTCCTCCGCGGACTGGGCTTTCCGCTCCATCCATTTGTCCGGGGGCTCATGTTTTACTACGGCCTGGATTTCCACGATCTGGCGCCGAACTTCATCCTCAACATCTCGGCGTTTATCGTCGTGTGTGAGGCCTTCCTCTGCATCCAGCCCCACTTCGGCCTGTGGCTCAAGACCTTCAACGTCAAGCCGAAGGTTGTGAAGGGCACGCAAGCGGAATGCGGAGGCGCCATGTTGGGTAAATTGCCCAACGTCCCTTGGCTAGAAGGGACCTTCGTGGATTCCGTCAAGGGGTGGCAATCGGGGTGGTTCTACATCACCGAGCCGCGCAAGCCCACATGGGCGGCGGCCCCCGAGTTTAGATCTGGAATCCCCACGCAGCTCACCTCCTGGAAAGAGAAGGGCTTGCAGTGGGGCGATCCGGTGGAGGTGACGGGACTCCGAGCATGCATCAAGAAGATGGTGAGCAATAGGCTCCGGCTCGTCGACGTGGTCCAAGTCATGCTCCTCCGGCGGATTCTCCCATGCCAAGAACGGGCATTCAATTTGTGGGAGTTCAATCCGGAACAGCACCAGGCACTGGCTCTTCGACACGACATATGAAGGCGCCTGGAGGGTGCTGTTCAAGGGCGCCGAAGCCCCCGCATCCGAGACGAAAGATCGCGGATTCAGCGTGCAGTGTCCAACTGACGCGGTATTGATTCAACCCCATTACGGGACACTTGTGATAATTAGATTGACTCTAGCGAGGTTTTAATCTGCTTCTTCCTTTGACAGGAATGGATGGAGAAGGCCAAGCTGCTCATCAGCCCGGCTCCCATGCCAGAAGACCCAGTGGACGCCCTCTTAGCAGGGCTGCTGGTTCCAGCACCGCACGTGGTGCCGGAGAAGAAGGCCAAGAAGGTGGCGCGGGGACTCGAAAGAGTTCTCAGAATCAGGCGTCGGACGACGACGAGGACTCCTCCCCGAAGACGAGGAGGAGGTATATTCTCCGGAGGAGGAGAGAAGAAGAGGAAGGCTTCCCAATCGGGGAGGCCAAGGGTCCAAGAGGGGAGAACTATCCCCAGACAGTTTCGCCAACATCAGCGTTGGCGAGGATGAGTGGCCTCCAAGGGCCAGGCGTCCGGCAGGATCGTAAGTATCCGGATCATTTATATGCCGCACTTTTCATGTCACGTAGTATCCCTCTAAAGCCGCATTCTGTCCGTAGTCCGGCCAGGGATGATCTCCCCGACTCGATGAGCGGGTCGTTGGCCTCGTCGGACGTAAATTCCGTCCCGACCGCCTCTACCCCATGCGCCTACGAGGACGCCGAGGTGGGATCCCAAGAGGGGACCCATCAGGAGGAGGCTCCAGAGGCGCCGTCAGGCGACCTCCCGGACTTTGCGCGGACTCTACATCGGAACCCGTAGTGGTTCCAGAGTCCGGCAAGCGGCCCCTTCGAAAGAAGGGCAGGACCGTGAGCCGGCGGCCTCCGTCCAACCGGAGGTGCCGGATAACCTGTTGGAGGCGCTTAAAGGCGCTTCCATCGAGGAAGAACACCACACTATCATGAGTGCGGTGATTGAGAAGGTTCAGCTCGCCAAGAGCGGGCTGACCGAAGCCTGTAGCAGCCTTCTAATAGGCTCTTAGGTAAGAAGTTAAAATTATGTAATGTAATACTGCATAGACAGTAGCCCATGATGCTTAGTTTGGTGTTCGGAAGGAAAAGCCGGACTAAGGATCTAACAAGATATACGCAGGGTTGCTAAAAATATGTCAATATGGGTTTGCAGGCTGCGCTGCTGACCTCTGCCGCATTAACGGCGGAGGTCGAAGTAATGAATAAGGATCTCGAGCGGTCCGAGCAAGAGCTCGGCCATGCCAAGAGGCAGCTCGAGGAAAAAGAAGGTGAATAACACCACTTTAAATAATTACCTTACAGAAAAGGGTTTTGGTTGCAAATAAAATTAACAAGGATAATATGTGTATTGCAGGGGCCACTAACGAGGTGGCAACCCTGAAGGATGCCGTGTCTGCAGCCGAACGCAATGCGGCCATGGAACGGGCTGAGCGAGAAAAGCAAGGGGCGCTGGTGGCGGAAGTTCGGCAAGAGCTCCAGGCTCTCATGGAAAAGCATGAGGGTTTGGAGCATGATTCTAAGACTCGAGAGTCCGAGCTCGCCTCGGCTCTCGAAAGTGCCAAGTCCGCCAAGGCCAAGGCCCAGAAGGCCCTTCCGGAGGTTGAGGACATAAAGAAGATAGCTGCGGGTAAGGCGTTTTTCATGCAAAGCAGGCATGTTAATGTGAATTACCGGATACTTACCCGAATTCGGAGCTCTCCAGGCGTTTGCAGATCTGCCGCGTAGTAGTGCCCGATGCCGCCGCATTCTATCGTGGCGAGGAGGGAGCTCAGCGGAGAAGGTTTTCTGGTCTCGATGCTGCTGAGGCCGGCCATCCGCCCCCAAGCGACCAGTGAAGCAGTGGTCGAACTCCATAAGGTAGCCGAGGAGGCCATGAAGGGCCTCATAGTCCGGCAGGCTGGAGAGGCCATGCACAGAAGCTACTTTGGCCTAGTCGCGGCGGCTGGTGAATGCATGCCCCGGCTCGATGTAGTCAAGCGCTCCGCCTGTATTGAAGGCGCTCGTCGGGCCCTTGCCCGCATAAAGGTGCAATGGGGCAAGCTGGATGCGGAGAAGCTTCTCACAGATCCGCCGCCGCCAGGCAAGGAGCATCGCACGCCGGAGCAGTATTATAAAGTTGTCCTGAAGGGAGCCTGCGATATTGCAGATGAGTGCCCCCGAGATGTAATCTTTGAGTGAACTCGCTGTGTATTTATCCTGTGCGCTGAAAACTTCGTTCATATGCGCCATGAGCAATGCTTATTTAATTTAAAATATTACCTTCTGTGCGGACGTGATCCGTAGATGGATCTGGATTGCCTTGCCTTGTCCTCCAATATGTCTCGCAAGTCCGGCGCGTTTCCTCTTGGCTTCGTACTTTTGGAGCGATGCCGGGGTACGGTCTTGGCTGGGGGCCTGGATGCCTCTCTGTCACGACCACAGGATGGTCGGTCAGCCATGTCGTGCGCTGGTGATGAAGGTATGTATGCTTCCTCCTCTAATCGGGGGAGGAGCTTGCGTCTTGGGTAGCTTTTGGAGGGGCATTCGAGTTTATACTCTTCGGCCGCGAGGACCTCGGTCCATCGATCGGCCAGCAGATCTTGATCAGCTTGAAGCTGCTGCTGCTTTTTCTTTAGGCTGTTTGCTGTGGCGATAAGCCCGCGCTTGAAGCGCTCTTGTTCGACGGGATCCTCAGGTACGACGAATTTGTCATCGTTGAGGCTTGCTTCGTCTTTGGAGGGAGGCATATAGTTACCATCCTCAACCCCTTCGTCTGCCGCCCTCTCGTGGGGGCTTGCTTCTGCATCCTCCTGCGCTGAGTCATGCTGGAGGGGATTGTCCTTGGCGCTTTCCGGAGTATTATCGTCTCATGTGCTGGAATCTCCATTCTTGCTGTGGCGGGATTTAGAGCGGTGCCGCTGACGCCGGCGTTTGGGCTGCTTCTTTAAAGAGTCTGCCTCCGCTGCTTCTTCGCCATCCCCATCTTTTGGGGTGTCCACCATGTATATGTCGTATGACGAGGTGGTCTTCCAGTGCCCTGTGGGCGCTGGTTCCTGTTCGTCTCCGGCATCGTCGTCCATAGCGTCGATGTCGTCTGAGTCGTAGTCTAGCATGTCGGTTAGATCCTCGACAGTGGCTACAAAGTGGGTGGTGGGTGGGCTCTGAATTTCTTCGTCGTCCGAACTCCAACCTTCCTGGCCATAGTCCGGCCAGGATTCTTCTGATAGCGAGAGATGCTTCAGTGAATTCAGGATATTGCCAAAAGGCGAGTGTTGGAAAATGTCCGCGACGGTGAATTCCATAACCGGCGCCCAATCCGGATCGATTGGTAGGGGCGCGGGAGGTTCGGAGTCCGGCGAGGAGTCTGGCGCCTCGGAATCACGGGTTTCGCAGGGGACAAGATTAGTACTCGGCTCCATCGCCGTGGATGTTGAAGCCCCCAGGGCGGCGTCTATCCACCGGCCCTCGATATGGGCGATCGGCTCCGGGCTAACGGCCGAAGCGGATCCATGTGCGGCCACCAAGGCACTGTCCGGCGGCAGAGCTAGATCGTGCCCATCGTCACAGTGCGGCGCGCTTGGCTGTGGCTCGAGTCCGTCGAAGATCAAGTCCCCGCGGACATCGGCCGTGAAGTTTAAGCTTCGAATCGACCCGGCGGCGGGCGTAGCTTTTGATCTGCTCGGATGGCCAAGAGAATTGCCCGCAGCAAAGCCGCCCGAATCTGAAGATCTGTCCGGGGAGAAAAGTCTCACCCAGGACAGCGTTGTTGGTTGAAGATGCCATCAAGCCTATCGGTGACGACACAGAGGAACTCTCAATGAAAGCACCAATGTCGGTGTCAAAACCGGCGGATCTCGGGTAGGGGGTCCCGAACTGTGCGTCTAGGCGGATGGTAACAAGAGACGAGGGACACAATGCTTTTACCCAGGTTCGGGCCCTCTCGATGGAGGTAAAACCCTACGTCCTGCTTGATTAATATTGATGATATGGGTAGTACAAGAGTAGATCTACCACGAGATCAAGGAGACTAAACCCTAGAAGCTAGCCTATGGTATGATTGTTGAGATGTATGTTGTCCTACGGACTAAAGCCCTCCGGTTTATATAGACACCGGAGAGGGCTAGGGTTACACAGAGTCGGTTACAATGGTAGGAGATCTACATATCCGTATTGCCAAGCTTGCCTTCCATGCCAAGGAAAGTACCTTCCGGACACGAGCCAGACTCTTCAATCTTTTATCTTCGTAGTCTTGGAGTCCGGCGGATAATGATAGTCCGGCTATCCGGACACCCCCTAGTCCAGGACTCCCTCAAATACCTTGTGAGCAGTCCTATCTCCCGCATGATGCCCTCCATAAGCTTCGGAGTGACATTTCTGTAGGATTTGTCCCTGTTCATGCTTAGGTACACAACATCGATGTGGATCATCCCAAAAGTAATGTCTTAAATCATAGAAGATTTTTTTCTTTTGTTCGTATGTGAAGCTAGGTGGTATATATTTAGAAACAATATAATTAATATAGTTAGCATACCAAGGAGTATTTTGAGAAACATTTATTGCAGCTAATTTCTCATCAGAAAAGCTATCATTAATAGGTTGTGGGTCATCAAAAATATTCTTTAAAATAGATAAATTATAAGCTACAGGGTTCTCAGCTCCTTTCCTATCAGTAATATGTAAATCGAATTCTTGTAGCAAGAGAACCCACCTAATGAGTCTAGGTTTAGCATCTTTCTTTTCCATAAGATATTTAATAGCAGCATGATCGGTGTGAACAATAAATTTAGAATCAACAATGTAAGATCTGAATTTATCACAAGCAAACACAACTGCTAAAAAATATTTTTGAGTGGTAGCATAATTTCTTTGCGCACATCGGTGCTATACACACGGTTTTTAACCCCTTTCTGCGATGGCATTTGGATCCATCGCCAAGTGAATGTGGGCGATAGGTGGTCCTACCCACACAACCCAGAAACCTTTGGGGATATAGAGCCATGATCCAGAGACCTCGCAAAATGTAACCGTGTGCGATGTAGCACACACTAAATACTTTCGCACATGTGGGATCGGTGATTAAACGTTTCTAATGACGCGGTGAAACCAAACGGTGTGTCGTAATGAACTATTTGGGAAACAGTGTTTAAGGCACATGGGCCAACATATGAACTGTGTGCGATATGTGCCCCATCACACACGAGTTTTCTACGGAACCCGTCTGCCATGCAAGACTCCATCGCACACTTTTCCCAACAGTTACCGTGTGCGATAATGTACTATCACAAATGGTCCAGGAGCCCCTTCGCACACATACAAGTGCTACAAACCGTTTGTGATTTGTTGTGTATCACCGACGGTTGTGGCAAGAGTGACATGTGCTTTTCGTTTGGGATCCCAAACGTTTCCTGAAAAATTACGACTAGGATTGTATTTTACATTTGGCAGGGTTTACTCAGAGCTCTCATGTGCGGTAACATGATATCACAAATGGTTCCGGAGACCCTACACACACGTAGTAGTGATGCAAATCATTCGCGATCTGCTGTGTATCACCGACGATTCCGCTATGATTGACTTGTGCTTTTTGATGTGGATCGCACAAACTCATTTAGGTTAACCGTGTGCGGAGCAATTGCCAGGTTAAAACAAAAATATCCCATTTTGAATCGGCATGCAAAAAGAAAACTAGCCACAATATTCAATTGAACAAATAGAGTCCATAGGAAAAACATTCATCAGATTTCGCAACAATTGCAAATGAACATATGGTAGCTAAATTCCAATGATTTGTCCACACATATATGCATTCCATAATTAATCATAGCATACGAAATACGAAGACCTCATCAGATGGAAAACAATGGATCCATGTGTATATGTTTAGCGGCTAACTTTTACTCAATGTTTCAGGAGAACGCATGCTAAAATCTTCATTATCACGAGTGCGATTGATGTAGTGATTCAGGAAGAAGTCACTGATAAATCTCCAAACCATCAGCAATTCACCAGCCGGGAGCGGTTCAGGGGTCCTCGGTTCTAAGAAGAGATGCAGTATTTTTAAGATCAGAATGTGCCATATGAGTGGAGTAGAAGATATTAATTAAGATAAACTTACTGGTACTAATTCATGAGGATCGTCACAACTATCAGCAGATTGGCAGATGGAGACCATGTGTCTTCAAACATAATATCCAAAAAGGTTGGTCCCTGCTTCTTGCTAAGGACACTGAAATTTTTTGTACAAAATTAGTCATGTATTTGTCCTGTTAGGAACAATCTAACCAGTGTTAGATGTGTTATTTTTTTTCTTCGGACAAGAATAGTAAGAGGTTTATTTTGAAGCTTGAACATTTTACTAGCGTAAGAAAAGGTATTTGCAGACTATTGGATAAATTTTCCGAAAATAACGGATTTCAGTGTGTTAACGGAGAAACGATCTCGTGCTGCAGAGGTAGTTCCCTCTTGAACAGGTTCCCTAGTTTAGTTTTCCACAGTGCGAGCACACTGCAAATGAAGATGAATATTGACAACATCAATTATTGAACCAGATATGAATACAAATTAATTTCAACATCATAGAATTAAATACCTATCCATGAATTGTTGAAGATGCGTCTGATCCTGAGCATATGTTGACTCTCTGCGAGAATCCATGTAGTAAACTGTGTTCTTCTTTGGAACAATGAATACCAATATCCAGTGATTGCTACATATTAAGAAAGACATGAACTTACGAATTATGTCGAAATCTGGAGAACAATCAGTGTATGCGTGGTTGTTTACCTGACTTGTCGTTCATGATATGGCCAGAGAAATGATGCTGCATGGGATGTGTTTTCGAAGAGACGGACGACCGTGTTAATGGCCCAGTCCCGTAGGTCCTTACCATCTTATGTTGTGCCATTTGCTAATGTAGCATCTATGGATGCACACTCTCCCTTTTTCTTCTCTGCGCGTTCAATCCTCTGAGAGGAATAAAATGCAGTTAGCTGTTTATCATTTACAGCCTTGTATGGAGAAGTTGATCAGAGTTTGTTAAGTACTTTCAAAATGAGGCATCGAGCTCGTTGAATTTGAAGAAGAGATGTAAGTCCTCAAAACTCACATTGATGGAACCAACATCATGTCAGAAATGATATCTATTCTAGTGGACTAGCAAACCATGATGACCTGCTGACATTTGATCCATGCAATATTCATGTAACTCCCGGAAACTGGGGCTGCACTCATCAAAGTATTCTCCAACAATAAATGGTTGTCCATGGAAATAATTGCATGCTTCAAGTACGTCTACTTTTCTTTCAACAAGCAATAAATCTACTTCTTCATCATCCATGCCGTCAGAAATAATATTACTCCCCGATTTGAACAACTTGTTGTTAATTTGGTTATGGGTGACGAGTGCTTTAAGTAAGAGGCAATCATTCTCTTTCCTCTTCTCTATCTCGTCGCGCTTCCTTGTGTGTGTAGCCTTGTTGGCCACTTCCTTCTTCGTACTTGAAGCATTTCTGGAAGAACATCTGGTTGGCTGCAAGGTAGACTGCCGAGCAGACGGTGAAACTTTGACAAACTGCTTAGCTGATGGTTTATCTATGTCGGACCACTGAGGTGGTGGTGCTACTATGAAGGACTGTTAGGCTGTAGAAGCAGAGGCATCGGACTGCTGACCATGCGTTGAAGCTATGTCGGGTTTCTATGTAGGTGGTGCCAACTTGTCGATGTGCTGAGGAGGCCGTGTCAATGCGGTGGTTTGCTGGGCAGGAAGTGCCGCCACATTTGTATGCTAATCACGCTACTGCGTACCGTCGGACTAATGTGCAGTCGGTTCTGGACCTACTAATGTGCAGTCGGTTCTGGACCTACAGAGTGCTTAGCAGGTGGTTCCAAAGCATCAGACTACTTAGCAGTCCATTCCACTAGGTTGGTCTGCTGAGCATGTGCTGCAGCTGGGTCTCCCCACGCTACTTCAGCGGCCGACATCTGAATAGGTGGTGTGTCTTCAGCAGTTGTAGGCCTTGCCACTGGTTGCTCTTGGGCGGAGGATGACATGGCCTGTACGGCACAAAGTCGGGGCGGCTGATCACAGGTCAATGCATCAGCCGGCGGATTACGAGTATTAGGTTCTTTGGGGGAAGCACGCGAGAGCTTCTGTGGAAAGGAGAGCATCACTGGTTGAGGGGCGACATTGGTTTCTCTTGGCGGGGCTTCAGGGATGTCACATCCCTAGTCCTGGTATGCAGTAGGCTAGCCCTTCATGTGTGCATCATGATTAACTTTTGAAATGAACTTGAAATGGGGATTGCCTAAACCCTAGCATCAAAGGAATTCACTAGGTTCAACTAAAATAATTTTAGTGAATCCAAATGGCTTTCAAAAATGTTCATCATTTCTGGAAAATGCTAGAAGCAATAACCAGAGGTGTTGCACATTTTTACATGACATATTTGGGCTCTGAATCAAAATCTTATAATATTTGCATTTGGGCATTTAAATGCTATTAAATATTTTAAATGCTCAAATAATCATAAACTAAAATGTTTACTGTTGGATATATTCCAAATAGTAGTCATGATTAGTTTCATGATTTTTGGAAATTCCCTGACATTTTTAATAAAGCCCCGAAGTTACAGAAATAATAGAAAACATGAATTAATAAAAAGAAAGGAACTTACAGCAAGGCCCACGGCACAGCATCAGAGCAGCCCACCGGGCAAAGCCAGCCCAGCCCACATGGCCCCTCCCTTGTCGTCTTCCTCCTTGCCAGGAGGGGCGAGGCGTGGCAGCAGCCAGCCACGCCCGACCACCTCCACCACTGCCTGCTCAGGTCCCGTCGCTGGATCTCTCCCGTGTCGCCACGCACCTCCCTGCCTCTCTCTCTCACTCTCCCGCGCTCTCACCCCCTTCCTGAATCTCTCTCTCGCACGCTCGACCGCTGCCGTTGCCGCCGCTCGCCGTCCGCGCAGCCACAGCCGTCCCCTCGCCCCACGGTCGTGCCCCCGAGCTCTGCATCCTCGCGCAGCTTCTCCAAGCCGAAGGAACCAAGCCCGGACAGCCTGCATCACCGTCGCCACCGCCATCTTCGACCTTGGCCGCCCGAGATCGCCGTCAATGTCCCATCGCCGTTCGTCCTTCCGCGAGCCCTCTGAGCACGCCCGTCGACCCGCCGTGAGCGATCCTCCGTTTCCCCTCCTTCCTCGTGCTCGTTTTTGCACCGCAGCGCTGCCTGCGCTCACGCCCCAGCTCCGGCCACGCGGCCGAGCTCCCCGCCGTCGCCTCCGGCCACCACAGGCCGGACTACCGCCACAGTTCGACGCGCGCCAGCGAGGGCTCTCCAACGAGCCCAAGCACGCCTCGAACCGAGCACTGTGGGCGATTCCCGAGCACCTCCGCCGCACCTCACCGAGCCTCGCCGCCGCTAAAGCTCGTCGCCGGCAACTTTCCGGCCACCACAGCACCAACCGTCACCACCACTAGAAGCACCAGAACGCCAGGAACCCGTAGAGCCCTCCCGCACACCAAACCATCACCGGAGTAGCAATTCCGGCGTGCCTCCGCCGTCTGTTGAGGTCGCCGGTGGCAAGTCCACAGCCGCGTTGACGTGGCTGGCTTAACTAGCCACTAATTACCGCCCCGTGCCACTAACAGTCGGGCGCCACCGTCTAACTAAACATGGTTTAGTTTTTGTTTAGATTAAACTAACCCCGCTGGTCCCACAGCTCAGTTTGACCTGGCCAAGTCAAAGTTGACCTGACCCCACCTGCCAGTGACACTAAACAACACTTGGTCACTGACCAGTGGACCCCACTGGTCAGGTTTGACCTGGGGCAGCTCTGTTGACCCTGCTGATGTCACACTGACGTCATGCTGACGCAGTAATGCTTTTCCCTAGATTTATTCTTATTCAGAAAATTCCAGAAAATAGTATAAACTTCTAAAAATCATAGAAATTCGACCGTAACTCCAAATGAAATAAATTATATATGAAAAATGATCAGAAAAATCCAATCTATCCATATGTACCATTTTCATGCATGTTAGAACAACTTATAGCTGCTGTTTAGCACAAATCATATTAATGGCATTTAAATATCCACCTATGGAGTTTGAATTTGAATCTTGGATTCAAACCAACTTCATTTAATCTGTTGCTAGTTGCATTAGCTCAAACCACAGCATATTGCCATGTCACATTCATGCATCATATTGTTGCATTGCGTTGATTGTTTTCCTTCTCTGTTGCCGGTGTTTGTCCCCTCTTAGTAGACGACGTACCGACGATGAGTTCGATGACACTGATGAAGAGCTATGCTATCTTCAGAAGTGCCAGGCAAGCAAACCCTCCTTGTTCATTCCGATACAATCCCACTCTGTCGCTCCTGCTCTCTTTTACTGCATTAGGACAACAACGACATATTTGTTACATGCTGCGGTAGATGAACCCCTTTTCCTCTGCATGACCTGTCATTGCTACAGTAAATAGATGAAACCCACTAGCATGAGTAGGAGTTGTTTGAGCCCTGATGTGCCTACTCATTCATGCTTGTTTGTCATGCCAGCTACTGCTTAGAGTTGAGTCAGGTCTGATTCATCGGGGATGAATTGGAGATGTGTGAACATGTCCTGCTGTGTGTGGTCTAAATGTGTGAACACGAATTGGTAAAGGTAGCGGTGAGAGGCCATGTAGGAGTACATTGTAACACCCCGGTTCCGATGCGCCAGGTGTCCGCCAGTTATTCGCCGTCTTTGCCATGTCATTTGCTTGCGTGTTGCATTTGCCATGTCATCATATGCATTTTATCATGTCGTCATGTGCATCGCATTGGTATACATGTTCATCTCATGCATCCGAGCTTTTTCCCAGTTGTCCGTTTTGCAATCCGGCACTCCTATGTCCTCCGGTGTTCCCTTCTTCCCTCTTTTCGTGTGCGGGTATTAAACTTTCTCGGAATGGCCCGAGGTTTGCCAAGCGGCCTCCGTATAACACCGGTAGACCGCCTGTCAAGTTTCGTGCCATTTGGAGGTCGTTTGGTACTCCAACGGTTAACCGGATAACCGTAAAGGCCTCTTTGGTTGCAGCCCAACACCCCTTCCAAAGTGGCCCAAAACCCACCAAACTCCTCTCCATGCTCTCGGTCGTTCGATCACGATCGCGTGGCAGCTCCGCTCCTCATTTGGACTCTCCTAGCTCCCTCTACCTATATATATGTGCCCTCCCGAAAATCCCATGATCCAACCCTAGCCTAGCCTCTCTCTCGCCACGGACATGTCCGTGCGCCCGGTTTATGTCCGCCGCCCGACCACCTCATCCCAACCAATCGGGCGTGCCACATCATCGCGCCGCTCCCCCAGCCAGCAGCGCCGCCCATGTGGCCACCCGGCCACCAGCCACGCCCTTGCGCCCATGAGCCCAGCCGCCCAGCCCATGCCGCCCGCCAGCCTCCCTGTGCCGCCCGTTCATTGCCGCATTGCTCGCTCGCCCGGCGACCTGCCCGCCGCCGCCGCCCGCCGCCGCTCCGCCCAGCGCCTCCTCCCGCCTCGCGCGGCCGCCGCCGCCTCACCCTCCGCCGCCCGCGCCACCTCGCCGGCCGCCATCCCACGGGCTTTGCCACGCCCCTGCCCGTCGCCGCCGGATCCGGCAAGGCGGCCAGATCCGTGGCCCCGACCGTCCCCGACCTCCCCGGCGTCCTCCCCAACCATCTCCGGCCATCTCTCCTCCAACTCCGGCGAACATCGAAATCCGTGCAAATCCCGAAGGTTGCCCCGATTTTCTTCTAAGTCCCCAGAATTCTATCATTTTCATGCATTTTCATTGCATCACATCTCCGCAACCGTAGCTCCGTTTTGCGCGTATAATATGTCAAATTGTTCGCCTCGAAGAGTACATCATTTTATTCCATTACATCATTTGCATTTGAGCTCATCTTGATGCCCGAAATGCTGTTGGAAGATAGCTTCAGATCGTTAGTTCCAGAATCTTATCAGCTCGAGCTCTGTTGTCATTTTTGCCATGATTTATGTGTTCATCCTATGTACTTGAGTCCTACATGAATGTTGGACTAGGCCATGCCATCTATCCAGGGGTGTTGACCTTGTATTTTTGTGAGTTGTGTGCTGAGTGCATCAAGCTTGTAAAGTAGGGTAGTTGCTGTTGCTGTTTTTCGGACAGATTCTGTTATAATTTGATGCCATGTTAACATGCTTCCACTAATCATTCTATGCATAATCTGGAGATGCTCTATAAACATGTTTTGATAAACATGTCTTGCTCTATCCACTCATGCCCTTTGTTGCAATTATAACCTACTGGAACATGTTCATTTCTTGCTCCAAAATTGCTTGAAAATGTTTCCTGACAGATTGTTTGCATGAGAGTCAATTTTCACGAGGTCGTTGTAGTTGATCCGTGTATGCTATGAACTTGCTCTTGCCATGATTAGCTTCATAAATATGCCTTCTTACTGTTGGTTGCCTTGTCATGCTATGTATTGCTCTGTAGTGAGTGCATCGAGCTCACGAACATGCCATGTTGAATCTGTTTTGGACATGTCCTGATATTTCACTAAGTCTGAAATCTGTAATAAAACTTGCTATGTTTACATGGGTGCCATCATTTCTTAGAGTCCTTTTTGGCTTATGGTCAGTAAGGGACTATTGATATATGCTTTGAGTAGAATCATGTCATGCCTTGCTTTGCTATTATAAGTTCCTGCAGCATGTTGTTTGCTTGCTCTAAACATGCCTTCCTGATGTTAATTCCTGCCATGTTAGTATTTTCACTAAGTCTGTGAACCTGATATTTTGAGCACTTTCTCCATGCTTGTTTGAACATGTTATGATGTGATTTAGCCGTAGCTCAGTGTTCCTCTATTGTTAAGCATCTCCTGTAGTTCGTTGTCATATGCTTTGTTATTATGTTGGGGTGCTGTAGCATAGTTTCGTGTTGCGTGCTAAGTAGCATCGGGCTGTTAAACGCAGATTTGCGTCATTCTTGTTTTGCTTGTCATTTGCAAACCGTGCATCCGAATCCGGTGATCTTTATGTCGATTTCAACCGAAATCATCTCATCTTTCCATCGGCATACTTGGTTTGCCAAGTTGATGCCCGGTTCATCATTTTCCTTCCGGAGCATACATATGCATTGCATATCACATCTCGCATCGCATGTCATGTTTTGCATCATATTGCTTGTGCATTGTTCCTTGTTTGATTGTGGTTCCGTTGCTTGTGTTCTTGCTTTGGGTAGAGCCGGAGGCGAGTGCGTGTCGAGGAACCTGTTGAGAACGCCTCGAGGATCAAGCCTTCGACAACTCTGAGAACCTTGCAGGCAAGATGACCATACCCTCGAAATCACTACTATCTTTGCTATGCTAGTTTGCTCGCTCTTTTGCTATGCCAATGCTACGATGCCTACCTTTTGCTTGTCAGCCTCCCAAATTGCCATGTTAAACCTCTAACCTTTGACACCATTCCTAGCAAACCGTTGTTTGGCTATGTTACCGCTTTGCTCGGCCCTCTTATAGCGTTGTTAGTTGCGGTGAAGATGAAGTTTGTTCCTTGTTGGAACATGGAGATGTTGTTCCTTGTTGGGACATGTTTACTTGTTGGGATATCACAATATCTCTTATATATTATTAATGCATCTATATACTTGGTAAAGGGTGGAAGGCTCGGCCTTATGCAGGTGTTTTGTTCCACTCTTGCCGCCTCTAGTTTCCGTCATACCGTGTTATGTTCCCGGATTTTGCGTCCCTTACGCGGTCGGGTGATTTATGGGACCCCCCTGACAGTTCGCTTTGAATAAAACTTGTCCAGCAAGGCCCAACATTGCCTTTTACTATTTGCCTCACCACCACCTATCTTTTTCCCTTGGGAGTCGCTCTCTCGAGGGTCATCTTTATTTCAGCCCCCCCGGGCCAGTGCTTGTCTAAGTGCTGGTTCGAACCGAGTAGACTGCGGGGCCCCCTCGGGGCAACTCGAGGTTTGGTTTTACTCGTAGGATGTCTCATCCGTGTTGCCACGAGAACGAGATATGTGCAGCTCCTATCGGGATTGTCGGTAAGATCGGGCGGCTTTGCTGGTCTTGTTTTACCATTGTGAAATGTCTTGATGTACCGGGATACCGAGTCTGATCGGAGTGTCTCGGGTGAAGGTCTATTCCTTCGATGATCGCGAGAGCTTGTCATGGGCTAAGTTGGGACACCCCTGCAGGGTATAAACTTTCGAAAGCCGTGCCTGCGTTATGTGGCAGATGGGAATTTGTTAATGTCCGGTTGTAGAAAACCTGAAGTTGACCTTAATTAAAATACATCAACCGTGTGTGTTACCGTGATGGTCTCTTTCCGTGAGTCCGGAAGTGAACACTGATGTTGGAGTTATGCTTGACGAGTTGCTATAGGATCACTTCTTGATCATACTTTTGTCGACCGTGCTTTGCCTTCTCTTCTCGCTCTCACTTGCGTATGTTAGCCTCCGTATATGCTAGTCGCTTGCTGCAGCTCCACCTCATGCCTTTACCTTACCCATAAGCTTAAATAGTCTTGATCTCGCGGGTGTGAGATTGCTGAGTCCTCGTGACTCACCAGATACTTCCAAAACCAGTTTGCAGGTGCCTATGTTACCGAGCAGGTGACGCAACCAAGCTCAAGGAGGAGCTCGATGAAGACCTTGTCCTTTGTGTTGTATCGTTCTAGTTGGTCAGTAGTGGAGCCCAGTTGGGGTCGATCAGGGTCCTTTTGTCGCATTTGGGGTTCTTCTTTTATTTTGGTTCCGTAGTCGGACCTTGATTGTATCTGGATGATGTAATGCTTTATTCATGTAATTGTGTGAAGTGGCGATTGTAAGCCAACTATGTATCTTTTTCCCTTATGTATTAAATGGGTTGTGTGAAGATTACCTCACTTGCGACATAGCTTTCAATGCGGTTATGCCTCTAAGTCGTGCTTCGACACGTGGGAGATATAGCCGCATCGAGGGCGTTATAAGTTGGTAATCAGAGCCATCCCCGACCTTAGGAGCCCCCACTGCTTGATCGTTTTTAGTGGCCGAGTTGTGTCTAGAAAAAATGTTTTGAGTCATTTAGGATTATATATATCGGAGAGTTAGGAATTCTTTTTACTCCCCAGTCCCTTCGACCTTCTGGTGAGGTATCCTGACGTAGAGTTTTGACTCTTCTCTTCTCAAATTTCACTAAAATTTTTTTAGGATCACGCGGGTATCTTGGAATCGTTCCGATGGTTTTATGATGACAACATTGTCTTGGTTGCCTCCTGACATTTAGGGGTTGTGGCAGTGTCCCGGGGAGTTGAGCTCCGAGGTGTTGTCGTCATAATTTTATCGTTGCAGTTCTGGAATACCTGAGTTTAGTACGCCGACATCGAAAATCTCTTTTATGCAGTTGTTGGTGAGATAACCCCGCTAACCCAGTACTGAGGTGAGTACAGGAGTATTGCCATGACTTGTATAACGGATGCTTTTCGAAGGTTGAGGTAGACGATTTCCGAAGGTTTCTTGGTTATGTGTTGACGGATGGATACAGCTGGATGTAGGGATTGTTAGTTTGGGTAAGATATATTGCTCCCCTGTATCCCCAACACCAGATTGCATAACCGTAAAGTTTCGGAGTTTCATAGGTGGGAATTCAAGTAGCTCTTAGGATATCTTTCCGACGGATGTATGATATGAAATTGGGGTTCGACGTCTAGTGGTCCGCCTATTCACGGTTGGTTTCTGATGGTCTCGTTGTGTCTTAAAGAGTCCTTGGCTATGCCGACTGGGGGCGCTTCGTATGTCATGTGCACTGCCTTGTACATGATGGTGCTGTCTGATTGAGCCGTGTAGGCCCCACCACGAAAACTTGGACGAAATCTCTATCATATGTTTGTTCCGGCTTATTCTGCAAGCCAATCCTTTGTTTTGTTTTGAGTTGTGGTATTCGAGTTGCTTCAATGTCAAGTGTTGATTCCATACCTTGCCGAAATGGTGTTCTCATACTCCGATGTGAATACCAATCCTTCTCGACAATTGAGGTTGTCGTGTTAATTCTTTTCCCAACCGATGTGCTTCTCTTCAAGAGGATCCGATCATTCTCCCCATCCGCAAGATCAATTCTAAGTTTTCTCAATGGTGTTTGTTTCATCCGTCTCCAAGTTGCCTTTGTTTTTTTTCCCGCCCTCCCACCCTTTTTCTTCAAGGACTCAGATTTTGTTAATCAAGTATCCATTTATTCATGTGAAGTCTCTTCATTCTTTTTCTTTCTATGTTCTGATCCGGTGATCCCTCGTGAAGATGCTCAACAGTTTCAAGTTCATCATCCTCCATTGTTGTTTCTTCTCCGGTGGATCCTATTCAAGCTTTCGATATTCATCATATTCCTTTCCTCGTTTCAAATGCTTTCTCATGCCGGTGCACCTCATTATCATTCTACTTCTCGCTATTTGTTATTCCGGAGTGCTCAAGATATCTCGAAGATTCGTGTTTCCACTCTGCATTCGTTCGAGCTTTTTTCGAGATTGGTATCTCATTCAAGTCATTTAATTCAACCGGTGCAACATCTCTTTAAATCTTTTCAACGGTGTTCTTTTGAGTGGGCCCTAACCCACAGGTCTTTTCCCCAGGATCTTACCTGACTCTTCTAATTATTCCGGAGCAATTCCAAATTCTTCTCCAAGTTTGACGTAAGAATGAGTTATCATCAGTCAAATGCTTTTCTCCAAGATCTTTCAATTTCTTTTCATAGTTGGCTTAACCTCTTCGCTTTTGATTCTTCCGGTGTGCCTCAATTAATTCTTGGTGGTGTTTCTCGTGTCTTTCTCATCATTTGAAGACCGAAGAAGGATTTCTCTTTAATCTTGCTCCATTCTCTTCAAGATTCATGGTGCTAGCTTGTTGCCATCCTCTCATAATTGTTTTCGATTGTGAGAATCTTTTTCACCCATCCGGAGCATTTTAGGAGTCTTTTCAGTTTCATTCCTTGAAGCCCATCATCTCAGTATTATTCATTCAAGCTTTCAGCTCTCGTTCTCCAAATCTTACCGGTGATTCGTTCAAATATCCTCTAATCAGTTCATGTTCTCTTCGTTCTCATGGATCTAAATCCCCTCAAGTATATTCATTCGTTTAACAATTCTTCCCAGTGAATTGTGCCTTTGCTATGTTCATTTTCAATTCTTACGGTGGTTCTTTCAAGATCTCACTTCCTTGTTCATCATATCATTTCATTTGTTGTTCCAATCCTACCGGTGGTTCGTTGAAGACCTTCTCAAGTTTTGATATATCTCTTTTAATCCTTTCTTCGAGAATAAGTAGTATGCCAAATCCGTTGGTTGTCATCAATTTAATTGGTGAAGGATAAGCATAACATAATTCTTATTCTAGTTCATCCAAGTGATTAATTCTTTCTTCCGGGATTCCTAGCTCTAATTATCACGGAGATCCATCTAAATCATTGCAAGGATTCACCTTGTGTTTTCAACTTCTCTTTCTTTCTATCATCCTTTTATTACCGGATTTCTTCATGGAGGCTCTACATGGTGGTTCGTCAAGGATTTCTTTCATTCTTCAATTGTTCTTCATGATTTCTCTCGAAGTTATGATCCGCCAAGCTATACTCTAAAATAAACATGGTACTCAACACATGTCTTGTTTTGAGGAGTTCAAGCATTCTTCATCTTGCATTTCGAAGTGCAATTCTTCTACCTTATCTTTTCAGATGGTGTTATGTCACTCTTGACAATTTCCTTCATGTTTCATGATTCATATTGTTGTCAAGAATGAGGTATTTTAAATCCATCAGTCTCTTCATTGGAGTTATCTTGGGTAATATTTCACCTAAAGCTTTCCCTAAGGATTTTTGCTATTTGTGGTGCTTATAAATGACCCAAGTTCTTCATTTGTCCTCCCGGTGAAATAAGTTTCTCGTCTCCTTGTTGATATCAATCCAATCATTTGTTTCCGTTAGTGGCCGGTTGTCACCTCATAATTTTGAGATGTGTTCCATAAGCCCACATCAAGCTTGTTCTTATCGTTGTTGGTATTGCAACAACTCCGCTATAACCTTCTTGGAAGGGTGCTTTCCAAGATCATTTGTGGCAGAAGTTGTCATTTTCTATTCCAATGATCTATCTTCTATTCTTTTGTTTGGAGGCATTGTGATGTTGTGCTCTTCAATCATCATCTCGAGTTGCGAGGTCGTGTTCTTTTCTTGCTTATCCATTTAACCGGAGTGTTGTATCATCTCTTCAATATCTTTTAATCTTATCAAGTTTTTCTTCTCTTTTCTACCGGAGTCTTTGTCCAAATTCTGCCATTCTTGTTCCTTGGCTATCTCATTATACCGAGGTGGTCATATTCTTTTCGATCCTCAAACTCTTGATTCATGTCTTTGCAACCTTCAAGTTCTCGTAATACTCCTTGTTCCTCTTTTCTAACGGATTGTTTGCAATCTCGATCATCTTTGTTGTACTCTTTCTTTTAAATTGCTCAACCTTTCAAGGTTCGTGGTTTCACTCATTTCTCAAAGAAGCAACTTAGTTTTACCTCTTTTCTTCCTCGTCATTTTCCCTCCGGTGCCATCCTAGATCTCGGGACGAGATCCTCTCGTAGTGGTGGAGTGTTGTAACACCCCGGTTCCGATGCGCCAGGTGTCCGCCAGTTATTCGCCGTCTTTGCCATGTCATTTGCTTGCGTGTTGCATTTGCCATGTCATCATATGCATTTTATCATGTCATCATGTGCATCGCATTGGTATACATGTTCATCTCATGCATCCGAGCTTTTTCCCAGTTGTCCGTTTTGCAATCCGGCACTCCTATGTCCTCCGGTGTTCCCTTCTTCCCTCTTTTCGTGTGCGGGTATTAAACTTTCTCGGAATGGCCCGAGGTTTGCCAGCGGCCTCGGTATAACACCGTGAACCGCTGTCAAGTTTCGTGCCATTTGGAGGTCGTTTGGTACTCAACGGTTAACAGGATAACCGTAAAGGCCTCTTTTGTTGCAGCCCAACACCCTTCCAAAGTGGCCCAAAACCCACCAAACTCCTCTCCATGCTCTCGGTCGTTCGATCACGATCGCGTGGCAAAACCGCTCCTCATTTGGACTCTGTTTTGTTTGTTGGGGCCCTAAACAGCCTTTGAAAGGCCAGGATTTTCAAATCGGAAACCTGTAAATAAAACTTCTATTTTTTCATGGGTTTGCCCTTTTTCCTTAGAGTCCTTTTCTTTGTCAAAGCTTTGTTAATTTTGGTTTAGAACTGTTTCTGCTTGCTTTCCTTTAAAGTTTGGATTTGGTTTGTTCTTTTAAACATTTTCCTGATTTTAATTCCCCAAATTTTATATTTTCCAAATCGGAACCCGGTTTTTGGCCCCTTTCCCCTTTTTTGAACTTTATGTTTATTTTACCTGCTTCTGTTTTCCCCTCTATTGTTTGGGCATTTTTCCTTTGTTTTTTTTCCCTTGTTTGGGTTTTTTTTGGGGGCGAATGTTTCGGGTGTTAGCCCCTGGGATCGGGTTTGTTTAAACCGAGAATTTTGCCCGGGGAAATTCCTTTTTTGCTTGCTTTGCCCTTTTACCAATCCGTGTCCTTTTGCTTTCACCAAATCCATTTTCACTTTCCCCTCGGGAAACCTTGGTTTCAGTTACCCTTTAATTTTTTCCGGAGCTAAATTTAATTTTTTACATTGGGGTTCCGTATGTTTCGGGATCCAATACCTTTTTTTTGGTTTTTGGGGGTTGCTTTGCCCTTTGTTTTGCCCTTTGGGTTTTTCCGAACCCGGGAGTCCCGGTAGAGGCCTGAGACCCCGTTTCCTTTAATAAACTTGCCGCAAGGCCCAACCTGCCTTTTACTTTGTTCCCCTTTTTTTTTAAAGCTGAGGGTCTTTTTTTCCTTTGGGCGTTAAATTAACCGGGGCCCCCTGGGGAAACCGGGTTTTTTAGGGTTCCCCTTTTAAATTTTCCTATCGGGTTGTTGGGATGGTTTTTTTTTGTTAACATTGGAAATGTTTTTTCCTTTGTTAATTTTTGTGGGTTATCCAATATCCCTTTATTTTTAAGCCTTAAAACTTGAAAGGGGTGCCGCCTTATTGGGTGGGTTTTTTCCCTTGCCGTTTCCCCAACCGGTGTTTTGTTCCTGAGGTCCCCCTTGGGGATTTTTTAAACCCGGTTCCCTTGAATTTAAAACTTGTCAAAGGGCCCCCCGCCTTTTATTTGCCTAAAATATCTTTTCCCTTGGGGCGTCATCATCTTTTTTACCCCCGGCTTTGCTTGTTAAGGGGGGCCGGTTCGCCAAATTCCCAATTTGGGTACCGAGGTGTTTACTCAAGGGAGAGCTTAAAACCCCCCGGGTTTATGTCTATTTCGGGGGGGCGAAAGGCCTTTTGCTTTTCTTTTTTAAAGTGAAATGCTTATTTACCGGAAGAAAGGATCGGATGGGTTTGGGGCATTCCTTTTTTTTTAGTTTAAATGGGTGGTTGGGAACCCCATTATAAAAATCAAAGCGTGCCCAGAAATTGTGGGAGGGAAAATTTGTTAATTTGCCGTTTTGCCATTTTGTTTTTAAAAAATAATCAACCCTTTTTACCTTGGGTTCTTTCCTGGGTCCGGAAGTTGCCAGTTTTTTTGTTGAGAGGGTTAGCCCAATGATATTTTGTGGGGTCTGGCCCTTTTTCCCCTCACCATGTTGTTATTTGAATGTTTGTGGCCATTTTCCATCCCTTTATTAAAAAAACCCAAAACTTGATTTTTGGAAATTGTCTCCTGGACTCCCGTGTTCCAAAACAGGGTTTGGCAGGGGGCCTTGGGTTTCCCCAGGGTTTAACAATAAAGGGTCTAAAGCCTTGCCTTTGTTTGGTTGCTCTAAATTGGAAGGGGGGAAATTTGGGGGCTTCTCGGGCCGGGTCCATTTGGGTTTATTTGGTGTAGGGATAGGACTAAAATTAATTGCTTTATTCAGTAAGGGGAATTGTTGGAGCCAAAAAATTTTTTTATGTATTATTGGGTTTGTGAATTATTTTTCATTGCCATTTAGTTTAAGGTTACCCAAGTCCTGTCGAAGCCCGGGAATTTTGGGGAAATCGAAAGGGCTTTATTTCATTTTGGTTGTTCCCATTGAAACCCGTTTTTGAATTGAGTTTCGTTTGGGGTCCGGAACAGGATACCCTTCCGGGTTTAATAAATTTGGTTTTAAATTTGTTCCGGTATTTCCTTTTTGGGTTTGGGAAAGTTTTAAATTTGGGACCGCACAGTTTGTTTATCCAGGGCCCATGGAAAATTTCCCAAATCACCCCATGGTGCTTGGGGCCTCCTTGTTCGGGGCCCTTGCCCTCCCTTTTAAAATAACCCGAAAGGGGTTTACCCCACAGGGACTGGTTTTGGTTTTTACCCTGCCAACCTTTTGGTTGGGTCCCGGGTTTGCCCGAAGGGGGTTTTTGAAGAGTCCCCCGGTTATATGATCTTTCAATAAACGGTCCGAAAAGGACCCCGGGTTTGGGTCGCATGACAATGAAAGTTACTCAATCGATTGGGCTTAAATTCGGGGACACGGATCCAAGGTTTTTTTGGAATTGGATTTAGGACCCGGTTCTTTGAGGATTCGATCCCCGGGCAGCCGCCGACTATGACGATGGGCATGATCTAGCTCTGCCGCCGGACAGTGCTTTGTTAGCCGCACTCGGATCCGCTCCGGCCGCTAGCCCGGAGCCGATGGCCCATGTCGAGGGTCGGTGGATAGACGCCGCCCCGGGGGCTTCAACATCCATGGCAATGGAGCCGAATACCAATCTTGTCCCCTGCGAAACTCGTGATCCTGAGGCGCCGGACTCCTTGCCGGATTCCGAGCCTCCCGCGCCTCTGCCAATTAAACCGGATTGGGCGCCGGTTATGGAATTCACCGCCGCGGACATCTTCCAGCACTCGCGTTTTGGTGATATCCTGAATTCTCTGAAGCATCTCTCGCTATCAGGAGAACCCTGGCCGAACTGTGGCCAGGGCGGTTGGAGTTCGGACGACGAAGAAATTCAGAGCCCACCCACCACCCACTTTATAGCCACTATCGAAGATTTAACCGACATGCTAGACTACGACTCGGCGACATCGACGCTATGGACGATGATGCCGAGATTTAAGACAGACCCAAATACCACGTGGCACCGGAAGGCCACCTCGCCATATGACGCCTACATGGTGGATACCCCAAAAGAAGGGATGGCGAAAAAGCAGCGGAGGAAGATTCTCTAAAGAAACAGCCCAAACGCCGACGCTGGGCGCCGCCTAAATCCCGCCACAACAAGAATGGAGATTCCGCACAGAAATAACAATACCCCGAGAGTGCCAAGACAAACCCCTCCAAAGAAGACTCAGCAGCAGGAGGATGCGTAAGCAAGCCTCACGAAAGTGCGATGAAGAAAAGGTCGAGGATCACAACTATATACCTCCCTCCAAGACGAAACAAGCCCCAATGACGATTTAACTCGAGGAGCCCGCTTAACAAGAGTTTTTCAAACGCAGGCTCATCGCTACATCAAGAAGCCTGAAGAAGGAAAAATGGAAGCTCAACACAGCGGAAGACGCGCTCCGAATAAGATGGAGAAAAGTACTCAAGACCGTAGATAAACACGGCAACGGCCACCAATCGAAGAGCTACCCGAAGCGCAAGCTGCTCCCAGAATTCGGCGAGGAGGCCATAAAGCCCCCACCGTCCAATGGCCCAGCCAGGTCCATCTACGGACCCAAAAAAACAGCCCCAATAAGCAAAGGAACACATCAAGTGTCCGACGATAGCGGCACGTACAAGTACAGGGGCGCCGCACAACCACTATGCTTGACCGACGAGGTGCTGGGTCATGAATTCTCAAAGCAGGTTTAAACCCATAAACATAGAAGCCTAGGATGGAACAACAGACCACGGAGTCCGGATAGAAGACTATATATCGCATATACATATGGCCGAGGAGATGATCTCCACGCCATAAAATATCTACCCTCAAGCTCAAAAGGCCAGCCTGTCATTGGCTCAAAAGCCTCCCGTAAAATACTGTTGAAGTTGGGAAGAGCTCGAGGAAGCGTTTAGAGCGAATTTTCAAGGGACTTATGTCCGTCACGGATGCAGATGACCTAAGTCACATAACTCAACAGCCCGGAGAGTCATGGAAATTTCGGAACAGTGTTCCTTACCAAAAGAACCAAATAGTCGATCGTCCGGACGCCAAGCCTTAGCAGCTTTTAAGCACAATGTCCGAGACGAATGGCTTCGCCAGACACTCGGTCAAGAGAAACCGAGGACAATGACCGCATTAACAAGCCTCATGACCCGCTTCAGGTAGAGAGGATAGCTGGCTGGCAAGATGCAGCACCAGCACCCAAGTACATCCGAGATAAGAGATGGAATGGAAAATCACGGCGCAGAAAAGAGCAAATACCGAATAAAGAGAAAAGCCCAAAGAGCATGGCAGTCAACGCCGGATTTAAAAGCTCACGGCCAAATAATAAAGCTCAGCCCTCAAGGATGACAGCGATTTAACTGTCTAACCTACACAAAATTTCGGGTCGGATATGTCAAATCCACAAGACTTCTAAGGCCCGCAAATCACACCCACAGGATTGTTGGGTTTTCAAACAGTCCGCCGATTAAACGCTGAACACAACGGGCTCGACGCTGTCCAAATGAAGAAGATAAACCCGCCAAAGTAGGCACCGAAAACAAAAGACTTTCCCACAAGGGGTCAAGGCAAGAAACTCACTTCAGGAGGACAAGGAAAAACAGGCGGCACTTTCTAAAAGAGCTTCAGACGGTCCAGCCAAAGAAACTATAGAGATTGGATATCAAAACCAATCACTTTCGACCACCTGATTATTCCGTAGTTGCTCAAACGCTGAAGGACTCCTCGATTTTGAATCCGATCATAGACGGATTGCAATTCACAAATGTCCTAATGGACGGAGGCAAAGTGACTTAAACCTGCTATATTCAAACACAATCCGTCGGATGGGGATAGACCCTACCAAAATTCGACACAGCCGCACTTCCTTCAAAGGAGGACGCCAGCCCTTACGCCAAGTGCACAGTGCTCGATATTACTCGAAGTCGTGTTCGATCGCGAACAATTTTCGACGAGAAAAGTTAATTTTCCATAACGCCCCATTTAAAAGTGAATATCAAGCAATCTGTTAGCGAAGGCTTTTGTCCGCTTCAACGCCATACCACATTACGCATCTCTTACACTTAAGATGCCCGTCCCCATGGCGCCATTTCAAGGCGAGGGTCATTTAAAGACCCCGGACTCGGATAGACGAATCCAACTCAGCAAGTTAGGGCTTCTAGCCGCATACCTCTAACAAGGGGCTAAGCGCACAACTAAACGCGTTTCATATAAACCTAGCTTTAATTATTTACACTTATTCTTTTGCATATTTTTCACACTAACTGTTTCTAAAACTAAAATGTTCTCTCTTTCTACAGATGAACAACGTATGCATTCGGCCCGTGATAACGGCAACGAAGACACAAAGCAGACGCGCGAGGGACCCGCCGCAAGGATTCTTTTCAGATTAAGACCCTCGTAGACCTTTTTATTACCGTCTCTTGTTGTTAATCTCCTCGGCTTCTTCCTATAGCCAAAGTGGAGCTCGACGCTTTGGCATCGGCCGCCGTAAGACAATGCCCGCACTGACACAAGGGGCTTAGGGCATAATTCTGCCCATTATCATAAAGTCCAACACCTTCGGGAGTGTTCGCGCCTCAAGTTAGGCATTATATGCATCAGCTCCGAATCATGTCTTTGGTCAAATGTTGGGTTTTCCTGCCCTGTGTTTTGCTGCCTTACGCTCAGATCACCCGCTAACGCGCACTGGAGAACTACATCGCGACAGTGCCCCTACCGCCGGGCGAAAGCACCTCAAGAGAGAAAGCCAAAACTGATCATCATGATATAGCGAGAGTCCGGTCACCACTTGATCGACTATCGGAATGTTTAGAATTTCGCTGACGAAGGACCGCTTCGTCAGCACATACGCACTCGAATCCGGAGATGTGCGGTGTCATTAGGGGTTATATCGTAGCCCCACCTCGAGCTCCATTGGCTAAGTGAAAGAGATAAAGCATTATAGTCCGGATTGCCTTGTTCGCTACGCTACCACCTCCTTATAACAGACCGAGACGCCGGATTAAAGTGTGAAAACGCTATTTTATGCGAACACCCCAAAGACCTTGTGCGAGGGGTCAAGTCAAGATCGCATCTTTCGTGTTATACACAAGTATACTTAAACGGCCGCAAGGAGAAGTTTTACTACTTGGAAGCACAAGTATAAAAAGCATTCATACTATAATCATTGATTTACAAGGTACTGCGTTCATTCAAACGTTACATTCTTTGAGCACTACGCCTCTACTTTAGGAGCACCGCGCATGACTTCTCCGAAGTAGTGCTCGACAGGGAGCCGGCTTTCATCCGGACCCTGGGCAGCAACGGCGGTGGCATCCATCTCCGGATAATGCGCCTTCACATAGGCCAGAGCCATCCGCGCGCCCTCGATGCAGGCCGACCATTTCATCTCCTTGATATGCGACACCACCCCAAGGAACTGCGATGAAGTAGCTCGTCGCCTTGGACCTTTCTGGCCAGACATGAACCACGATGTCAGTCATGGCCAGTCCAGACAGTCTATTCAGTTCGGCCCATTCGCCCAACCTGTCCGTCAGAGGAAGAGCGCGATCCGGGCTGTGGAATTGAGACCAGTACAACTCTTCCGCCCCATGATCCCCTTGGCTCCGGAAGTGCTTAATAAAGATCCGCCGACTCGCAGCTAAGTCTATGTAATGGATCCTCCGAACTCCACACCGCTCAAATTGAGCGTACTTGGCATCCATGAACCGGCGACGCATAAGAAAAGGCTTGACAGCCACAATTTCTCTGGCTTGGCGCAGCTCCTCCTTCATAGCCCGCATCGCAGAGCGGGCATCCTTGGCTTCGGCGGAGGCCTTCTTCAGGTCTTCCCACTCTGATAGGCGCTCCTTTTCAAGAGCCTCACTACGGTCGGTAGCATCCTTTAATTTCTTGGCCAATTCAGCCACCTCCGCCCTGCTTAGGCAGTGTGCGGCCTTTTCGGCCTTCAACTCTTCGGCCGCCCTCGTGGCAGCCGCATCACTCCTTCGGGCTTGCTCCTTAGCTTGAGCAAGCTCGGCCCAAAGGCTCTCCATAGCAGTAGCACTATCTGTATAAACACCATATAACTTATCAGAGGAGGGCTTTAACCCACTCAATAAAGCGGCTGCGGAGAATTTATTTACCTTGCGACTCGTCAAGTCGCTGATTGACAAGTGCGATGTCAAGATTCCGCCATATCCAGCTTGTCGATCGAAGTTCGCAACCGATCAGTCCGTTGGCCCCGACTATCCGCCACCAGACGTAACGACGGTATTCATTACCCGAGATGTTTAGATTTTCGATCCTCGGCACGCTGTCGCCTTCGACAACCTACCGAGTCTCATGGGCTACTATCTATACAGGCGATTTTTATATGCACAACTGTTAAAAACAAAGGTGCGCCATTTTCGATACCTCAAATCCCGCCAAAGAAGCTCATGGCAAGAACACGCATCCGCTTTCAGCGATTTAATCCTTCCAACCACCATACGCATTAACGCACGGTGATCTTCTCAAATGGACGCCTCTCAAGACTCTTCGCCTCTCCCGCCGGCTTCTACTGGTGCCGAACTCTCGCCCTCCGACTGGGACGCCCGTGATTTACACTTCAGCTCGCCGCTTATCTGGCGGCGCCACAGACGGAGGCGACGCTTCCATCATCTCCGAAGAAGGTCCCCGAGGATGAACTCATCTGAGACGGCTGCAGATCCGAATCATGCGTAAATCTTTTGGTTACCTATGTACATAAACGAAGGTATTCCTTATTAATTAATTTTCTTTCATACTCATAGCTCGTTGAGGGCTGGCCCTTCGGTGATGATTGCACGTCCGGATTCTTCTCCGGACGGCGGACCCCCCGTGAGGATTTCTTCCCACGCTTAGGGCTTTGACCTCACGGATCTCCGGAGGCGTCCTCTTCTCCTCTCAAGGAGGGATCCTTGGTTCCTCCTTTGTCGCCCATTCTGCGTAAGTATTAGCTCCTTTATCTCCCCGTGCCGCCTCTATGGGCGCAACCTCCAACATTCTCGACCAGACGGGCTCCAGCACGGTCATCGAGGGGGCCGACACCTTATCAGCCTTGATTGTGCCACCCATTCCCGTAAAGAATAAAGGGTCAGAGACGATCTTTTGAAAGGCATACAAATAGAATGTCCGGCTTTGAGCTATTTACCCGAGTATCCGGCGATCGCGCTTAGTCCAAAGATCCTCGGCCGAATCCGACACGCCACTTGCGGTCCAAAGAACAGCTCAGACATATCCGAGGGTGTTGCACCCATGAACGGAGAGGACGACGCTTGCGGGGTAGGAGGTGCCTCGATTAGCATAACTCGCATCACCTTGACCAGGTCGATCTCCCTTGTTTGGAGGTCTCGAACCGCCCTCAGAGTGCGGGCACGCCCTGACGGCCTCCAGCTGAGCTCCTTGGTCGACCCACGACACCGCTGCCGTGGAGGTCCCGGCGGAAAGAGGGCGGCGGCTTTTGCTTGCTGCCCACGGGAACAGTGATGTAAAACCACCCCGCTGCCACAATCCCTCGCTCCTCTTGAAGGAGCCTTCGAGCCACGGGCATCGACCTTCCTCGCTATGGTCGACCACGCCAAGACTTCGCTTACGCCCCGATCATCTTCGCTCCACCTTAAATGTTTTCAGCCACAGGCCAAGTGGGGATGACGCGAGGAAGGCTTCAGACAATGATAAATGCGGAGATATGGAGGATGGACTCGAGCCAAGTCGTGGAAGTCCAGCCCATAGTAGAACAGAGCCCTCTCACGAAAGGATCCGCTGGAAGCGTAATCCCGACGGAGGTGAGATGCGAAACGACGATTCGCGGGCTCGGGTTGGCACGGCCTGCCCCGGGCAGGCAACCTATGCGAAACTTCAGAGGCTGTGTACTTGGCCTCACGCACTTCAATATGTCCTCCTCCGTGATGGAGGAGGGCATCCACCGCCCCGGAGGTCGGAGCCGACATTGTTATGGATCCGGCGCTTGAATCAAGCTCTAGGTGTTGGAACCGGGAGCGGAGGAAAGATTCGATGCAAGGTTGAAAGACAAGGACAGGCCTTGGTCCTCTTATAAAGGGGAAATAATACCAAGGGCCGCCTCCGTGACCGCTTGAGATTCCCTTCGATAGAGGAGGCGGCGACGGAACGGTTGGGTTACCCACGCACGTATTGATAAGGATCCCGGAATAAAAGGGGACACGATCTCTGCTTCGACAGGACGTGCCAAGGAAACCGCTTCGCTAAACATGCTGAGGCGGAATAATAAAAACGACCCAAACAAGGGCTTGGCTGCGGTGTGATGTCACGCTGCATAAATACGTCAGCAGATTGAGCTATGTGTATTTTAATCTCTCTATGTTGGAATGTGGAATTTATTTTGCAGAGCCGGACACTATCCTGGTGTTCATCATCTTCTCCGAATTAGTCAAGGAGGGGAACCCGCCTTGCAATGCCGAACATTATGCACGCCGGACTTATCGTCATTGAAGACTGGTTCAGGGGCTACTGAGGGAGTCCTGGACTAGGGCGTATCCGGACAGCCGGACTATCAATATCTGCCGGACTCCCATACTACGAAGATAGAAGATTGAAGACTCCGGCTCGTGTCCGGAAGGTACTTTCCTTGGCGTGGAAGGCAAGCTTGGCAATATGGATATGTAGATCTCCTACCATTGTAACAGACTCTGTGTAACCCTAGCCTCTCGGGTGTCTATATAAACCGGAAGGCCTTAGTCCGTAGGATGAACATTACATCTCAACAATCATACCATAGGCTAGCTTCTAGGGTTTAGCCTCCTTGATCTCGTGGTAGATCTACTCTTGTACTACCCATATCATTAATATTAATCAAGCAGGACGTAGGGTTTTACCTCCATCGAGAGGGCCCAACTCGGGTAAAACATTGTGTCCCTCGTCTCTTGTTACCATCCGCCTAGACGCACAGTTCGGGACCCCCTACCCGAGATCCGCCGGTTTTGACACCGACAGTGGGCAAACCCAGGTTGTTGCACATTTTAATGTACCTTCATAATGTGTAAGCACACCCTTCAGTCTGTCTTTCGTTCCAGATATATCAGATATGGCATCATCATGAGCAGCTACAATCTCAAAGGTCGTTGAGTCACCGATGCACAGCCATCAAGCAGCAAAGGTTGTTGCGCAATAAGAAACATCCTCCATGCCCGCCTCCCCTCTCATCTGCTGGCTATCTGTCAGTGTTGGAGTCTTCTGCATCATCATTGACTGCTCAATATCCTTTCGAATAGTCGGATACATGCCCTTCCTCAACCTTTCATACAATTCATTCTGCTTCATTTAACTCCTTGCTTTTTTCATGTTGAGCCCCACTTTCCCTCCTCCCTTCGGGGCGTACGCCACATGTCCTGCATGCATTGCGTTGGGTAGGTGGTGGATGCAGAGGGCACGGGAATGGGTGCCATGGCAAAAGACCGGGCGCCACTGGTTGGTGCAGAAGGTCGGCCCCAATTCCCTAGGTCATGCAGGCGTAGGGAAGTCGTATTGGAGCGGGCAGTTGCCTTCCGGGAGCGCTGTCGGTGTCAAAACCGGCGGATCTCGGGTAGGGGGTCCCGAACTGTGCGTCTAAGGCTAATGGTAAGAGGAGGCAGGGGACACGATGTTTTACCCAGGTTTGGGCCCTCTCGATGGAGGTAATACCCTACTTCCTGCTTGATTGATCTTGATAATATGAGTATTACAAGAGTTGATCTACCACGAGATCGTAGAGGCTAAACCCTAGAAGCTAGCCTACGATTATGATTGTTCTCTCTCTACGGACTAAACCCTCCGGTTTATATAGACACCGGAGGAGGCTAGGGTTACACAAAGTCGGTTACAAAGAAGGAGATCTAACATTCGGATCGCCTTGCTTGTCTTCCACAAAAAGGAGAGTCCCATCCGACACCGAGTCAAGTATTGAGTCTTGTATCTTCATAGTCCAACCGTCTGCCAAAGTATATAGTCCGTTGTCCGGATACCCTTAATCCAGACTCCTTAGTAGCCCCGAACCAGGCTTCAATGACGATGAGTCCAGCCAGCAGATTGTCTTTGGCATTGCAAGGCGGTTCCATCTCCAATGCTCCAAAGTAAATCTTGAACACTTGAATCGTGTCCGCTCAAGAAGACGATTTTTGCATGCCACCGTAGGGAGAACAATATCCTACTAATATAATCTGCTGATATTTTTAGATAGCGTGACATCACACCATGGCCGAAGTCATTATTCGAGCCATTTTCCCAACTAGCTACCGCTCATATAGCGAGGCGTTTCGGGCACGCCTTGTCGGCGTAAATCGTGTCCCCTTATCACAGACTTTCATCAATACGGGTGCGGTAGCCCAACCGTACTCACCAATGGCGCGTAGAGGGGAACGAGCAGGTTTCATCAGCAAGTAGGGAGGCACAAAAGTTTTCATGGCCTCTATAAAGAGATAAGGTGTCGGTGTACTAAGGTAGGGGTACCTCACTACCCCAACTTGTGCACGGCATTGCAGCTCCCCGCCGGCCGATCTACCACATGCTCGCCGAGCCTTCCCGCCCATATCAAGCCATTCAAGAACAAAGTATACAAGACAGAAGATCAAGACCCCGCAAGAGGAGCTTGCCGGGAAGGCCGCTCTGTGCTCAAGATTATCTCACTCACGCGAAGGCCCCGGCGAGAGGAGCTCGCCGGGGAGTAGAAGATTACATCGAGAAGACACGCCGGGCGCTTATATGTGCCCGGCGAGGGCCCGGAAGCGTGAAGTTACAAAGCCCGACAAGTTTCCGGCCCGCAAGATCAAGACCCGGCAAGGTACTTGCCGGAGAGCTGCGCCAGGTGCCGCACTCCAGCTCATCTCGCCCACGCCGCCTTGAGCCCTTCCAGAGACGCTGTGGGCGGATGGTCAGGCAGCCTGGGGGTGCGGTGGCACTCCATGGTGGTGGATCCATCGCTGCGGGCGACGGAGACACAAGGGCGGAGCTTTTGGGGTCGACGGTGACGGGCATTAAATGCCTTTGTCCCCCATCACAAAGTAGGTAGAAACCACTGTTCAAGCTAATCAGAGCTGCACTGTTCTCGCACTGCTCCAACTACCACCTCTTTTACATTTTTACCCCTTTCTCCCACGCTGACACCTGTTGGTGACCCTTGGCACTATAAAAGGAGGCCCATGCACAACGAGAGGGGGTTCGTTCATTGGCCATACTCACAAGGCTCTCTAAGCCCCGAGCCCAATACAACACAAAGCAGCAGAGGAGTCTTATCTCCGGAGAGCTCCGGCTGGGTAAAATCCGCCCGCTGCATCGCCTCGATCTGCTCTCAGGCCTCCTCCGCCTGCATCAAGACTTCACGAAGGGGCCCCGGCCCCATAGGTGCTCGCGGCGGGCGGGCCTCCTCCGTCCCGTCCCGACATAAGGCCTCTTCTTCTTTACCCAGCCTTTTCCTTCTGCTCGTCCATTTCCCTTCACTCGAGTCCTAGCGCCCAAGCGCTCGTCTTCTCCACCAAAAAGAGGCTGTCCAAAGATGTCCAGATCCGGAGCGGGAGGCAAATGGATGGCCTCTACCGTCCAGGAGAAGGATATCAAAAAGCTTCGAGAGGCCGGTACCTGGCCAAAAAATCGGCCACCGTCTTCCGGCGGCGGGATAGATCGTCCCTAATCCGGAGCCCCACGAGAGGGTCGTGTTTCTTCGTCATTTCGTCCGCGGGCTCGGGTTTTCCCTTCACCAATTTGTTCGCGGCATCATGTATTATTACAGGATTGTATAAATTTCATGATCTGTCCCCTAATTCTTTCCTTAACATCTCGATGTTTATCGTCGTGTGTGAGGCCTTTCTCCGTATTTCGCCCCACTTCGGCTTATGGCAGAAGATCTTCAATGTGCAGCCCAAGGTGGTGAACGGCGAGCATGCCGAGTGCGACGGCGCCATAGTGAGCAAGATGCCCAAGGTCACATGGCCAACAGCACCTTCAATGATTCCGCATGAGCGGCAGCAGAAGGGTTCTACATCATCGAGTCGCATGGTAAAAAGTGGGCCGCCTCCTCCAGATTCAGATCCGGAGCCCCCTGCAGCTCACGTCCTGGACAAGAAGGGCCTGAGCTGGTCCTCATCCAATGAGCTGTCGGTGCTCCAAACACGCATCAAGGGCGTGGTAGACAAGGATGTCAAACTCGTCAATGTAGTCCAGGTGATGTTAGTTAGCCTGGTTCTCCCATGCCAGCACCGGGCCTGTAATTTGTGGGAATACGACCCGTCCGAGCACCAGACCCTGCGGGAGCTCTACTGCTCCTCACACAAGTATATTTGGAAGGTGGTCTTCAAGTCCGGCAAACCGTGGCCGGGCTCCGCTGAGTACCGCGGGTATCAACTGTCCCGCTCCGCAAGTCCGGTAAGTTATCGCTATGTTCTGTCTATCCATGTTTAGCTGTCATATCCCAAGGGAGACGCTTTATCATGCTTTCCGCAATCATCACAGGAATGGACGAAGAAGGTGGGGCGGATACATTGTCCGGCCCCGCTACCGGAGGAACCGACAGGACCTCTTCTGACGAAGATGCTGGTCCCAGCGCCTTACAAGGCACCGAAAAAAGAGGCCTTCAAGGAGGCCGAGTAGACCCGGAGCTGCCTCCATCACCGCGGTGTTTCGGAGACAAAATCCGAAGACTCGAACGCCCATCCTTCCTCCGAAGATGAAGAGGAGGAGGAAGAAGACGAGTCCTCCATGGGGGGAGGGAAGAAAAGGACGACCTCCACATCTTTGGAGGCCGAATCGCCGAAGAGGGGAAAAATCCCCTTCTAGAGGCGTCCACCACGGCTACCAATAGCAGCCTGAAGTAGGATCCCAAGGCCCAGCCCCTTGTAAAATCGTGAGTACACGAAATCCAAACATGCCTAAGCGCCCAGGATTACCAAGGTGCAATATTTTAACTTGCGCCACACTTTGTTCAGCCCGGCGAGGTCTCGCGCCGAACAGTGCTCATCAGAGGATTCGCTGAGCTCATATGCCCTGGAGAGCGAGACGCCGCCGGAGGCCCCTTCCCCGAAGCCTGGTTGTGACACCGAGGTATCGTCTCAGCAGGACCCAGACTAGGGAGGGCACACCTCTGGGGCCGATTACATGGGAGCAGCGGTTCCCATGAACGTCGACGGCGGGGGCGATTTTAGATTCAGCCCACAGCCGGACACGGTCCTAGAGACCTTTGAAGCTCCAGGATCAGGCAGGCAGGCCCCCTTGACAGAAGGAGGCAAGCCCGCTCCTCCGGCAACCTCTGTCCAAGCAGAGTTGCAGGGCAGCCTATGGACAACGCTAAAGAATGCGTCCATCATCGATGAACATCGTGCCCTTATGGGTGCGGTGATTGAAAAGATCCAGTCCGCTGAGTGCGGACTAAATGAATCCTGCATTAGCCTTATAAAAGGCTTTGAGGTATGTTTTTAGAAACCTTTGAATATTGTCATAGTATGAATGGTAGCCCCTGATGCACTGTCCGGTGAAAGAGAGAGAGAGCCGGACAGGGGATCAGATTTCCGCTTCGCGGGAGACTCAGTTAATGACTTATATCTCTTTGTTTGAAAACAGGCGTCTGTAGCGACGACCGCCTCTCATACTGCGGAAGTGTTCGGACTAAAGCAGAGTCTGGAGTGGGCCGAATAAGAACTTGGCCGAGTGAAGAAGTAGTTGGAGGACAAGCAAGGTATGTCGAAACTTTTGATAAGTTAAGCACAGATGAGCAGTTGTGCCTAATGAAATCATTTGTATTGTGTGCTCTAGGAGCAAATGACGAAATTGAGGCGCTGAAGAAGGCTGTGGCCGGGTTTATAAGAAGGTCAGCCATGAGCAGGCTCTTTGCGAGAAGCACGAGGCCAGGGTCATTGAAGCTGAACGAGAGCTCCAGGAGGCTGTGAAGAAAAGCGAGACTTGGAGCAGAGTCTAGCAGGGAAAGAATCCGAACTCGCCCAAGCTCTCCAAGCCGCAAATGATGTTCGGGAGGAAGCCCGAGGTGCTCTGAAGGACATTCAGGAGGCGAGGAGGATTGCGGCTGGTATGGCTTTTTTACTCAAAGCGATTTTTATATAGTAACAGGAGAAATTCAAAGTGATAAATTGAATGCTTGTTTCTCCAGGGGCGCTTGCGGACCTGCCACGCAGCATATCTGATGCTGCTCAATTCTACCGGGCTGAGGAGAAGAAGTCTGTGGAAAAGCATTTCTGGTCGCAGTATTTGGCGCCGAATTATCCGATGTTTTTGTCGATCAGTCAAGCAGCTGATCGAATCGCATCAAAGTAATCGAACTAGCCATGAAGGACTTAGTTGTCCGGCAGGGGCCGCTGAGCCAATTCCAAGCAAGCATTTCGACTCATGAAGCGGATTGTTGGTGCTTGCCCTCGACTCGAAGTCATTAAGCGGTCCGTCTGTATAGAAGGTGCACACATGACATTTGCACATGCGAAGGTTCACTGGGGGAAGCTTGATGCTGAAAAGCTGATGACTGAGGGACCACCGGAGGGTAAGGAGCACCACAAGCCCGAATTATATTATGATGGTGTCCTGCAAGGAGCCCGCCTTGTGGCGGAACAATGTACCAAAGACATTATATTTCCCTGAAGGCAGTCATGTTGTCCTTTGTAATATGGGACACTGGCACTGTTATTATTTATTGCCTATTATATGAAAGTTTTTTCTTCCTGTGCGGCCGTTTGGTATATATGAATCCTGAGAGTTGGCCAGTCGTCGTCTTCTGCCCCCACGTAGAAAGTATGGGGGTGTTCGGGACATACCTGAACACTCTTTATCCCATTTTTGGGTCCTTGAAGGAGGTGTTCAGCACAGCGAACCAGGCATTCAGACTATAGGGCTTTATCACTCTCACTTACCCATAGGAATCCGAGTATGGTAGGCACAACCCCTGGTGTTCAGAAGACCGTACGAGGGGCTCTAACAGCGCCTGATTGGAAGACCGATCTGTCGCACTCTGCATTTGTTATGGCATTATGCGGAATAAATCATTAAAGATTTTACAATCTCTCGAACAGCTGGCCATCTGTCGCCGTATCATGACAGTCAGTTTTTGGCTTTCTCTACTGAGGTGCTCATCCGGAAAATCGAGACACAATCGCAGTAGTTCTCCTAGTGCTACCTTAGCCGATGGAGTGGAACGTAAGGTACCAAAACATGGGAGCCTGGCAAACCCAACTAATGACCCAAGACATGATTCTGAGCTGATGCATATTGTGCTATAAGTTCGTGGTGCCGAGCGACCAAGAGGGTGGCCGGACTTTATTGCCATATTATGAGGACAATGAAGCCCCTGGCATAGTGGGGCATGACACTAGCGTGCCGTTATGATGAAAAAGGCGTCAATGAGGAATGATGGCCGGTAAGTGTCATATAGTTCTACGTGTTGTAGTGGAGTGACACGTCTATGCGTATATGTATGGTTTATGTTATGAAAGGAAGTATATTGGCGGAACCAATTGCGACCGGATGGGAGGTAGCTGTGTGCGGATCTGAAGTTTATCCGGACTGTCTTCTTGGGGAATACTTGGGCATTCCCTCTTTGTGCGTCTGAGCTGATTCCATGTCGCCAGTCCTGTTCTGCGCAAAAGTGAGCCTGTAAAGAAAAATGGTTAGAGGCATTTGTGTGTCATAGGGTGGTTGAACCGCGGGTGCTTGATCGGAGCCTGGTCGAACCGAGCTATCATGCCGTAAAGTAGCTCGGACTCCTTTGTTGGTGTCCGGGGGGTTGGCTGTCGAATTGAGGTTCGATAGAAAGGCTCAACTCGCTACCTCAGTGACGGTATACTTTCCAGTGTGGGGGTGGAGTTCGGCCTTGCCCATAATTATGACTATGTCACGTGGGTTTGGCATGGTGTGGTATCGCGCTGAGTCGAGCCAACGCGGTTCGTCCCGGCAGTATATAATAGTTACTGTATAAGGGGACAATGTCGAAGACTTACTCTTCGTTATGGTGTTTGTTTAGTGATTCAAAGACAACCTCCAGGGTGGTGGGCCTGTAAGACTTGGCCTTTACACCTGGAACAACATCTTTGAGAAGATGTTTTTAGTGGGTTTGATCCTCGAGCGATCAATACCTATAAGTGTGTCTTGGCGCAGCAAGTTTGGGCTGCTGTTTATGCCAATAGGGGCTCGTGTGAGGTGGAAACCACCAACTGTTGGGTCGATGGTAAGTGCAATTGAATTGCCATGGTTGAAATTGGCTGGACGTTCTGTGTGATCGGAGATGATCGGCCGTATTTTTGTACCGTGGGGTGACTTGTATTGTTGAGTAGGCATCCCGAGGAGTACACATTCGTTCTCTTGTTGGTTTGAGGAGGATTTTTCTTTTACCTCATAATGTTTGATGGTCTGGGCTCCTCGTTGTCTTCATATCTTTGAGACCCATTTTTATTGTTTCCGGCACACGACCGGCCGTTTTGTTTTGACGATCCGGGATTGTCTATTGGTATGATTGGCTGCCATTCCAGGGGTACCATGAATTTGACATGGTTGGTCGAGTATGCTGCCCGGGCCGGATGGGCATGTATTGTTCTCTTTCCGCTGACCGGACTGGGAGCCACGAAATCCCGCACCGACTGTCGCGTCTTGGGCATCACTATTATTTTTGTGACGCTTATGTCTTTTGCGTCGTGGTTTATGGATGTTGCCTCGCATTTCCTACATATTGCCCCGGATCGTGATGTGTTGGCATCGGGGTGTGGGCTTTAGGACCTCCTTCTTAGCGAATTTTGCTTTGGGTACCCTTTGGTGGGGAGGTCGAGTCCGTATTCCTCGGCTGCCAGGACCTTAGTCCATCTGTCTGTTTGCAGATCTTGGTCAGCTTGAAGATGCTGCTGCTTCTTTTTCAGGCTTCTTGCAGTGACCATAAGCCATCACTGGAAGCGAACCTGCTCTACGGGATCCTCAGGCACGCCGAATTCATCGTCGCTGAGGCTCACCTCGTATTCGGAGGGAGGCATGTGGTTGTCCTCCTTCGAGTATCGATTCGTCAGGTTCGCTCATCTGGGCTAATCTACCGTCTTCCGTCCGCCCGCTCAAGGCAGGCTTATCGACCAGATTCTCTTCGACACCATCCAAATTGTTTTCATCTCCTGTGCCGGTACTGTTGTGGCGGGGCTTAGAGCGGCGCCGATGACGCCCATTGAGGGAGTCCTAGACTAGGGGGTGTCCGGACAGCCGATTCATCATCGTCCGCGGACTCCAAGACTACGAAGATACAATATTGAAGACTCCGCCCCGTCCGGATGGGACTTTCTTGGCGCGAAGGCAAGCTTGGCAATACGGATATGTAGATCTCCTACCATTGTAACCGACTGTAATTCCTAGCCTCCTCCGTGTCTATATAAACCGGAGGGCTTTAGTCCGTAGGACACAACATACATTACAACAATCATACCATAGGCTAGCTTTAGGGTTTAGCCTCCTTGATCTCGTAGATCCACTCTTGTACTACCCATATCATCAATATTAATCAAGCAGACGAGGGTTTTACCTCCATCGAGAGGGCCCAACTCGGGTGAAACATCGTGTCCTCGCCTCGTTACCATCCGCCTAGACGCACAGCCGGGACCCCTACCCGAGATCCGCCGGTTTTGACACGTACATTGGTGCTTTATTGAGAGTTCCTCCGTGTCATCACCGATAGGAAGGATGCTCCATCCGCCTTCAAAGACGGTTTTCGCTAAAGGGCCTTGGCCGCCGCCAAACTATCCGCTAGGTGGTTTTCTTATGACCGCCGTCCGCCACCGCTTCGACAATGACTTCAAGTCGTTAGAAGCAATCTTCGCCAGCTCGAAATCGCCGAATGCTTGATCCGATAGAGTTTCGTCCGTTAACGAGCTCTTGATCGCACGCCGCCTCTAGGAGTCGCTATAGACTACAATCAGATTGGGCTTAAACCGATCCGAGAGAGATTAACTCTCCTGTGCCACCCACCACATCGCAGTGGTAGAGGAGCAATACGGCAACTCTTCGCCTATATTGAAGACTAGTCACATCTGGATTCCCGAACCCTCAATGCCGGATTTCCGGAGGGACGATTGATCGAGCATTGAACTTAAAACCATGCATCGCCCGACTCGCTGGATCAGATCCAGCAACCCAAGCTTCCGAATTCGAAACTTCGCCTTTAAGCCCCAAGATGGGCAGGATCCGGATTTTAGTCCACACACCGCCCGCACATATGCGATCTATCTCTAATACGGCAAGAGCCCGCTGAAACAAAGACATCACTATCGGGCCGACATTCCCGGTTATGGACAGGATAAAGGACTACCGAGAGGAAAACGCAATCTCAATTTTCTCGCAATAATTGCACGGAAAAGGGAATATCGAACTCCATCGATCGTCGACAATCACACGCTTCACCGATCTAGCGCCCATAGTACGAAAGTATCAGGCGATGGAGAGTTTCCGAAAAACCAAAATCAATTTTGGGATAATCCGCCCCAACCCCAGTCCGCAAATAAAAGGGCGCTTTACATTCAGCCCCGATGCAAAAACGGAAAAACAAAACCCAATAAGGGAAACAGAATCCGATCGAGGGATGGCTTAATGGACCCCGTAAGTTTATAGTACAGAGGGAGCCATCCCAACACATAGCCTTCGAGCATGTTGGATATTACGGCAGTGGCCAAAAGTGGCGAGGAGCTTTAGCCCCAAGAAAACCACTCCAACAATACCGCACGGTATCAACAGTCTTCGAGACCTTCGTGATCAAACAATATGAGAAAGCGAACAATCCATGGACTCACTGGTCTACCAAGTCGCAACAAAGAAATCCATGGAGCGACACATCTATTTCCTTCAACGCCAGCGACGAGCCTAAATTCAACAGCCGTAACACCACCAGACCGGTGCTTAGTCCCATAGTGGATGGCTTTCGATCGACAAAAGTATTCATGGATGGCGGTAGCGGATTAAACCTCATTTACGAGGAAACTCGCGAAAAATGGAAATCGATTGAGCCGATTCAGCGGAGCAGCACAACCTTCAGAGGAATAATCCCTAGCCGGAAGCAAGCTACACCGAAAAAATCACACTCGATGTGGTGTTCGCTCACGACAATTACAGATCCAAGAAGTCACGCTCCAAGTGGCCCCATTCAACAAATGGATATCACGCTATATTAGGACGAGAGGCATTCACAATTTTTCAAGCAATACCTCATTACGGGTACATGAAGCTCAAAATGCCCGGGCCCGCGGAATAATCACTCGCTAGTGATCCGGACATAGCACTCGCTACCGAGAACAAGACAGCCGCACTAGCCCCGAGGCACTATCCAAGCCTTAGCAGCAGAAGAACTCATCGGCAAGGCTTACGATGAACAGGGACGATGTGATACTCGATAAAAGATCCAAGTCCACCTCCTTCAAACCAGCAGATGAAATAATAAAATTCCAGGTCCATCCAACGGACCCAACAAAGAGGGCCTCCATCGGGGCACAATTGAACCCCAAAGTAGACGCCGCACTGCGCGAATTCCTTCGAGAAAATTGGGACATTTTCGCCTGGCATCCTTCGGATATGCCCGAAATCCCACGCAAGTTGGCAGAACACAGCCTAAACATCCTAAAAGAATTTAAGCCAGTCAAACAGGCTCTTCGACGGTTTTCCGAACCCAAAAGACAGGCAATGGGAGAAGAACTAGCTAAGCTATTGGAAGCCGGATTCATCGAGATATCAAACATCCGGATTGGCTAGCAAATTTGGTAATGGTACCAAAGAAGGACAAATCCTGGCGCCTCAGGTCGATTTTAAAGACCTCAATAAGGCTTGCCCAAAGGATCCCTTCCTCTCCCCAAGATTGACCAAATTATCGATGCCACCGCAGGCACGATTCATTGTGCTTCCTCGACGATACTCGCTACCAAAAATCAAGATGGCAGAAGGCACTGCCGCAACGGCATTCATCACCCTCATGCACCATTCTCGCTTCAACACGATGCCCTTCGACTTAAAAACGCCGCAACATATCAGCGATGATTCAAACATGTCCGCTACCCAGATCGGCAAAACAAGAGAGGCATACGAGATGACGAGTCACAAAACAAAACACGCCGAAACTCTAGTAGAAGATTTGAGGCTCACGCTCGACAACCTCAGAGCATATGACATCAAGCTGAATCCGAAAATGTGTTTTCGGCGCATCAGCCGAAAGCTACGGGCTTCATCAGATCCGTAGAGGAATCAAGCAAACCCAGCTAAAATCCGAGATCTGTCACATTTGGACATTCCAAAAGACCTCAAACAAATACAAAATTAATAGGATGCGTGGCGCTAAGCCGCTTCATCTCCCGCCTAGGAGAAAAGGCGTTCTCTATCGCCTCCTCAGCGCACTCAACACTTCGAGTGGACGGATGCTGCCACCGCCGACTCGAATAAATAAAGGCCATATTGGCAACAACCGTCCTGGCTGCGCCCAACCCGGGCGAACCAATGTTGTTATACATCGCAGCAATGCATCAAGTTGTAAGCGCGTACTTGTCGCCGAACGAGAGACAAAGGGCACAAATTTCTCTTCAAAACCAGTGTATTACGATCCACTATGTTAACCCCTGCAAGTCCTCTACATCGCACTATCGAAGATAGCATATGCGGTGTTCATGGCGCCCCGAAGTTCCGACACTACTTTCAAGAGTGTTTGATAACAAGGGCCTCAAGTACCACTCAATGACATTATAAATAACCGCGACGCGAACGGGCAGGTTTGCAAAATGGGCCATTGAGCTCTTACCATTCGATATAACTTACAAACCTCGGCGAGCTATAAAGTCACATGTTTTGGCTGACTTTGTCGCCGATGGACCGGTTTAACTCCCTAAAGAGTACGGGCGATACTCCAATTGGACTATGCATTTCGATGGCTCTAAAATGTTGGCCGGACTGGGGGCTAGCGTCGTATTGACGTCCCCAACCGGGGACACAGTCCAGTATGTACTTCAAATAATGTACACGGACTAGCCAAATACGAGGCCCTGTTACATGGTCTCCGGATGACAGTCTCCATGGGCATTCGACGCCTAGAGGTGCGTGGGGATTCAAACCTTGCAATATCCCAAATAAACGGAGACTTTGACGCCAAGGATCCAAAAATGCCAGCATATCGCAACGCTGTCCTAAAAATGTCAGCTCGGTTTGAAGGACTTGAATTCCATCACATAGCCCGAGATAATAACCAAGCGCCGACGATCGCACGCATCGGTGCGAAACGTGATGCTGTCCCTCCAAATATCTTCCTGGAACGGCTCTTCAAGCCATCCGTACTATGGGAAGAGAAGCCCGGAAGTGACAAACCGGAAAAAACCGCGCCAATCAGCGATTCAGCCGATGAATTAACGCCTTCAGCCAATGTCATAATGGCAGTAATCGCCTGCGGATGAACTGCTCTTAGCCTACTTGCTTAGGCAGGACTTCAAGACCAAAACGAGGCCCGCTGCATAGTCCGGCGATCGAAAGCCTACAAGGTCCATGAGGGAGAATCAGACAGAAAAGTACAACCGAGTCCTTCAAAGGTGTATCTCCAAGAGGAAGGGCGAAACCTCCGGCTGAAATTCATGCCGACTAGGCGGACAACACGCAGCAGCCCGGCCCTTGTAGGAAAGGCATTCCAGACAGGTTTTATTGGCCGACGGCCCGGCAGATGCCCAGACTTAGTCCAGAGATGCCTTGGTTGTCACTCTTTGCTAATCGAGCCACATGCCGCCCACCGCCTCAAAACTATACCCATTACCCGCCGTCATGTCCGGGGCTTGATATGGTTTCGATATGCTCGATCTCATCGATGAAGTCTATTTCTTTGCTAATCAGATGTGTTGGATCTCATCGATGAACTCTATTTCCTTCGTGGGCCACTAGATGTGATGTAATAGTGTTTATCCCAAGGTCCTTTGGTCATGAAAGTATCCTAGGATATTCTTTAGGGCAAATTCATTGAAACCAGGATTTACTTCAGTCACCTAACACTTCACACAGCCCGGCTTCGATGCCACATTGTCCAACAAGAGGCCCTCTTCCAAGAAGGGTGGGCAAACCCAGGTTGTTGCACATTTTAATGTACCTTCATAATGTGTAAGCACGCCCTTCAGTCTGTCTTTCGTTCCAGATAGATCAGATATGGCATCATCATGAGCAGCTACAATCTCAGTGTCGCTGGAGTCAGCTGATGCACAGCTACTCTTGTGCTGTGTTGTTGCGCAATAAGCAACATCCTCCATGCCCGCCTCCCCTCTCATCTGCTGGCTATTTGTCAGTGTTAGAGTCTTCTGCATCATCACTGACTCCTCAATATCCTTTCGAATAGTCGGATACATGTCCTTCCTCAACCTTTCATACAATTCATTCTGCTTCATTTAACTCCTTGCTTTTTTCACGTTGAGCCTCTCTTCTTTCCTGAGTGTGAAAGCCCTCTTGGGCGGGACATTAACACCTATACCCCTTGCACAGCCAGGGGGCTCTCTTGTTTCCAGAGCATCGGACAGAATATCACATGGCCCTGAGTTCCTGTAGAACCTTACAGGGATCTTGTAAGCCATTAACATCACTTGATATAGTTCTTCGTCACGTGAGTTTTCAAAAGAATGAGTTCCATAACACCTCCTTGCACGTGCCCATAAGTAGTCTTTGGCGCGTTCGCCCCCGATTTCACTAAAGGCCAGTTTCCCACCCGCTGCTACTGCTTCTTGGTCCTCCTGGTCCCATATCGGTTTCATGCCGTAGTATCTTGCCACACCCATACGGTGGGGGTGTGCATTCTTCTTCTGAAGTTCCAATTGCTTGGCACTCTTCTCAGCAGACTCTTTAGTTGCCCTAACCCTTTTGAATTCTGCCAAGTTTTCATGGGGGAACCACGACCACCTATGGGGCTGCGAGCCCCTTTCTGGTTCGGCGGGGGGATGGCACATTGCACGAAGACCGGAGGAGCATGAGCGAGCACGACAGAGATCACACGGGCAGTTTTTACCCAGGTTTGGGCCGCCATGAGGCGTAAAACCCTAATCCTGCTTTGGTGGATTGATGGTGGAAAAACACAGTGCTCTCTGCCAGGTAGGATTGCCTTGGGACGAGTACGGCTATGCACGTATGAGCGTACAAGGGTCCGAATCCTTTCTATGTTTGCCATGGGCCTCCTTTTATAGATCAAGGGGTCACCAAAGTGGAAAATCATTCATTACACACTGATTAGATAGCAAACAGTGCTATCATACCTAACTCTATAGGCTGACAGAGCACATTAAATGCGCCTCTCAATGTCACATCATAGCTTGCCCGGCAAGCCCTGTCAGGCTGATTCGCCAGCTGGGCGCCTACTCGCTCGACACGTCGCAGGACGGGTGTCGCTTGTAGGTACTTTCTATAGAAGGTGGCTGCCGTGTGGCATATAGCAGCCACTTTGTCACCTTCGAGAATCACACCACATTTCTCGACGATGTACATCGTGATGAGGTGGTGTGGTGGAGTGGTTTATCTTCGCTGGTCCCGGGAGGCCTATCGAGACGATTCGAGGGAGGTTTGCTTCCGGGGATAACCTTGCCTCCGCTAGCCTCGCCTGCCTGGCAGGGGAGGTTTTTCCCTTAGTAGTGTCTTGTCCCTATGGCTAGTCTTGGTCTTCTTGATCTGCGCTTGGGTCCTTCAAGGGGATCGATTCATCTTCCTTTAGTTGATTATGGTGTTGTGAACTTCTCCTCGTTCCAATGCATGGTCCGGGAAACGGACCCCGTGTCTGTTGCACAGACAGAAGCCCCAGACCCGGGCAGGATCGCGGCGCTGGATGTCATCGGGGCAGGCCCTAATTAGTGCACAGGCAAGAGTGCAGAGGTGGCTTCGTCCATTGAGGTCTTTTTTGCTTCTTCATTATCTTGAGGTTGGGCCAGTTTCCTGTTTCTCTGCATGTTGTGCCGAACATTATGGAGAAAACCAGATCGTGGCTCGCAGACTGCCCACGCCCCACAATCACGGGGCGAAAACTCCCGCCCACTTTCCCTCCTCCCTTCGGGGCGTACGCCACATGTCCTGCATGCATTGCGTTGGGTAGGTGGTGGATGCAGAGGGCACGGGAATGGGTGCCATGGCAAAAGACCGGGTGCCACTGGTTGGTGCAGAAGGTCGGCCCCAATTCCCTAGGTCATGCAAAGGAGGGAAGTCGATTGAGCGGCAGCTGCCTTCCGGGAGCGCTGCCGGTGTCAAACCGCGGATCTCGGTAGGGGTCCCGAACTGTGGCCTAAGGCTAATGGTAAGAGGAGGCAGGGGACACGATGTTTTACCTAGGTTTGGGCCCTCTCGATGGAGGTAATACCCTACTTCCGGCTTGATTGATCTTGATGATATGAGTATTACAAGAGTTGATCTACCACGAGATCGTAGAGGCTAAACCCTAGAAGCTAGCCTACGATTATGATTGTTCTCTCTCTATGGACTAAACCCTCCGGTTTATATAGACACCGGAGGAGGCTAGGTTTACACAAAGTCGGTTACAAAGAAGGAGATCTAACATTCGGATCGCCTTGCTTGTCTTCCACAAAAAGGAGAGTCCCATCCGGACACGAGTCGAAGTATTGAGTCTTGTATCTTCATAGTCCAACTGTCCGGCCAAAGTATATAGTCCGGTTGTCCGGATACCCCTTAATCCAGACTCCCTCAGTAGCCCCTGAACCAGGCTTCAATGACGATGAGTCCGGCGCGCAGATTGTCTTTGGCATTGCAAGGCGGGTTCCATCTCTGAATGCTCCAAAGTAAATCTTGAACACTTGAATTTTGTCCGGCTCTGCAAGACGATTTTTGCATGCCACCGTAGGGAGAACAATATCCTACTAATATAATCTGCTGATATTTTTAGATAGCGTGACATCACACCATGGCCGAGTCATTATTCGAGCCATTTTCCAAACTAGATACTGCTCATATAGCGAGGCGGTTTCCTGGGCACGTCTTGTCGAAGCAGAGATCGTGTCCCCCTTATCACGGGACTTTCATCAATACGGGTGCGGGTAGCCCAACCGTACCACCAATGGCGGCGAGAGGGGAACAAGCAGGTTTCATCAGGCAAGTAGGGAGGCACAAAAGTTTTCATGGCCTCTATAAAGAGATAAGGCCTCTTCTTCTTTACCCAGCCTTTTCCTTCTGCTCGTCCATTTCCCTTCACTCGAGTCCTAGCGCCCAAGCGCTCGTCTTCTCCACCAAAAAGAGGCTCTCCAAAGATGTCCGGATCCGGAGCGGAGGCAAATGGATGGCCTCACCGCCCGTGAGAAGGATATCAAAGCTTCAAGAGGCCGGGTACCGCCAAAAATCGCCACCGCTTTCCGGCGGCGGATAGATCGCCCCTAATTCGGAGCCTCACGAGGGTCGTGTTTCTTCCTCATTTCGTCTCGCTGGGCTCGGTTTCTTCACCAATTTGTTCGCGCATCATGTATTATTACGGATTGTATAAATTTCATGATATGTCCCCTAATTCTTTCCTTAACATCTCGACGCTTATCGTCAGTGTGAGGCCTTTCTCCAGATTTCGCCCCCACTTCGCTTATGGCGTAAGATCTTCAATGTGCAGCCTAAGGTGGTGAACGGCGAGCATGCCGAAAAGCGACGGGCGCCATAGTGAGCAAGATGCCCAAGGTCACATGGCCAACAGCACCTTCAATGATTCCGCATGGAGCGGCAGCAGCAGTGGTTCTACATCACCGAAGTCGCACGGTAAAAGTGGGCCATCGCCTCGAGATTCAGATCCAGAGCCCCCTGCAGCTCACGTCCTGGACAAGAAGTGCCTGAGCTGGTCCTCATCCGATGAGCTGTCGGTGCTCCAAACACGCATCAAGGGCGTGGTAGACAAGGATGTCAAACTCGTCAATGTAGTCCAGGTGATGTTAGTTTGCCTGGTTCTCCCATGCCAGCACCGGGCCTGTAATTTGTGGGAATACGACCCGTCCGAAAGCACCAGATCAAGGGAGCTCTACGCGCCTCACACAAGGATATTTGAAGGTGGTCTTCAAGTCCGCAAACTGTGGGCTGGCTCCGCCGAGGACCGCGGTATCAACCGCCCCCGCCCGCAAGTCCGTAAGTTATCGCTATGTTCGCCTATCCATGTTTAGCTGGCATATCCCAAGGAGACGCTTTATCATGCTTTCCGCAATCATCCTGTGAATGGACGAAGAAGGTGGGCGGATACATTGTCCGCCCGCTGCCGGAGGAACCGCAGACCTTTTTGACGAAGATGTTGGTCCCAAATACTTACAAGGCACCAAAAAAGAGGCCTTCAAGGAGGCCAAGGAGACCCGAGTTGCCTCCATCACCGCTGTGTTTCGAGACAAAATCAAGACTCGAACGCCCATCCTTCCTCCAAGATGAAGAGGAGGAGGAAGAAGACGAGTCCTCCATGGGGGGAGGGAAGAAAAGGACGGCCTCCACATCTTTGGAGGCCGAATCGCCAAAGAGGGGGAAAAATCCCCTTCTAGAGGCGTCCACCACGGCTACCAATAGCAGCCCGGAGTAGGATCCCAAGGCCCAGCCCCTGGTAAAATTGTGAGTACATGAAATCCAAACACGCCTAAGCGCCCAGGATTACCAAGGTGCAATATTTTAACTTGCACCACACTTTGTTCAGCCCGGCGAGGTCTCGCGCCGAACAGTCCTCATCAGAGGATTCGCTGAGCTCATATGCCCTGGAGAGCGAGACGCCGCCGGAGGCCCCTTCCCCGAAGCCTGGTTGTGACACCGAGGTATCGTCTCAGCAGGACCCAGACTAGGGAGGGCACACCTCTGGGGCCGATTACATGGGAGCAGCGGTTCCCATGAACATCGACGGCGGGGGCGATTTTAGATTCAGCCCACAGCCGGACATGGTCCTAGAGACCTTTGAAGCTCCAGGATCAGGCAGGCAGGCCCCCTTGACAGAAGGAGGCAAGCCCGCTTGTAACGCCCCGGATCCGATGCGCCAGATGTCCGCCAGTTATTCGCCGTCGTTGCCATGTCATGTGCTTGCGTGTTGCACTTTGCCATGTCATCATATGCATTTCATATCATGTTATCATGTGCATCGCATTGGCATACGTGTTCGCCTCATGCATCCGAGCATTTTTCCCCGTTGTCTGCTTTTGCAATCCGGCGCCCTATGTCCTCCTCCGCCTCCTTCTCCTGTTGTGAGCGGGTGTTAAACTTTCTCGGAATGTCCCGAGGTTTGCCAAGCGGCCTTGGTATACCACCGGTAGACCGCCTGTCAAGTTTCGTGCCATTTGGAGGTCGTTTGGTACTCCAACGGTTAACCGGGTAACCGCAAAGGCCTCTTTGAGTTGCAGCCCAACACCCCTTCCAAAGTGGCCCAAAACCCATCTAACTCCCCTCCATGCTCTCGGTCGTTCGATCACGATCGCGTGGCCGAAAACCGCACCTTATTTGGACTCTCCTAGCTCCCTCTACCTATAAATTAGCCTCCCCCTCCGAAATTTCGGGTCCAAACCCCCCAAACCCTAGATCCATCCTTCTTCAACCGCCGACATGTCCGCCTCGACGACCGGACGTGTCCGCCTGGCCTCGCCAATCGCACGCTTCCCACGCTGCTCGCCTGACCGCCCCACGCCCGCCCACTGGCCTGCTGCTGCCTGCTGCCCACGCGCCTCATGCCCATTGCCGCTGGCGCTGCCACAAGGCTGCCTCCGCGCTGGCCAAGGCGCCATGGCGCCATGGCCAAGGCCAGCGCCAAGGCCAAGGCTGCCTCTGCTCAGCGCGCCCTGCCGGCCATGCCTTTTCGCTCCAAGGCCGGAGGTTCCGGTTTCGCCGCCTTGCCGCCGCTGGCTCGGACTTGGTCACGCCGCGGATTACCATGGGCGCGGCTTCCGCGCTTCAAGGCAAGGCCTCAGTTCCACAGCTGCCGCCTCCGCCCATGCTCTCTCTCGCCGACGCCTCGCGCCATGGTCAGCTGAAGCCATGAAGCTCTCTCCGCCAGGCACGCTTGGCCTCGCCCCTCAGCGATCGCTTCTTCCCCTCCGGGCGGATCCAGAGATCCGCCCGATCCGCTTTGCCTCCGGGCGACCCCGCCATCTCCGCAGCTCCTCCGCGAGCTATGACGTGCATCGATATCCGTGCGAGGTTGACCTCGATGCCCAAGTCCCTAAATTTACATTCGACCCATGTTCATCGTCACATCTCTCGCATCCGTAGCTCCATTTTGCGCGTAATATGTCAAATTGTTCGCCTCGACGAGTACTTCATTTAGTTCCATTGCATCATTTTCATTTGAGCTCATCTTGATGCCCGAAATGCTGTTGGAAGAGTGCATGTTGATGTTAATCATCAAACCTGTTATAACTTGTCGCTTTTATCATTTTGCCATGATTTATGTGTGCATCCTATGAGTATGAGCTCTACATGAATGTTGAACTATGCCATGCCAGCTTTCCAGGGGTGTTGATCTTGTATTTTTGTGAGTTGTGTGCTGAGTGCATTGAGCTTGTAAAGTAGGGTAGTTGTCTGTTGTGTTTTCCGATGATTCTCATATATTTTGTTGCTATGTTAACATGCTTCCACTAATCATTCTATGCATAATCTGGAGATGCTCTATAAACATGTTTTGATATACATGTCATGCTCTATCCATTAATGCCCTTGGTTGCAATTATAGCCTGCTGGAACATGTTGTAATCTTGCTCCAAAGTTGCTTGAAAATGTTGTTTGTCAGCCTGTTTACATTAAGTTCACTTGTTCCCATGTGTTTTCCTAGTGATCCATGCACCCTATGACCTTGCTCTTGCCATTCCTAGCTTCATAAACATGCCTTCTTACTGTTGGTTGCCTTGCCATGCCATGTATTGCTCTGTGGTGAGTGGTTCAAGCTCACGAACATGCCTACTTATTGTTGTTCCTGCCATGTTTGAATCTGTAATATAACTTGCCATGTTTACATGGGTGCCATCATATTTTCCGTGCCTTTTTGGCTCATGGTCAGTAAGGGACTTTTGATCAATGCTATTAGTAGATTCATGCCATGCCTTTGTTTGCCATGATATGTTCCTGTAACATGTTGTTTGATAGCTCTAAACATTGCAACCTGATGTTATTTCTGCTAAAGTCTGAAACTGTTATTATTTGCAATATCTCCATGTCTTTTTGAGCATGTTCTAGTGATTTCTGGAGATATCTCAGTGTTCATGTTTTGTTATGCTTTACGTGTACTTCATGCCCAAGCCTTTTGTTATCATGTTGAGATGCTGTAGCATGTTGTTTTGATGCTTGTAAGATGCCTAGTTGCTGTTATGGACAGATTGTTGCTATGCCTTGTATAGTGTGTGTGTGTTGCACCGTTGCTCCGTTTTGAGTGTGATCTATATGAAACTTGCTTGTTTTTGCATGTAGCTTCATATTATCATGTTGCATCCTTGTTTTGGTGTGTTTGCTTGATGTTTGGGTGCATTTTGCATCAATGCCATGTTTAACTTGTTTTGCTCATATCTTCTAGGCCGAGTCTCAATCTAATGAACTTTATATGTAACTTGACTAGAACTTCGTGTAGATCATCATGGTGCATCTTAACTTGCTGTTTAACAACTTGAACATAATGTGTATTCAGATCTGGACCAATTTCGAAATATGCATATGAGGACCTACCGGAATTGTTATATGTTGTTTCCGGCCTCATTTTAACTTGCCTTGATGTGTTGTTCTTGTTTGCATCATCTCTTGCCATGAGTAGCTTCATGTAGCTTGGTAATGCATCATGCTTGTTGTGCATCATGCCTTGTTCATGTGTGGTGTGTTTACCTATGTTGTGTGCTTCTTCTTGTTAGTTCCTGCTTCGCTATGATCGTGAGGATCCGCTCGTCTTCTTCATGGACTCGTTCTTCTTCCTTGCGGGATTTCAGGCAAGATGACCGCTACCCTGGATCTCACTACTATCATTGCTATGCTAGCTGCCTCGTTCTTTCGCTATGCTGCGCTACCTATTACCTGTTTGTCCAGCCATCCCAAATTGCCATGAACCTCTAACCTTTGACACCATTCCTAGCAAACCGTTGTTTGGCTATGTTACCGCTTTGCTCAGCCCTCTTATAGCGCTAGTTGCGGTGAAGTTGAAGATTTCTCCATGGTGGACAGGGTTTTGTTGGGATATCACAATATCTCTTATATTATTAATGCATCTATATATTGGTAAAGGGTGGAAGGCTCGGCCTTATGCCCGGTGTTTTGTTCCACTCTTGCCGCCTTAGTTTCCGCCATACCGTGTTATGTTCCCGGATTTTATGCTCCTAACGCGGTCGGGTGATTTATGGGACCCCTTGACACTTCGCTTTGAATAAAACTCCTCCAAAGAAGGCCCAACATTGGTTTTACCATTTGCCTCACCTATTACCTTTTTTTCCCTTGGGAGTCGCGCATCCCAAGGGTCATCTTTATTTTAGCCCCCCCGGGCCAATGCTTGTCTAAGTGTTGGTCCAAACTAGAGCACCGTGCGGGACCATCCCTTGGCAACTTGGGTTACGTCGGTACCTGTACGCTTAGCTCATCCGGTCGTGGCCTGAGACGAGATACGCGCGGCTACTATCAGGATGTCGGCACGCCGGGAGGTCTTGCTAGTCTTGTTTTACCATTGTCGAAATGTCTTGATGTACCGGGATACCGAGTCTGATCGGAGTGTCTCGGGTGAAGGTCTATTCCTTCGATGATCGTGAGAGCTTGTCATGGGTTGTTGGGACACCCTGCAGGTTTAAACTTTCGAGAGCCGTGCTCGCGGTTATGTGGCAGATGGGAATTTGTTAATGTCCGTTGTAGATAACTTGACACTTGATCCGAATTAAAACGCATCAATCGAGTGTGTAGCCGTGATGGTCTCTTCTCGGCGGAGTCCGGAAGTGAACACGGTTTCGGGTTATGATTGACGAAGTAGGTGTGCGTGATAACCTCTTGATCATTGCTAGTTGACGACTGCTCCGCTTGTTCTCTTCGCGCTCTTCTTTATGCGTATGTTAGCCACCATATATGCTTAGTCGCTGCCGCAACCTCACCACTTTACCCCTTCCTTTCCCATTAAGCTTTGCTAGTCTTGATACCCATGGTAATGGGATTGTTGAGTCCTCGTGGCTCACCAGATACTTCCAAAACCAGTTTGCAGGTACCTATGTTACCGAAAGCGGTGACGCAAACTAAGCTCAAGGAGGAGCTCGATGAAGATCTTGCCCTTGTGTTGTTTCGTTCTAGTTGATCAAGAGTGGAGCCCAATTGGGGTCGATCGGGACCTTTGTCGATTTGGGGTTCTTCTTTTATTTTGGTTCCATAGTCGGACCTTGATTGTATCTGGATGATGTAATGCTTTATTCATGTAATTGTGTGAAGTTGCGATTGTAAGCCAACTATGTATCTCTTTCCCTTATGTATTACTTGGGTTGTGTGAAGATTACCTCACTTGCGACATTGCTTTCAATGCGGTTATGCCTCTAAGTTGTGCTTCGACACGTGGGAGATATAGCCGCATCGAGGGCGTTACACCGCTCCTCCGGCAACCTCTGTCCAAGCAGAGCTGCAGGGTGGCCTATGGACAGTGCTAAAGAATGCGTCCATCGTCGATGAACATCGTGCCCTTATGGGTGCGGTGATTGAAAAGATCCAGTCCGCTGAGAGCGGACTAAATGAATCCTGCATTAGCCTTATAAAACGCTTTGAGGTATGGTTTTAGAAACCTTTGAATATTGTCATAGTATGAATGGTAGCCCCTGATGCACTGTCCGGTGAAAGAGAGAGAGAGCCGGACAGGGGATCGGGATTTTAGCCATGGAGACTCAAGCACGACATATATCTCTTTGTTTGAAAACAAAGGCTCAGAAGCGACGACCGCCTCCTCATATCATGGAAGTGTTCGGACTAAAGCAGAGTCTGGAGCGGGCTGAATAAGAACTTGGCCGAGTGAAGAAGTAGTTGGAGGAGAAGCAAGGTATGTCGAAACTTTTGATAAGTTAAGCACAGATGAGCAGTTGCGCCTAATGAAATCATTTGTATTGTGTGCTCTAGGAGCAAATGACGAAATTGAGGCGTCAAGAAGGCTCGGGCCGCTTTTAAGAAGGCTTGCCATGAGCAGGCTCTTTGCGAGAAGCACGAGGCCAGGGTCATTGAAGCTGAACGAGAGCTCCAGGAGGCTGTGAAGAAAAGCGAGACTTGGAGCAGAGTCTAGCAGGGAAAGAATCCGAACTCGCCCAAGCTCTCCAAGCCGCAAATGATGTTCGGAGGAAGCCCGAGGTGCTCAAGGACATTCAGAGGCGAGGAGGATTATGCTGGTATGGCTTTTTTACTCAAAGCGATTTTATATAGTAACAGGAGAAATTCAAAGTGATAAATTGAATGCTTGTTTCTCCAGGGCGCTTATGATTGCCACGCAAAGATATCCGATGCTGCTCAATTCTACCGGCTGAGGAGAAGAAGTCTGTGGAAAAGCATTTCGGTCGCAGATTTGGCGCCAATTATCCGATGTTTTTGTCGATCAGTCAAGCAGCCGATCGAACTTCACCAAAGCGCATCAACTAGCCATGAAGGACTTAGTTGTCCGCCAGGGCCCGCTGAGCCAATTCCAAGCAAGCATTTTCGACTCATGAAGCGGATTGTTGGTGCTTGCCTCGACTCAAGTCATTAAGCGTCCGTTCAGATAGAAGGTGCACATATGACATTTGCACATGTGAAGGTTCACTGGGGAAGCTTGATGTGAAAAGTCGATGACCGAGGGACCACCGAGGGTAAGGAGCACCACAAGCCCGAATTATATTATGATGGTGTCTCAAGGAGCCCGCTTGTGGCGGAACAATGTACCAAAGATATTATATTTCCCAAGGCGCCATGTTGTCCTTCGTAATGCGACACCGCACAAGTATTATTTATTGCCCGTTATATGAAAGTTTTTTCTTCCCAGGCGGCCGCTTGATATATATGAACTCCCGAGAGTTGGCCATTGCCGCCTTCTGCCCCCACATAGAAAGTATGGGGTGTTCGACATACCGAACACTCTTTATCCCATTTTGGGTCCTGAAGGAGGTGTTCAAGACAAAATAACCAGCAATCGACTATAGGGCTTTATCACTCTCACTTAGCCATAGGAACTGAGTATGGTAGGCACAACCCCGTGTTCGTAAGACCGCATTTAGGGGCTCTAATAATACCGATTGAAGACCGATCTGTCGCACTCTGCATTTGTTATGGCATTATGCGGAATAAATCATTAAAGATTTTACAATCTCTCGAACAGCTGGCCATCTCTTGCCATATCATGACAGTCAGTTTTCGGCTTTCTCTACTGAGGTGCTCATCCGAAATAATCAAGACACAATCGCAGTAGTTCTCCTAGTGCTACCTTAGCCGATGGAGTGGAACGTAAGGTACCAAAACATGGGAGCCTGGCAAACCCAACTAATGACCCAAGACATGATTCGGAGCTGATGCATATAGTGCTATAAGTTCGTGGTGCCGAGCGACCAAGAGGGTGGCCAGACTTTGTTGCCATATTATGAGGACAATGAAGCCCCTGGCATAGTGGGGCATGACACTAGCGCGTCAAGAGGATTTAAAAGGCGCCAATGAGGAATGACAGCCGGTAAGTGACATATAGTTCTACGTGTTGTAGTGGAGTGACACGTCTATGCGTATATGTATGGTTTATGTTATGAAAGGAAGTATATTGGCAGAACCAATTGCGACCGGACGGGAGGTAGCCGTAAAGCGGATCTGAAGTGTATCCGGACTGCCTTCTTGGGGAATACTTGGGCATTCCTCATTGCGCCCGAGCTGATTCCATGTTGCCACCCCTGTTCTCAAGTAAAAGTGAGCTCAGAAAGAAAAATGCTTAGAGGCATTTGTGTGTCATAGGGTGGTTGAACCGGTGCTTGATCGAGCCTGGTCGAACCGAGCTATCATGTCAGAAAGTAGCTCGGACTCTTTGTTGGTGTCCGGGGTTACCGTCAATTGAGGTTCAATAGAAAGGCACAACTCGCTACCTCAAAGAACGTATACTTTCCAAAGGTCGGGTGGAGTTCGCCTTGCCCATAATTTTGACTATGTCACGTGGGTTTGGCATGGTGTGGTATCGCGTTGAGTCGAACCAACGCGGTTCGTCCCGGCAGTATATAATAGTTACTGTATAAGGGGACAATGTCGAAGACTTACTCTTCGTTATGGTGTTTGTTTAGTGATTCAAAGACAACCTCCAGGGTGGTGGGCCTGTAAGACTTGGCCTTTACACCTGGAACGACATCTTTGAGAAGATGTTTTTAGTGGGTTTGATCGAGAGCGATCAATACCTATAAGTGTGTCTTGGCGCAGCAAGTTTGGGCTGCTGTTTATGCCAATAGGGGCTCATGTGAGGTGGAAACCACCAACTGTTGGGTCGATGGTAAGTGCAATTGAATTGCCATGGTTGAAATTGGCTGGACGTTCTGTGTGATCGGAGATGATCGGCCGTATTTTTGTACCGTGGGGTGACTTGTATTGTTGAGTAGGCATCCCGAGGAGTACACATTCGTTCCCTTGTTGGTTTGAGGAGGATTTTTCTTTTACCTCGTAATGTTTGATGGTCTGGGCTCCTCGTTGTCTTCATATCTTTGAGACCCATTTTTATTGTTTCCGGCAAACGACCGACCATTTTGTTTTGACGATCCGGGATTGTCTATTGGTATGATTGGCTGCCATTCCAGGGGTACCATGAATTTGACATGGTTGGTCGAGTATGCTGCCCGGCCGGATGGGCCAGATTGTCTCTTCCACGACGGACGGGAGCCGCGAATCCGCACCGCTGTCGCCGCATATTGCCCCGGATCGTGATGTGTTGGCATCGGGTGTGGGCTTTAGGACCTCCTTCTCAAGTTGAGTTAGCGAATTTTGCTTTGGGTACCCTTTTTGTGGGGCGGTCGAGTCCGATTCCTCGGCTGCCAAGACTTTATTCCATCTCGTCTCGTGAGCAGATCTTGGTCAGCTTGAAGATGTCAGCCGCTTCTTTTTTCGTGCTTGCAAGGATCAGAAACCATCGCCGAAGCTTAACCTGCTCTACGGATCCTCGTGCACGCTCGGATTCATCGTCACGAGGCTCACCTCGATTCGGAGGGAGGCATGTGGTTGTCCTCCTTCGAGTATCCGCTCGCTCAGCTCGCTCATCCGGCTAATCTACCTGTCTTACTATCCGCCTCGCTCAAGGCAGGCTGATCGACCGTATTCCTCTTCGACACCATCCAAATTGTTTTCATCTCCCGTGGCCGGCATCATGGGGCGGTGAGGGAGTCCCGGATTAGGGGTGTCCTGACAGCCGGACTATCATTATCCGCCGGACTCCAAGATTACGAAGATACAAGATTGAAGACTCCGCCCCTGTCCGGATGGGACTTTCCTTGGCGTGGAAGGCAAAAGCTTGGCGATACGGATATGTAGATCTCCTACCATTGTAACCGACTGTAATTCCTAGCCTCCTCCGGTTTATATAAACCGGAGGGCTTTTGTCCGAGGGACAACATACATTACAATAATCATACCATAGGCTAGCTTCTAGGGTTTAGCCTCCTTGATCTCGTGGTAGATCTACTCTTGTACTACCCATATCATCAATATTAATCAAGCAGACGAGGGTTTTACCTCCATCGAGAGGGCCCGAACTGGGTAAAAACATCGTGTCCTCGCTCCTCGTTACCATCCGCCTAGACGCACAGCCGGGACCCCTACCCGAGATCCCCGGTTTTGACACCACATTGGTGCTTTCATTGAGAGTTCTTCGTCGCCACCGATGGCTTGATGGCATCTTCAACCAACGACAATCCGCCTGTGGTGAGACTTTTCTCCCGACAGATCTTCAGATTCGGCGGTTTCGGCGGGCCAATTCACTTGGCCATCCGAGCAGATCGAAGCTACGCCCTCGCCGCCAGTCCGATTTGAAGCTTGAATCGCACGGCCGATGTCCGCGGAGACTTGATCTTCGACGACTCGAGCATAGCCGAAAGCCGCCAAGACCGGATTTATGGGAATGATCTAGCTCTACCACTAACAGGGCTTTGGTGGTCGACATGGATCCGCTTCGCCATTAGCCCGAGCCGATCGCCAGATCGAGGGTCGTGGATAGACGCTACCGGGGCTTCAACATCCACGGCGATGGAGCCGAACACCGATCTTGTCCTCGCGAAACTCGTGGATTCCGAGGAGCCGGACTCTCACCAGATCTCAACCTCCCGCCTTCCTACCAATCGATTCGGATCGGGCGCCGTTATGGAATTCACCGCCATGACATCTTTTCAATACTCGCTTTGGCGATATCCTCGAATTCACTAAAGCATCTCTCGTTATCAGAGAGTCTCGCCGGACTATGGCCAGGATGGTTGGGGCACGGACGACTAAGAAATTTAGAGCCCACCCACCACCCACTTTGTAGCCAATCGCCGATGATCTTACCGACATGCTAGACTACGACCCGACGACATCCGACGCTTATGGACGAAGATGCCGAGATTTAAAAACCAGCGCCTATAGGGCACCGAAGACCACCTCGTCACACGACATATATATGGTGGACACCCCAAAGGAGAGCGATAACGAGGGCTAACGGGTCACAAGGAAGATGACCCGCCGATAAACCATCAAAACGGTGGCGAGGCGCCGCCTCTAAGTCCCGCCGACGACAACAACGCCCCAAGGAGCCCGCAATACGGCAGGGCTCACAAGTGGACGCATTTAACATGCAAATAAGCAACCGTCCAACACGATTTAGTCGATAATTAGTCAGTGCCCGTGAAAATAATAAACCGACGACCTCATGCCGACACACCACGGAGAGCAAGAACCTTCGAAAAGACTCACAAGATCGCAAGAAGCTCAAGAAGGAAAACGGAGGCTCAAAACAGCGAAGACACACTCGAATGAGATGGAGCAAAGTGCTCAAAACCGCAGAGCAAGTACGGCAATGGCCACCAATCAAAGAGCTACCCCAAGCGCAGTTGCTACCGACTGGACGCGGAGGCCATAGAGCCCACCTCCAAAATAAAGGCCGCTTAGTTGATAGACGGCCGATGACAGCCAAATTATGAAAGCGGGCGCCACACATAAATCCACCAACGAGCTCGAAGGATAGATGGCCCAGCCAGGTCCATTTACGGCCAAAGGAGAAGGCCCCAAGAAGCAAGGCAACACGCCAAGTGTCCGGCGATAGCGACACACAACACAGGGCGCCAGACGCCCACTATGTTTCACCGATGAGGTGCTAGACCACGAATTCAAAGAGGATTTAAACCCACAACATAGAGGCCTACGATGGAACAATGACCTCGGAGTCTGGATAGAAGATTATATACTCTATATACATATGGCCTGAGGAGACGATCTCCACGCCTATAAAATACCTACCCTCAAGCTCAAAGGGCCAGCCTGGCCATTGGCTTAAAAGCCTCCTGTAAAACATCAAGGTAAGTTGGGAAGAGCTCGAGGATGCGTTAGAGCAAATTTTCAAGGATTTATGTCCCCCTCCCGACGCAGATGATCTAAGTCATATAACTCAACAGCCCGGAGAGTCAGCATGAAATTCTGGAACAGGTTCCTTACCAAGAAGAACCAAATAGTCGACCGTCCGGACGCCAAGCCTTAGCAGCTTTCAAGCACAATGTCCAAAACGAATGGTTTCACCAGCACCTCGTCAAGAGAAACCGAGGACAATGTCCGCACTAATAAGCCTCATGACCCGCTTCTCGGCGGGAGAGGATAGCTGGTTAGCAAGATGCAGCACCCACGCACCCAAGTACATCCGAGATAAGAGATGGAACGAAAATCACAAGCAGAAAAGAGCAAATACGAATAAAACAGAAAAGCCCAAAGAGCACGGCAGTCAACGCCGGATTCAAAAGCTCGCGCCCAATAATAAAGCACAGCAGCTAAAGCATGACAAAGGATTTAATTGTCCAACTTAAACAAGATTTTGGGTCTGATATGCCAAATCCACAAAGACTTCCTAAGGCTCGCAAATCACCTCCATTGTGGATTGTTGGGTTTTTAAACAGTCCGCCGACTAAATGTCGAATACAAGGGGCTCGACGCCAAGCGAAGAAGATAAACCCCACTAGCAGTAGCAATCGAAAACAAAAGACTTTCCACAAGGGTCAAAGCAAAGAAACTCACTTCATGTGATAATACGGAAAAATAGCGGCACTTTCTAAAGAGCTTCATGCCGGTCCAACCCAAAGCAGACCGTCAGAGATATTGATATCAAACCAATCACTTTCGACCACCCGACTATTCCGTTGCGAAGAAATGCGGGACGGACTTCGATATTGAATCCCGTAATAGACGGATTACAATTTACTAATGTCCTAATGGACGGAGGCAGCGACTTAAACCTGCTATATTCAAAACAATCCAGAGGATGGGGATAAACCCTGCTAGAACCGGCACAGCCACACTTCCTTCAAAGGAGTGACGCCAGTTCTTACGCCAAGTGCACAGTGCTCAGACATTAGAAGTTCTGTTCGATCGCCGAATCATTTCCGACGAGAAAATTAATTTTTCATAGTCCCATTTGAAAGTGAATATCAAGCATTCTTGGGACGAAGGCTTTTGTCCGCTTCAACGCCATACACGTGACACGCTGCCTCTTACACTCAAGATGCCCGTCCGGTGGCATCATTTTTAGTGCGAGGTCACTTAAAGACCCTTGACTCGGATAGACGAATCCGCGCCAAGAGGCTAGTTCCTTAGCCGCATACCCTTCACTGGGCTGCTGCTACAGACAAACAACCGCGATTCATACAAACCCCGCTTAATTATTTATATTTCTTATTTTTCGCATGAATTGTTCTTAAAACTAAGACGCTCCTCTCTTTCTACAGATGAACAACGTGCATACCCGCCCGTGATAACGGCGAACGGAGACACGGGCGCAGACGGAAGTAGGGACCCGCTAGGAGGTTTCTTTTCAGATTAAGACCCCGCAGAAACCTTTTTTACTGCCTCTTGTTGTTATTCTCCCTTGGTTTCTTCCTATAGCCAAAGCAGAGCCTCGACACTTTGGCGCCGCCGCTGGGCGGCCGGCTAGCCCGGGCCTCAGGTGCCCTGCCGCCTGCCCAAGCCTGCCTCCTCACACGACTTCGCTTATGGTCACGAAGCCTGCATGAGCTCCTCCGCCGGCTTCACGCCTGGCCCGCCCCATGATCATCGCTTTCCCTCCTGGGCCGATCTCCGCGATCCGCCTGGATCTCGCTTCGCTCGTCATGACTCCCTGCCATCTCCGCAGCTCCTCCGTGAGCTATGACGCAGATCGATATCGTCAGAGGTCAATTCCCGTATGCCCAAGTCCCTGAAATTTACATTACGGACCCATGTTCATCGCATCACATCTCTGCATCCGTAGCTCCATTTTGCGTGTAATATGTCAAATTGTTCGCCTCGACGAGTACTTCATTTCATTCCATTGCATCATTTTCATTTGAGCTCATCTTGATGCCCGAAATGCTGTTGGAAGAGTGCATGTTGATGTTAATCATTAAACTTGTTATAACTTGCTCTTTTATCATTTTGCCATGATTTATGTGTGCATCCTATGAGTTGAGCTCTACATGAATGTTGAACTATGCCATGCCATCTTTCCAGGGTGTTGATCATGTATTTTTGTGAGTTGTGTGCTGAGTGCATCAAGCTTGTAAAGTAGGGTAGTTCTTGTTGCTGTTTTCCTGATGATTCTGTTATATTTTGTTGCTATGTTAACATGCTTCTACTAATCATTCTATGCATAATCTGGAGATGCTCTATAAACATGTTTTGATATACATGTCATGCTCTATCCATTCATGCCCTTGGTTGCAATTATAGCCTGCTGGAACATGTTGTAATCTTGCTCCAAAGTTGCTTGAAAATGTTGTTTGTCAGCTGTTTACATTAAGTTCACTTGTTCCCATGTGTTTTCCTAGTGATCCATGCACCCTATGACCTTGCTCTTGCCATGCTTAGCTTCATAAACATGCCTTCTTACTGTTGGTTGCCTTGCCATGCCATGTATTGCTCTGTGGTGAGTGGTTCAAGCTCACGAACATGCCTACTTATTGTTGTTCCTGCCATGTTTGAATCTGTAATATAACTTGCCATGTTTACATGGGTGCCATCATATTTTCCGTGCCTTTTTGGCTCATGGTCAGTAAGGGACTTTTGATCTATGCTATTAGTAGATTCATGCCATGCCTTTGTTTGCCATGATAAGTTCCTGTAACATGTTGTTTGATAGCTCTAAACATTGCAACCTGATGTTATTTCTGCTAAAGTCTGAAACTGTTATTATTTGCAATATCTCCATGTCTTTTTGAGCATGTTCTAGTGATTTCTGGAGATAGCTCAGTGTTCATGTTTTGTTATGCTTTACGTGTACTTCATGCCCATGCCTTTTGTTATTATGTTGGGGTGCTGTAGCATGTTGTTTTGATGCTTGTAAGATGCCTAGTTGCTTGTTATGGATGATTGTTGCTATGACTTGTATAGTGTGTGTGTGTTGCACCGTTGCTCCGTTTTGAGTGTGCTCTATATGAAACTTGCTTGTTTTTGCATGTAGCTTCATATTATCATGTTGCATCCTTGTTTTGGTGTGTTTGCTTGATGTTTGGGTGCATTTTGCATCAATGCCATGTTTAACTTGTTTTGCTCATATCTTCTAGGCCGTAGCTCCGAATCTAATGAACTTTATATGTAACTTGACTAGAATTTCGTGTAGATCATCTTGGTGCATCTTAACTTGCTGTTTAACAACTTGAACATAATGTTTATTCAGTTCTGGACCAATTTCGAAATATGCATATGAGGACTTACTGGGAATTGTTATATGTTGTTTCCGGCCTCATTTAAACTTGCCTTGATGTGTTGTTCTTGTTTGCATCATCTCTTGCCATGAGTAGCTTCATGTAGCTTGGTCATGCATCATGCTTGTTGTGCATCATGCCTTGTTCATGTGTGGTGTGTTTACCTATGTTGTGTGCTTCTTCTTGTTAGTTCCTGTTTCGCTATGCATCGTGGAGGATCCGTCAGTCTTCTTCATGGACTCGTTCTTCTTCCTTGCGGATTTCGCAAGATGACCGCTACCGGATCTCACTACTATCATTGCTATGCTAGTTGCTTCGTTCTTCGCTATGCTCGCGCTACCTATTACCTGTTTGTCAAGCCATCCCAAATTGCCATGAACCTCTAACCTTTGACACCATTCCTAGCAAACCGTTGTTTGGCTATGTTACCGCTTTGCTCAGCCCCTCTTATAGCGTTGCTAGTTGCAGGTGAAGTTGAAGATTTCTCCATGGTGGATGGGTTTTGTTGGGATATCACAATATCTCTTATATTATTAATGCATCTATATATTGGTAAAGGGTGGAAGGCTCGGCCTTATGCACAGTGTTTTGTTCCACTCTTGCCGCCCTAGTTTCCGTCATACCGTGTTATGTTCCCGGATTTTGCGTTCCCTAACGCGGTCGGGTGATTTATGGGACCCCTGACAGTTCGCTTTGAATAAAACTCCTCCAAAAGGCCCAACATTGGTTTTACCATTTGCCTCACCACCACCTTTTTTTCCCTTGGGAGTCGCTCTCCAAGGGTCATCTTTATTTTAGCCCCCGGCCAATGCTTGTCTAAGTGTTGGTCCAAACTAGAGCACCGTGGGACCATCCTTGGCAACTTGGGTTACGCTTCGGTTCTCGTGACGCTTAGCTCATCCGGTGTGGCACGAGACGAGATATGTGCAGCTCCTATCGGGATTGTCGCAGACGGGAGGTCTTGCTGGTCTTGTTTTACCATTGTCGAAATGTCTTGATGTACCGGATTCCGAGTCTGATCGGGTGTCTCTGGTGAAGGTCTATTCCTTCGATGATCGCGAGAGCTTGTCATGGGTTAAGTTGGGACACCCCGCAGGGTTTAAACTTTCGAGAGCCGTGCCATGCGGTTATGTGGCAGATGGGAATTTGTTAATGTCCGGTTGTAGATAACTTGACACTTGATCCGAATTAAAACGCATCAACCGAGTGTGTAGCCGTGATGGTCTCTTCTCGGCGGAGTCCGGGAAGTGAACACGGTTTCTGGGTTATGTTTGACGTAAGTAGGTGTTCAGGATCACCTCTTGATCATTGCTAGTTCACGACCGTTCCGCTTGTTCTCTTCTCGCTCTTCTTTGCGTATGTTAGCCACCATATATGCTTAGTCGCTGCTGCAACCTCACCACTTTACCCCTTCCTTTCCCATTAAGCTTTGCTAGTCTTGATACCCATGGTAATGGGATTGCTGAGTCCTCGTGGCTCACCAGATACTTCCAAAACCAGTTTGCAGGTGCCTATGTTACCGAGCAGGTGACGAACCAAGCTCAAGGAGGAGCTCGATGAAGATCTTGCCCTTTGTGTTGTTTCGTTCTAGTTGATCAGTAGTGGAGCCCAGTTGGGGTCGATCGGGGACCTTTGTCGCATTTGGGGTTCTTCTTTATTTTGGTTCCATAGTCGGACCTTGATTGTATCTGGATGATGTAATGCTTTATTCATGTAATTGTGTGAAGTGGCGATTGTAAGCCAACTATGTATCTCTTTCCCCTTATGTATTACTTGGGTTGTGTGAAGATTACCTCACTTGCGACATTGCTTTCAATGCGGTTATGCCTCTAAGTCGTGCTTTTCGACACGTGGAGATATAGTCGCATCGAGGGCGCTACACCGCTCCTCCCAAGAACCTCCCTCCCAAGCGAGCTGCGCAGGTGGCCTATGGACAGTGCTAAAGAATGCGTCCATCGTCGATGAACATCGTGCCCTTATGGGTGCGGTGATTGAAAAGATCCAGTCCGCTGAGAGCGGACTAAATGAATCCTGCATTAGCCTTATAAAAACGCTTTGAGGTATGGTTTTAGAAACCTTGAATATTGTCATAGTATGAATGGTAGCCTTCGATGCACTTTGTCCGTGAAAGAGAGAGAGAGCTGGATTGGGATCAGATTTGCGCTCAAGGAGAGACTCGATTAATGACATATATCTCTTTGTTTGAAAACAGGCTCAGAAGCTTACGCACCGCCTCATCACTGGGAAGTGTTCGGACTAAAGCAGAGTCTGGAGCGGGCTGAATAAGAACTTGGCCGAGTGAAGAAGTAGTTGGAGGAGAAGCAAGGTATGTCGAAACTTTTGATAAGTTAAGCACAGATGAGCAGTTGCGCCTAATGAAATCATTTGTATTGTGTGCTCTAGGAGCAAATGACGAAATTGAGGCGTCAAGAAGGCCGTGGGTCAAGCCGATAAGAAGGCCAAAATGAGCAAAGCTTCTTTTGCGAGAAGCACGAGGCCGTGGTCATTGAAGCTGAACGAGAGCTCCAGAGGTGAGGCTGAAAAGCGAGACTTGGAGCAGAGTCTAGCAGGAAAGAATCCAACTCGCCCAAGCTCTCCAAGCCGCAAATGATGTTCGGAGGAAGCCCGAGGTGCTCAAGGACATTCAGGAGGCGAGGAGGATTAATGGCTGGTATGGCTTTTTTTACTCAAAGCGATTTTTTATATAGTAACAGGAGAAATTCAAAGTGATAAATTGAATGCTTGTTTCTCCAGTGGGGCGCTTAGACCTAAGCCACGCAGCATATCTCGATGCTGCTCAATTCTACCGGGCTGAGGAGAAGAAGTCTGTGGAAAAGCATTTCTGGTCGCAGTATTTGGCGCCGAATTATCCGATGCCCTTTGTCGATCAGCTGAAGCAGCTGATCGAACTTCACCAGGCGACCGAACTAGCCATGAAGGACTTAGTTGTCCGGCCAGGCGGCCCTTCCGAGCCAATTCCAAGCAAGCATATTTCTGACTCATGAAGCGGATTGTTGGTGCTTGCCCTCGACTCGAAGTCATTAAGCGGTCCGTCTGTATAGAAGGTGCACATATGACATTTGCACATGTGAAGGTTCACTGGGGGAAGCTTGATGCTGAAAAGCTGATGACTGAGGGACCACCGGAGGGTAAGGAGCACCACAAGCCCGAATTATATTATGATGGTGTCCTGCAAGGAGCCCGCCTTGTGGCGGAACAATGTACCAAAGATATTATATTTCCCTGAAGGCAGTCATGTTGTCCTTCGTAATGCGGGACACTGGCACTGTTATTATTTATTGCCTGTTATATGAAAGTTTTTTCTTCCGCAGGCGGCCGCTTTGATATATATGAACTCGAGAGTTGGCTACCGATCGCCTTCTGCCCCCACATAGAAAGTATGGGGGTGTTCGACATACCAACACTCTTATCCCATTTTGGGTCCTGAAGGAGGTGTTCAGCACCAAATAACCGTGCAATCGACTATAGGGCTTTATCACTCTCACTTAGCCATAGGAACTGAGTATGGTAGGCACAACCCCGTGTTCGTAAGACCGCACGAGGGCTCTAACAAGCGCCGATTGAAGACCGATCTATCGACTCTGCATTTGTTATGGCATTATGCATGGAATAAATCATTAAAGATTTTACAATCTCTCGAACAGCTGGCCATCTCTTGCCATATCATGACAGTCAGTTTCCGGCCGCTTTCTCTCTCGAGGTGCTCATCCGAAATAATCAAGACACAATCGCAGAGTTCTCCTAGTGCTACCTTAGCCGATGGAGTGGAACGTAAGGTACCAAAAACATGGGAGCCCGCAAACCCAACTAATGACCCAAGACATGATTCGAGTCGATGCATATAGTGCTATAAGTTCGTGGTGCCGAGCGACCAAGAGGGTGGCCAGACTTTGTTGCCATATTATGAGGACAATGAAGCCCCTGGCATAGTGGGGCATGACACTAGCGTGCCGTTATGACGAAAAAGGCGTCAATGAGGAATGACAGCCGGTAAGTGACATATAGTTCTACGTGTTGTAGTGGAGTGACACGTCTATGCGTATATGTATGGTTTATGTTATGAAAGGAAGTATATTGGCAGAACCAATATGAACGGACGGGAGGTAGCTGTGTGCGGATCTCAAGTGTATCCGACCGCCTTCTTGGGGAATACTTAGGGCATTCCCCACAGCGCCCGAGCTGATTCCATGTTGCTAGTCCTGTTCTCAAGGCAAAAGTGAGCTCAGAAAGAAAAATGCTTAGAGGCATTTGTGTGTCATAGGGTGGTTGAACTGCGCGGTGCTTGATCGAGCTCCGGTCAACCGAGCTATCATGCCAGAAAGTAGCTCGGACTCCTTTGTTGGTGTCCGGGGTTGGCTGTCAATTGAGGTTCAATAGAAAGGCACAACTCGCCACCTCAAAGAACGTGTATACTTTCCAAAGGTCGGGTGGAGTTCGCCTTGCCCATAATTTCGACTATGTCACGGGTTTGGCATGGTGTGGTATCGCGTTGAGTCGAACCAACGCGGTTCGTCCCGGCAGTATATAATAGTTACTGTATAAGGGGACAATGTCGAAGACTTACTCTTCGTTATGGTGTTTGTTTAGTGATTCAAAGACAACCTCCAGGGTGGTGGGCCTGTAAGACTTGGCCTTTACACCTGGAACGACATCTTTGAGAAGATGTTTTTAGTGGGTTTGATCGAGAGCGATCAATACCTATAAGTGTGTCTTGGCGCAGCAAGTTTGGGCTGCTGTTTATGCCAATAGGGGCTCATGTGAGGTGGAAACCACCAACTGTTGGGTCGATGGTAAGTGCAATTGAATTGCCATGGTTGAAATTGGCTGGACGCTCTGTGATCGGAGATGATCGGCCCGATTTTTGTACCGTGGGGTGACTTGTATTGTTGAGTAGGCATCCCGAGGAGTACACATTCGTTCCTTGTTGGTTTGAGGAGGATTTTCTTTACCTCGTAATGTTTGATGGTCTCGGGCTCTCGCTGTCTTCATATCTTTGAGACCCATTTTTATTGTTTCCGGCAAACGACCGACCATTTTGTTTTGACGATCCGGGATTGTCTATTGGTATGATTGGCTGCCATTCCAGGGGTACCATGAATTTGACATGGTTGGTCGAGTATGCTGCCCGGCCGGATGGGCTCAGATTGTTCTTTTCCACGACCGACTGGGAGCCGCGGATCCGCAGACCGCCGCTCAGGCCTTGGGCATCACTACTATTTTTGTGACGCTTATGTCTGTTGCGTCAGGGTTTATGGATGCTGCCTCGCATTTCCTGCATATTGCCCCGGATCGTGATGTGTTGGCATCGGGGTGTGGGCTTTAGGACCTCCTTCTCAAGTTGAGTTAGCGAATTTTGCTTTGGGTACCCTTTGGTGGGGCGGTCGAGTCCGTATTCCTCGGCTGCCAGTACCTTATTCCATCTGTCTGTGAGCAGATCTTGGTCAGCTTGAAGATGCTGCTGCTTCTTTTTCAGGCTTCTTGCAGTGACCGTAAACCATCGCTGGAAGCGAACCTGCTCTACGGGATCCTCAGGCACGCCGAATTCATCGTCGCTGAGGCTCACCTCGTATTCGGAGGGAGGCATGTGGTTGTCCTCCTTCGAGTATCCGTTCGTTGCCTGTTCATCTGGGCTAATCTACCGGTCTTACTATCCGGCCTGCTCGAAGGCAGGCTGATCGGGACCGTATTCCTCTTCGACACCATCCAAATTGTTTTCATCTCCTGTGCCGGTACTGCTGTGGCGGGTGAGGGAGTCCTGGACTAGGGGGTGTCCGGACAGCCGGACTATCATTATCCGCCGGACTCCAAGATTACGAAGATACAAGATTGAAGACTCCGTCCCGTGTCCGGATGGGACTTTCCTTGGCGTGGAAGGCAAGCTTGGCGTACGGATATGTAGATCTCCTACCATTGTAACCGACTCTGTAACCCTAGCCTCCTCCGGTGTTATATAAACCGGAGGGCTTTTGTCCGAGGGACAACATACATTACAATAATCATACCATAGGCTAGCTTCTAGGGTTTAGCCTCCTTGATCTCGTGGTAGATCTACTCTTGTACTACCCATATCATCAATATTAATCAAGCAGGACGTAGGGTTTTACCTCCATCGAGAGGGCCCGAACCAGGTAAAAACATCGTGTCCTCGTCTCCGTTACCATCCGCCTAGACGCACAGTTCGGGACCCCTACCCGAGATCCCCGGTTTTGACACCGACATTGGTGCTTTCATTGAGAGTTCCTCCGTCGCCACCGATAGGCTTGATGGCATCTTCAACCAACGACACCGTCTGTGGTGAGACTTTTCTCCCGGACAGATCTTCGATTCGGGCGGCCGCTGCGGGCCAATTCACTTGGCCATCCGGAGCAGATCGAAAGCTACGCCTGGCCGTCGTGTCAGATTGGAAGCTTGAATCGCACGGCCGATGTCCGCGGAGACTTGATCTTCGACGGACTCGAGCCACGGCCGAAGCGCCCAAGACTGTGGACGATGGGAATGATCTAGCTCTACCGGCGAACAAAGGCCTTGGTGGCCGCACATGGATCCGCTTCGGCCATTAGCCCGGAGCCGATCGCCCAGATCGAGGGCCGGTGGATAGACGCCGCCCTGGGGGCTTCAACATCCACGGCGATGGAGCCGAACACTGATCTTGTCCCCTGCGAAACTCGTGATTCCGAGGAGCCGGACTCCTCACCAGACTCCGAACCTCCCGCGCCCCTACCAATCGATCCGGATTGGGCGCCGGTTATGGAATTCACCGCCGCGGACATCTTTCAATACTCGCCTTTTGGCGATATCCTGAATTCACTAAAGCATCTCTCGTTATCAGGAGAGTCCTGGCCGGACTATGGCCAGGATGGTTGGGGCACGGACGACGAAGAAATTTAGAGCCCACCCACCACCCACTTTGTAGCCACTGTCGATGATCTTACCGACATGCTAGACTACGACTCCGACGACATCGACGCTATGGACGAAGATGCCGGAGACGAACAAAAACCAGCGCCTATAGGGCACTGGAAGACCACCTCGTCACACGACATATATATGGTGGACACCCCAAAGGAGAGCGACAACGAGGGCCAACGGGCCGCGGCGGAAGATGACCCCGCCGATAAACGACCAAAACGGTGGCGTAGGCGTCGCCCTAAGTCCCGCCTCGACGACAACAACGCTCCCAAGGAGCCCGCAATACGGCAGGGCTCACAAGTGGACGCATTTAACATGCAAATAAGCAACCGTCCTAACACGATTTAGTCGATAATTAGTCCAGCCCGTGAAAATAACAGTCTGGACGACCTCATGCCGGACACACCGCCGAGAGCAAGAACCTTCTGAAAAGACTCGTCGATCGCAAGAAGCTCAAGAAGGAAAAACGGAGGCTCAAAACAGCGGAAGACACACTCAAGAATGAGATGGAGCAAAGTGCTCAAAACCGCAGATAAGTACGGCAATGGCCACCAATCAAAGAGCTACCCCAAGCGCAAGCTGCTACCGGAATTCGACGCGGAGGCCATAGAGCCTCCACCCTCCAAAAATAAAGGGGCCGCCTAGTTGGATAGACGGCCAGATGACAGGCCAAATTATGAAAGCGGCGCCACACATAAATCCACCAACGAGCCTGGAAGGATAGATGGCCCAGCCAGGTCCATTTACGGGCCAAAGGAGAAGGCCCCAAGAAGCAAGGCAACACGTCAAGTGTCCGATGATAGCGACACACACAAATACAGGGGCGCCGCACGCCCACTATGTTTCACCGATGAGGTGCTAGACCACGAATTCCCAGCAGGATTTAAACCCGTCAACATAGAGGCCTACGATGGAACAACAGACCCTGGAGTCTGGATAGAAGATTATATACTACATATACATATGGCCAGAGGAGACGATCTCCACGCCATAAAATACCTACCCCTCAAGCTCAAAGGGCCAGCCCGTCATTGGCTTAAAAGCCTCCCGAAAACATGTTGGAAGTTGGGAAGAGCTCGAGGATGCGTTTAGAGCAAATTTTCAAGGATTTATGTCCGCCCTCCGGATGCAGATGATCTAAGTCATATAACTCAACAGCCCGAGAGTCAGCCATGAAATTCTGGAACAGGTTCCTTACCAAGAAGAACCAAATAGTCGATTGTCCGGACGAAGCCTTAGCAGCTTTCAAGCACAATGTCCAAAACGAATGGCTCACCAGGCACCTCGGTCAAGAGAAACCGAGGACAATGTCCGCACTAACAAGCCTCATGACCCGCTTCAGGCGGGAGAGGATAGCTGGTTAGCAAGATGCAGCACCTCACGACCCAAGTACATCCGAGATAAGAGATGGAACGGAAAATCACGGCGCAGAAAAGAGCAGCGCGAATAAGAGAAAAGCCCAAAGAGCACGGCACCAACGCCGGATTCAAAAGCTCATGCCCAATAATAAAGCACAGCCTCTAAAGCATGACAAAGGACGAATTGTCCAACTTAAACAAGATTTTGGGTCGGATATGCCAAATCCACAAGACTTCCTAAGGCCCGCAAATCACCCCCACGAGGATTGTTGGGTTTTAAACAGTCCGCCGACTAAATGTCGAACACAAGGGCTCGACGCAAGCGAAGAAGATAAACCCCACTAGCAGAGCAATCGAAAACAAAAGACTTTCCCACAAGGGTCAAAGCAAGAAACTCACTTCATGTGATAATACGGAAAAATAGCCGCACTTTCTAAAAGAGCTTCGCGCGGTCCAACCCAATGAATCGTAGATATTGGATATCAAACCAATCACTTTCGACCACCGGACTATTCCGAGCGTTAGAAATGCGGACGGACTTCCCTGATATTGAATCCCGTAATAGACGGATTACAATTTACTAATGTCCTAATGGACGGAGGCAGCGACTTAAACCTGCTATATTCAAAAACAATCCGTAGGATGGGGATAAACCCTGCTAGAATCCGACACACCACACTTCCTTCAAAGGAGTGACGCCAGCCCTTACGCCAAGTGCACAGCTCAGATTACTAGAAGTCTGTTCGATCGCCGAACAATTTCGACGAGAAAATTAATTTTTCATATAGTCCCATTTGAAAGTGAATATCAAGCATTCTTGGGACGAAAGGCTTTTGTCCGCTTCAACGCCATACCGCATTACGCGTCTCTTACACTCAAGATGCCCGGTCCGTGTGGCATCATTTTAGTGCGAGGGTCACTTAAAGACCCCGGACTCGGATAGACGAATCCGGCGTCAGTAGGCTAGGGGCTCCCTAGCCGCATACCCCTTCACAGGGGGCTGCGCGCACAAACAACCGCGGGATTCATACAAACCCTGCTTTAATTATTTATATTTCTTATTTTTCGCATGAATTGTTCTTAAAACTAAGACGTTCCTCTCTTTCTACAGATGAACAACGTGCATACCCGTCCAGGATAACGGCGCAACGGAGACACGGGCGCAGACGTGAAGTAGGGACCCGTTGTGAGGTTTCTTTTCAGATTAAGACCCTGCGTAAACCTTTTTTACTGTCTCTTGTTGTTATTCTCCCTTGGTTTCTTCCTATAGCCAAAGCAGAGCCTGACACTTTGGCGCCGCCGCTGTAAGACCATGCCCGCACTCGACACTAGGGCTTAGGCATCGTTCTGCCCATTATTATAAAGACCGAACACCTTAGGGTGTGTTCGGCGCCTCGAGTTAGGCATTATATGCATCAGCTCAATCATGTCTTTGGTCAAATGTTGGTTTGCCCGCCTCGTGTTTTGTCGCTTCGCTTCAGATCATCGGCTAACGCGGAACCAGGAGAACTATCGCGACAGCTCCCCGGTTAACTGGGCGAGCACCTCGAGAGAAAGCCGAAACCGACCGTCATGATACGATGAGAGACTAGTGAACCACTCGATCGACTATCGGAATGTTTAGAATTCCCCGCTTTGACGAAGAACCGTTTCCCGGTCAGTCACATACGCGCTCCGAATTCGGAGAAGGGCGATGCCACCAGGGGCTATATCGTAGCCCCACCCTCGAGCTCCAATCGCTAAGTGAAAGTGATAAAGCATTATATTCCGGATTGCCTCGTTAAGCTCACGCTACCACCTCCTTATAACAGGACCGAGACGCCGGATTAAAGTGTGAAAACGCTTATTTTTATGAACACCCCGCACTTTGTGCGTGGGCACAAGTCAAGACTGCCATCTTTCGTTATACAAAAGTATACGTAAACGGCTACACAGGAGAAGTTTTACTACTTGGGACGCACAAGTATAAAAAGCAGTTATAACATAATCATCGATTTACAAGCTAATACGTTCATTTGAACGTGATATTTTTTGAGCACTGCGACTCTATTACACGAGCGCCACGCATAACTTCCCCGAAGTAGTGCTCGGCAGGGAGCCGGCTTTCATCCGAACCCTGGGCAGCAACAGCGGTGGCATCCATCTCCGGACAATGCGCCTTCATACGGGCAAAAGCCATCCGCGCGCCCTTGATGCAGGCCGACCGCTTCATCTCCTTTATATGTGGCACCGCTCCAAGGAATTGCTGCAGTAAGCCGAAGTAGCTCGTTGCCTTGGACCTCTCTGGCCATACGTGGGCCACGATGTCAGTCATGGCAAGTCCGGACAATCTATTTAGCTCGGCCCATTCGGCCAGCCGGTCTGTCAACGGAAGTGAGCGATCCAGGACTGTGGAATTGAGACCAATATAGCTCTTCCGTCTCATGATCCTCCTGGCTCCGGAAGAGCTTAATGGCATCGGCCGCACTCGCAGCTAAGTCCATATACGGATCCTACGGACTCCACGGCCGCTCAAATTGAGCATACTTTCCATCCATAAACCGGCGACGCAGCAGAAAATGCTTGCCAGCCACGATATCTCCGGCCTGGCGCAGTTCCTCCTTCATAGCTCAGACAGCGTAGCGGGCATCCTTGGCTTCGCGGTGGCCTTCTTCAGGTCTTCCCATTCCGATAAGCGCCTTTTCAAGAGCCTCATTGCGGTCGGTAGCATCCTTTAATTTCATGGCCAATTCGCCACCTCGCCCTCTTAGACAAGGCGCATCCTTTCTTTCAACTCCTCGGCCGCCTCGAGGCAGCAGCGTTACTCCTTCGGGCTTGCTCCTTAGCTCGAGCAAGTTCGCCCAAGGTCTCCACAAGAACAGCACCGCTCTGTATGTGAAGCATATAATTTATCGTGAGGAGGGCTTCAACCCCTTAATAAAGCGGTCATGGAGAACTCTTTTACCTTGCGACTAGTCAAGTCGCCTGTTGACAAGTGCGATGTCCGCATCTGCCAAGTCAAGTTGCCGATTTAATTCGGCAAAGTCACTAGTCCGGCCAGCCCCCGGACTATCTGCCACCTGCATAGGAACGATGGAATTCGTTACTTTAGATTCGATCCTCGGTACGCTGTCGTTTCCGACAACCTACCGAGTTTCAGGGGCTACTATCCATAAAGGGTGCATTTTTATGTGCGAAACTGTTAAAAGACAAAAGGGTGTGTCATTCTCGCATACCTCAAATCCTGCCAGCAAACTCATGGCGGCATTGCGCAATCCGCTCTCGGCGGATGAAATCCTTCCAATCACCATACGCACCAACGCACGGTGATCTTCTAAAACGAACGCCCTCTCAAGCAGATTCTGCAGTTCCCCCGGCCGGATACTAGTGGGTGCCGAACTCTCTGGCCCCTCCAGACTCGGGGATACCCTCCGTGACGACACTTCGGGCTCGCCTGCCTCATCTGGCGGCGCTGCAGACGGAGGCGACGCTTCCATCATCTCCTAAGAAGGTCCTCCTCAAGAAGAACTCATTTGAGACTACCAGATCCGAACTGCAATATAAATATTTCGTTACCCACGTAAACACGAATGAAGGTATTTCCTTACTAGTTAACTCCCTCTTTCATACTCACGGCTCGCTGGAGGGCCGATCCTTCGGCGATGATTGTGCGCCCGGATTCTTTCCGGACGCCGGACCCCCCGGTGAAGATCTCTTCCCACGCTTAGGGCCTTTGGCCTCCGGATCTTCGGAGGCGGTCCTCTTCCCCTCAAGGAGGGGTTCTTAGTTCCTCTTCACGCCCCTTTGGGCGAAATATTAGCTCCTCTATTTTCCCCGCCGCCTTCTCGTGGGCGCGACCTCCAACATTCTCGACCAGCACGGGCTCCAAGGCGGTCTTCGGAGAGGCGGACACCTTATCGGCCTTGATCGCGCCAACCATTCCTCGTGAAAGAGTAATGGGTCAAGAGGGCGAACTCTAGAAGGTCATATAAGCAGAGTGTCCGGATTCGAGCTATTTACCCGAGTATCCGGCGATTGCGGCTTAGACCTGCGCCCTCGGCTAATTCCGACACGCCACCGCGTCCAAGAACAACTTGTACATCTCCATGGGTGTCGCACCCATAAAGTGTTGGAGAATCCGAGGTCCCTCCGGTTGAACTCCCATAGACGGAGAGGATGGCGTTTGCGAGGCGTAAGATGCCTGATTAGCATAACCTGCATCGCCTTGATCAGTCGATCTCCTCGCTGGAGGTCTCGAATCCGCCTCGCAAGTGAGGGCACGCCCGGACGGCCCCTAGTTGAGCCTGTGGTCGACCCACCTACATCGGGCTTGCGCGGAGGTCCCAAGCGGAATAAAGGCGGCGGTTTTGCCGCTGCCCGCCGAGCAGTGATATAGAACCACTCCCGCTGCCACAGCCCGAGTTCCTCTTGAAGGAACCTCGCCACGAGGCATCGGCCTTTTGCTTATGGCTGCCCCCGCCAAGACTCGCTTGACGCCCGATCATCTTCGGCTCCACTTGAAGGTCTTCAGCCATAGGTCGGGTGGGGGAGGACGCGAGGAAGGCTTCGCAGACGATAATGAATGCGGAGATGTGGGGATGGACTCAGAGCCAAGTCGTGAAAGTCCAGCCCATAGTAGAACAGAGCCCTCTCACGAAGGTATCCGTCGGGAAGCCTAAACCCCGACGGAGGTGGGATATGAAGACGCACGATTCACCGGGCTCGAGGGCACGGCCTGCCTGGGCAGTAACTCCAGCGAAACCTCGAGGCGCAGGTACTTGGCTTCACGTAATTTCATTATGTCCTCCTCCGTGGCGGAGGAGGGCATCCACCGCCCCGGAGGTCGGAGCCGACATGATTGAGGATCCGGCGCCAACTGAGGCTCGGTGTTGGAACCGGAGCGGGAAGAGATTCGACGCGAGATTGAAGAACAAGCGAGCCTTGGTCCTCTTATAAAGAGGAAAAATACCAAGAGCCGCTCTCGTGACCGCTTGGGATTCACCTTCGATAGAGGAGGCGTGGCGACGAGAACGGTTGGGTTACCCACGCACGTATTGATGAGAATCCCGGGATAAGGGGGACACGATCTCTGCTTCGACAAGACGTGCCAAGGAAACTGCTTCGCTAAACGTGCTGAGGTGGTATAGTAAAAACGATTCAAACAAAGGCTTGGTGGAGGTGTGATGACACGCCGCATAATACGTCAGCAGATTGAGCTAGTGTATATTTTATTCTCTCTACGGTGGAATGTGGAGTTTATTTTTGCAGAGCCGGACACTATCGTGGTGTTCATGATCTTCTCTGGATTATTCAAGGGAGGAACCCGCCTTGCAATGCCGAACATTATGCGTGCCAGACTTATCGTCATTGAAGCCTGGTTCAGGGGCTACTGAGGGAGTCCTGGACTAGGGGGTGTCCGGACAGCCGGACTATCATTATCCGCCGTACTCCAAGATTACGAAGATACAAGATTGAAGACTCCGTCCGTGTCCTGGATGGGACTTTCCTTGGCGTGGAAGGCAAGCTTGGCGATACGGATATGTAGATCTCCTACCATTGTAACCGACTCTGTAATTCCCTAGCCTCCTCCGTGTCTATATAAACCGGAGGGCTTTAGTCCGTAGGACAACATACATTACAACAATCATACCATAGGCTAGCTTCTAGGGTTTAGCCTCCTTGATCTCGTGGTAGATCTACTCTTGTACTACCCATAACATCAATATTAATCAAGCAGGACCTAGGGTTTTACCTCCATCGAGAGGGCCCGAACCTGGGTAAAAACATCGTGTCCCTCGTCTCCTGTTACCATCCGCCTAGACACACAGTTTGGGACCCCCTACCCGAGATGCGCCGGTTTTGACACCGACAGCGGGGCTTAGAGCGGCGCCGATGACGCCCATTGAGGGAGTCCTGGACTAGGGGGTGTCCGGACAGCCGGACTATCATCGTCCGCCGGACTCCAAGACTACGAAGATACAAGATTGAAGACTTCGTCCCGTGTCCGGATGGGACTTTCCTTGGCGCGGAAGGCAAGCTTGGCAATACGGATATGTAGATCTCCTACCATTGTAACCGACTCTGTGTAACCCTAGCCTCCTCCGGTGTCTATAGAAACCGGAGGGCTTTAGTCCGTAGGACACAACATACATTATAACAATCATACCATAGGCTAGCTTTAGGGTTTAGCCTCCTTGATCTCGTGGTAGATCCACTCTTGTACTACCCATATCATCAATATTAATCAAGCGGGGCGTGGGGTTTTACCTCCATCGAGAGGGCCCAACCTGGGTAAAACATCGTGTCCCTCGTCTCTCCGTTACCATCCGCCTAGATGCACTGCTCGGGACCCCTACCCGAGATCCGCGGTTTTGACACCGACATTGGTGCTTTCATTGAGAGTTCCTCCGTATGCGTCACCGATAGGAAGGATGCCTCCACCCGTCTTCAAAGACGGTGTTTTTTAAAAAGGGCCTTGGCCGCGGCCAAACTATCCGCTAAATGGTTATCTTATGACCGCCGTCGGGCCACCGCCGACAATGACTTCTCAAGTCGTCGAAGCAATCTTCAGCGTCGACTCAAATCTGCCGAACAGTTGGATCCGATAGAGCTCTCGTCTGCTAACGAGCTCTTGGATCGTGATCGCCGCCTCGGGAGCCTCTATAGACTACAATCGATTGGGCTTAAAACCGATCGAGAGATTAACACTCCCCAGGCCACCCACCACATCGCAGTGGTAGAGGAGCACTACGGCAACTCTTCGCCTATATTGAATACTAGTCATGTCCGGATTCCCGAACCCTCCATGCCGGATTTCTGCGGAGGGCGATTGATCGACCATTGAACTTAAAACCATGCATCGCTCCGGACTCGCTGGATCGTATCCAAGAACCCAAGCTTCCAATTCGAAACTTCTCGCCTTTTAAGCCCCAAGATGGGCAGGGATCCGGATTTTAGTCCACCCACCCGCCTGCACATATGTGATCTATCTCTAATACGGCAAGAGCCCGCTGAAACAATTACATCACTCTCGGGCGATTCCTCCCGGTTATGGACAGGATAAAGTACTGACGAGAGGAAAACACAATCTCAATTTTCTGCAATAATTGCACGGACAAGGGAATATTGAACACCATCGATCGTCGTACAATCACACGCTTCACCGATCTGGCGTCCATAGTACGAAAGTACTGTGCGATGGAGAGTTTCCGGAAAACCGAAAATCAATTTTGGGATAATTTGGCCCCAACCCCAGTTCGCAACAAAAGGGCGCCTTACATTCAGGCCCCAGATGCAAAAACGAAAAAACAAAAACCCAATAAGGGAAACGGAACCGTACTGGAGGGATGGCTTAATGGACCCTGTAAGCTTCATAGTACAGAGGGAGCCGTCCCAACACATAGCCTTCGAGCATGTTGGATATTACGGCAGGTGGCCAAAAGTGGCGAGGAGCTTCTAGCCCCGCAAAACCACTCCAACAATACCAGTACGGTATCAACAGTCTTCGAGACCTTCTCATCAAAAAATATGCGAAAACGAACAATCCGCGGACTCGCCGAAGTCTACCAAGTCGCAACAGCAAATCCATGGAGCGACACAGCTATTACCTTCAACGTCAGCGACGAGCCTAAATTCCGAACAGCCAGAACACCAGCCGCACTGGTGCTTAGTCCCATAGTGGAGGGCTTTCGACTGACAAAAGTCCTCATGGATGGCGGCAGCGGATTAAACCTCATTTACGAGGAAACTCTGCGAAAAATGGAAATCGATTGGATCCGTATTGAGCGGAGCAGCACAACCTTCAGAGGAATAATCCCTAGCCGGGAAGCACGCTGCACCGGAAAAATCACACTCGATGTGGTGTTCGGCTCGCCGGAAAATTACAGATCCGAAGAAGTCACCTTCCAAGTGGCCCCGTTCAACAGCGGATATCACGCTATATCAAGCAATACCTCATTACGGGTACATGAAGCTCAAAATGCCTGGGCCCGGCGGAAAAATCACTCTCGCTAGTGATCCGGACATAGCACTCCGCGCCGAGAACAAGACAGCCGCACTAGCCCTGGAGGCACTATCTGAAGCCTTAGCAGCAGAAGAACTCACAGCGCTGTGCTCTACGGTGAACACGGACGATGTGATACTCGATAAAAGATCCAAGTCCACCTCCTTCAAACCAGCAGATGAAATAATAAAATTCCAGGTCCATCCAACGGACCCAACAAAGACGGCCTCCATTGGGTCAAAATTGAACACCGAAGTAGACGCCGCACTGCGCGAATTCCTTCGGGAAAATTGGGACATTTTTGCCTGGCATCCTTCGGATATGCCCGGAATCCCACGCAGGTTGGCAGAACACAGCCTAAACATCCTAAAAGGATTTAAGCCAGTCAAACCGGCTTTTCAACGATTTTCCGAACCCAAAAGACAGGCAATGGGAGAAGAACTAGCCAAGCTATTGGAAGCCGGATACATAAGAGATATCAAACATCCGGGATTGGCTAGCAAATCTGGTAATGGTACTAAAGAAGGACAAATCCTGGCGCCTCTGTGTCGATTTTAAAGACCTCAATAAGGCTTGCCCAAAGGATCCCTTCCCTCTCCCCCGCATCGACTATATTATCGATGCCACCGCAGGGCACGATTCATTGTGCTTCCTCGGCGGATACTCTGGCTACCATCAAATCAAGATGGCGGCAGCAGACCAAGCCGCAACGGCATTCATCACTCCTTACGGACCATTCTGCTTCAACACGATGCCCTTCGGACTTAAAAACGCTGGCGCAACATATCAGCGCATGATTCAAACATGTCTGGCTACCCAGATCGGCAAAACAGTAGAGGCATACGTAGATGACGTAGTCGTCAAAACAAAACACGTCGAAACTCTAGTAGAAGATTTGAGGCTCATTGTCGGTTTCAAAACCGGCGGATCTCGGGTAGGGGGTCCCGAACTGTGCGTCTAGGCGGATGGTAACAAGAGACGAGGGACACAATGTTTTACCTGTGTTCGGCCCCTCTCGATGGAGGTAAAACCCTCGTCCTGCTTGATTAATATTGATGATATGGGTAGTACAAGAGTAGATCTACCACGAGATCAAGGAGGCTAAACCCAGAAGCTAGCCTATGGTATGATTGTTGAGATGTAATGTTAGCCCCACGGACTAAGGCCCTCCGGTTTATATAGACACCGGAGAGGCTAGGGTTACACAGAGTCGGTTACAATGGTAGGAGATCTACATATCCGATTGCCAAGATTGCCTTCCACGCCAAGGAAAGTACCTTCCTGGACACGAGGCGGAGTCTTCAATCTTCTATCTTCGTGATGCAGGAGTCCGCGGATATTGATAGTCCGGCTGTCCGGATACCCCTAGTCCAGACTCCTCAAGGTAGCCCACGAACCAGTCTTCAATGACGATAAGTCCGGCGTGCATAATGTTCGGCATTGCAAGGCGGGTTCCCCTCCTTGAATAATTCGGAGAAGATAATGAACACCAGGATAGTGTCCGGCTCTGCAAAATAAATTCCACATTCCAACGTAGAGAGAATAAAATACACTTAGCTCAATCTGCTGACGTATTATGCAGCGTGACATCACACCGCAGCCAAGCCCTCGTTTGAATCGTTTTTATTATTCCGCCTCAGCACGTTTAGCGAAGCGGTTTCCTTGGCACGTCCTGTCGAAGCAGAGATCGTGTTCCCTTTTATTCCGGGATCCTCATCAATACGTGCGTGGGTAACCCAACCGTGCCATTGATGATGGCGCTTGGGAGATAAGCGAGTTTTACCAGGCCGGTGAGGGACGCATAGTTTTGTCCGCCTATATATAAGGGATAAGGATTTACCTTCTCACCTACGCCTTCTTCCTCCTTTGCTCATCCATCCCTGCGAACTCAAGCTCCAACGCCCAAGCTCGCGCATCTCCCCTCGACCCTTCTCCGAATATGTCCGGAGGGGGAGGCAAATGGTTGGCCTCCACCGCCAAGGAGGAGGACATCACCAAGCTGCGCGATGCCGGATACCTCTCCAGCGACATCGCGCATCGGCTGCCTGATGCGGGGCAGCTCATCCCTACCCCAGGGCCCCATGAGAGGATCGTTTTCCTTCCCCACTTCCTCCGCGGACTAGGCTTTCCGCTCCATCCATTTGTCCGGGGGACCATGTTTTGTTACGGCCTAGATTTCCACGATCTGGCACCGAACTTCATCCTCAACATCTCGGCGTTCATCGTCGTGTGCGAGGCTTTTCTCTGCATCCGGCCCCACTTCGTCTTGTGGCTCAAGACTTTCAACGTCAAGCCGAAGGTTGTGAAGGGTACGCAAGCGGAATGCGGAGGCGCCATGTTGGGCAAGCTGCCCAACGTCCCTTGGCTAGAAGGGACCTTCGTGGACTCCGTCAAGGGGTGGCAATCGGGGTGGTTCTACATCACCAAGCCGCGCAAGCCCACATGGGCGGCGGCCCCCGAATTTAGATCTGGAATCCCTACGCAGCTCACTTCCCGGAAAGAGAAGGGCCTACAGTGGGCTGATCCGGTGGAGGTGACGGGACTTCGAGCCTGCATCAAGAAGCTGGTGAGCAATAGGCTCCGGCTCGTCGACGTGGTCCAGGTCATGCTCCTCCGGCGGATTCTCCCATGCCAAGAACGGGCATTTAATCATGGGAGTTTAATCCGAACAGCACCAGACGTTAAGCGCTCTTCGACACAACATAACAAGGCGCTGGAGGGTGCTGTTCAAGGCGCCGGTTTCCACATCCGCGATCAAGACCGCGATTCAGCTCGCATCTCCGGATCGACGAGGTAAGTGATTCGACCCCATTACGGGACACTTGAAGTAATTAGATTGACTCTAGTGAGGTTTTTAATCTGCCTCTTCCTTTGACAGGACTGGATGGAGAAGGCCCAGCTGCTCATCAGCCCGGCTCCCATGCCAGAAGAACCAGTGAATGCCCGCTTAGCGAGGCTGCTGGTTCCGGCACCGTACATGGTGCCGCAGAAGAAGGCCAAGAAGGTGGCCGCGGGGACTCGAAAGAGTTCCCGCAATCAGGCGTCTGACGACGACGAGGAGGACTCCTCCCCCGAAGACGAGGAGGAGGAGGAGTACTCTCTCCCGGAGGAGGGAGAGAGGAAGAGGAAGGCCTCCCCAACCGGGGCGGCCGAAGGGTCCAAGAGGGGGAGAACTATCCCCCCGGACAGTTTTGCCAACATCGACGTTGGCGAGGATGAGTGGCCTCCAAGGGCCCGGCGTCCGGCAGGATCGTAAGTATCCGGATCATTTATATGCCGTATATTGTATGTCATGTAGCGTCCTTCTAATGCCGCATTGTTCCTTTAGTCCGGCCGCTGACGACCTTCCCGACTCGATGAGCGGGTCGTTGGCGCCGTCGGATGTAAATTCCATCCCAACTGCCTCTACCCCACGCGCTGAGGACGACGAGCCGGAATGCCACAGGGGGTCACGCCAGGAGGAGGCTCCGGAGGCTCCGTCAGGCAGCCCCCCGGACATTGTGCTAGACTCTACTCCGGAACCCGTAGCGGTTCCAGAGTCCGGCAAGCAGCCCCCTCGAAAGAAGGGCAGGACCGTGACGCCGGCGGCCTCCGTCCAACCGGAGGCACCGGATAACCTACTGGAGGCGCTCAAAGGCGCTTCCATCGAGGAAGAACACCGCACTCTTATGAGTGCGGTGATTGAGAAGGTCCAGCTCGCCAAGGGCGGGCTGACCGAAGCCTGCAACAGCCTTCTAACAGGCTTTGAGGTAAGAAGGTTAAAATTAAGTAATATAATACCGCATAGACAAGTAGCCTGATGCTTAGTCGGTGTTCGAAAGAAAAGCGGACTAAGGATCTTCTTTCAAGATATCTGTGGGGTTTCTAAAATATGTCAATATGGGCTTGCAGGCTGCGCTATTGACCTCTGCCGCATTAACAGCGGAGGTCGAGGCGCTGAAAAAAGATCTTGAGCGGTCGGCGCAAGAGCTCGGCCATGCCAAAAGGCAGCTCAAGGAGAAAGAAGGTGAATAACACCACTGAACATAAGTACCTTACAAAAAAGGGTTTTGGTTGCAAACAAAATTAATAAGGATAATACATGTATTGCAGGGGCCACTAAGGAGGTGGCAGCCCTGAAGGATGCGTGTTCGTGGCGAGCATAATGCGACCCAGGCAACGGGCGAGAAAAAAAGCAAGTGGCGCTGGTGGCGGAAGTGCGGCAAGAGCTCCGTGCTCTCATGGGAAAACATGAGAGTTTGGGCGTGACTCCAAGGCTCGAGAGTCCGAGCTTGCCTCGTCTCGAAAGTGCCTGATCCGCCAAGGCCGAGGCCCGAAGGCCCTTCAGAGGTAGAGGACATAAAGAAGATAGCGGCGGGTAAGGCCTTTTTCATGCGAGCAAGCACGTTAATGTAAATTACCGGATACTTACCCGAATTCGGAGCTCTCCAGGGGCGTTTGCAGATCTGCCACGTAGTGCGTCTGATGCCGCCGCTTTCTATCGTGGCGAGGAGGGGAGCTCGACGGAGAAGGTCTTCGGTCTCGATATCGAGGCCGCCATCCAATGCCCCCAAGCGACCAGTGAAGCAGCTGGTCGAACTCCTAAGGTAGCTGAGGAGGCCATGAAGGGCCTCATAGTCCGGCTATGGCCTGGACAGGCCATGCCTGGCAGCTACTTTGGCCTAGTACGGCGGCTGGTGTATGCGTGCCCCAGGCTGGATGTGATCAAGCGCTCTGCATGTATTGAAGGTGCTCGTCGGGCCCTTGCCCGCATAAAGGTGCAATGGGGCAAACTAGATGCGGAGAAGCTTCTCACGGATCCGCCGCCGCCGGGCAAGGAGCATCGCACGCCGGAGCGATATTATAAAGTTGTCCTGAAGGGGGCCTGCGATATTGCAGATGAGTGCCCCCGAGATGTAATTTTTGAGTGAACTCGCTGTATATTTATCCTGTGCGCTGAAAAACTTTGTTTATATGCGCCATGAGCAATGCTTGTTGAATTTAAAATATTACCTTCTGTGCGGCCGTTTGTAAAATCTGAGAGATGGCAAGTCGTTGGCTTCAGCCCCCGGGCTACAAAGGCTGGGGTGTTCGGTGATAAACTTGAGCACTCTTGTTCCCATTATTGGGTCCATCTAGGGAGGCGCTCAACACGACGAACAAGGCGACCGGACTTATAATGCTTGAACACTCTCACTTAGCCATAGAATTCTATAATTTTAAATTTCGGCGAAGCCCCTGGTATTCGGAAGACCGAATCCGGGGCGCTATCCACGCCTTCGTCGGACATCATCCGGAACTTCGCTCGAAGCGGCATGAGCCTTTAGGGACCCGAAAGAACCTCTCGAACAGCGACCAGTCTCTCGCCTTATCATGCCAGTCAGTTTTAGCTTTCTCCACTGAGGCGTTAACCCGGCTCAACCGGGGCGCAATCGCAGTGGTTCTCCCAGTCCTACCTTAGCCGACGGAACGGAATGTAAGGTACCAAAACATGGGAGCCGCAAAACCCAACTATTGACCCAAGACATGATTCGAGCTGATTCATATAATGCTATAAGTTCGGGTGCCGCACTTGTGAAAGTGTTCGGACTTAATCACACCATAATATGGGGAATGAAGCCCTCGGTGTATTCGGCCGTACCAAAGTATACGGGTGCAAGATGTCATATAATGAACATATGTAAAAGATAACGCAATTACAATGAAAAGGTAATGTACTTGCAAGAAGAAAGTGTTGCGTTATTTATGAAAGAAGGTCTGCTAATAAAGCGGACTGATACAAATAGTGCGTTAAGAAAGGGATTCGGACTAAATTAACATGTCCCCCTCCAGGGATAAGCTGCAGACTTGGTGTATGTAATCGAATTTAATGCTCGTAATGGAGACCACCTGAGTGTTCGTCGCAGCCTTCTTTAATCCCTGACTGTTGCATCTTGAGTTCGGCAAGTTCGCCGTCGGACAGGGCTTCTGGTTAATGGAGTCCTGTGTATGCAAAAGAAGAAAAGATAAAAAACAAAGCCAAGGGGGGCGATCGCATGAGCCCCTTGTGTGGTCGAGCCGCACTCTTTGGTCCTTGTGGTTAAGCCCCTCCCCTGCGCCCATGGTATCTCCAAAGCGTAATGATGTACGCGGAGTGTTATTCTAGTGATCATGTGTGGCGGGGTTAGGGCGATTACTACCTGCTGCGCTCGATCGCGCCAGGTGGTCTTGGTTGGTGTTGCTCTGGGCACGCTTTAATGTATCCGCCTTTTTAATTGCCGGACTAGAGAATTGCCGTAGAAGGCTGCTCAGATTTCCGCCATGAGAGCCGCCAGTATGTTCCTCCGTTCGAGGGAGCGCCCGTATTCCCATTGACCGTAATGACTCCACGAGGGCCTGGCATCTTGAGTTTTAGGTATGCATAGTGCGGCACCGCGTTGAATTTGGCAAACGCGGTTCGTCCGAGCAGGGCATGATAGCCGCTACGGAACGGGACTATATCGAAGATTAACTCTTCGCTCGAAATTATCCGGGATCCAAGACCACTTCCAGCAGTGACCGAGCCTGTCAGTTGGCTTCCACTCCTAGGATGACACCTTTAAAGGTTGTTTTAGTAGGTTTAATCCTAGATGGGTCTATGCCCATTTTGGCGACCGTGTCCCGGTAAAGCAGGTTCAAGTCTGCCGCCGTCCCATCAGACTCTTGTGAGGTGAAATCCATCGACGATTGTGTCTAAGACCAATGCGGCGAATCCGACATGGCGATGCTGGTCGGATGGTCTCGTCGATCGAAAGTGATCGGACAGAGGACCATGGATTGAACTTGCCGCGGCTCGCTCCATCGCATAGACGTCCCGTAGTGCACGCTTCCTCTCCCTCTTGGGTATATGGGTTGCGTAAATCATATTCACCGTCCGCACTTGTGGGGGGAAACCCTTCTGTCCTCTACTATTCGGCGGTCGGGTCTCTTCCTCGTCGTCGCTATTTAGCCCCTTGTCACTGTGTTCGGCAATTATCTTGCCGGCCTGCTTGAACACCCAACAATCTATGTTGGTGTGATTAGCTGGCTTTTCGGGGGTGCCATGTATCTGGCATGAGCGGTCGAGTATTCGGTCCAGATTGGACGGACCCGGAGTTGTTCTTTTGAATGGCTTCTTCCGTTGACCAGGTTTTGAGCCTCGGAATCCGGCATTGACTGCCGTATCCTCTTTGTCGTCGCCGTTAATGCGGCGTTTGTTTTTGATTCGACGTGACCTGTCGTGGTTGTCCTTAGTGTCCGGACTGCCAGAATTTTTGTGGAGATTGTTGCTGCGGGCTAGCCAGCTGTCCTCTCCCGCACAGAAGCGGGTCATTAGCGATGTGAGGGCTGCCATGGATATCGGCTTCTCCTGCCCCAGGTGCCGGGCTAGCCATTCGTCCCGGATATTATGTTTGAAGGCTGCAAGGGCCTCCGCATCCGGACAGTCGACGATTTGATTTTTCTTCGTCAAGAACCGTGTCCAGAATTGTCTGGCCGATTCGTCTGGCTGCTGAATAATGTGGCTTAGGTCATCGGCGTCTGGTGGTCGCACATATGTACCTTGGAAGTTATCAAGGAATGCGCCTCGTGTCTTCCCAACACCCATTGACTCTGCCGGCAGGCTGTTGAGCCAATGCCGAGCTGGTCCTTTAAGCTTAGTGGGAGATATTTGATGGCGTGGAGATTGCCGCCGGGCCATATGGATGTGGAGAAGATAATCTTCGATCCACACTGCGGGGTCTGTTGTACCATCGTAAGATTCGATATTTATGGGTTTGAACCCTTCGGGGATCTGATGATCCATTACTTCGTCAGTGAAGCATAACGGGTGTGCGGCGCCCCTATATTGAGCAATATCGCGACGCAACTCAAGGGAGCGCTGTCTGCTGTGTTCAGCCCGGCCTGATTTATGTCCGGCGCGACGGTATTCGTCGTGGGTCGTGGGGCGCCCATGTGATCCATAGATGGATCTGGATTGTCTTGCTTTGTCCTCCAATATGTCTCGCATGTCCGGCGCGTTCCCTTTTGGCTTCGTACTCTTGGATTGATGTCGGGGTACGGTTTTGGCTGGGGGCCTGAATGCCTCTCTGTCGCGACCACGGGGTGGTCGGTCAGCCATGTCGTGCGCTGGTGATGAAGGCATGTATGCTTCCTCCTCTAATCGGGGGAGCAGCTTGCGCATTGGGTAGCTATTGGAGGGGAGTTCGAGTTTATACTCTTCGTCCGCGAGGACCTCAGTCCATCGGTCGGCTAGCAGATCTTGATCAGCTTGGAGCTGTCGCTGCTTTTTCTTTAGGCTATTTGCTGTAGCTATGAGCCTGCGCCAGAAGTGCTCTTGTTCGACGGGATCCTCGGGTATGACGAATTCATCATCGTTGAGGCTTGCTTCGTCTTCGGAGGGAGGCATATAGTTATCATCCTCAACCCCTTCGCCTGCCGCCCTGTCGTGAGGGCTTGCTTCTGCGTCCTCCTACGCTGAGTCTTGCAGGAGGATCGCCTTCGCACTCTCCGAGTGTTATTGTCTCCGTGCCTAATCTCCATTCTTGTTGTGGCGGATTTAGAGCGGCGCCACGACGCCGGGCGTTTGGGTTGCTTCTTTAGAGAATCTTCCTCCGCTGCTTTTTCGCCATCCCTTCTTTTGGGGTATCCACTATGTAGACGTCAGACGACGAGGTGGCCTTCCAGTGCCTGTGGGCGCTGGTCCTGTTCGCCTCTCAAAGATCATCATCCATAGCGCCGATGTCATCGGAGTCGTAGTCTAGCATGTCGGTTAAATCCTCGGCTGGGCTATAAAGTGGGTGGTGGGTGGGCTCAATTTCTTCGTCGTCGCGATTTCCAACCGCCCCGCCATAGTCCGCCAGGTTCTCCTGATAGCGAGATGCTTGAGAATTCAGGATATCGCCAAAAGGCGAAAGTGCCGGAAGATGTCCGCGCGGTGAATTCCATAACCGCGCCCAATCCGGTTTAATTGGCAGGGCGCGGAGGCTCGGAGTCCGCAAGGAGTCCGCCTCGGGATCACGAATTTCGCAGGGGACAAGATTGGTATTTGGCTCCATCGTCGTGGATGTTGAAGCCCCCGGGGCGGCGTCTATCCACCAACCCTCGACATGGGCAATCGGCTCCGGGCTAGTGGCCGGAGCGGATCCGAGTGCGGCCTCCAAAGCACTGTCCGGCGGCAGAGCTAGATCATGCCCATCGTCACAGTGCGGCGCGCTTGGCTGTGGCTTGAGTCCGTCGAAGATCAAGTCTCCGCGGTCATCGACCGTGAAGTTCGAGCTTTCGAATCTGACCTAACGGCCAAGGGCGTAGCTTTCGATCTGCTCCAGATGGCCAAGAGAATTGGCCCGCAGTGCAAAGCCGCCGAATATGAAGATCTGTCCGGGGAGAAAAGTATCACCCTGGACAGCGTTGATGGTTGAAGATGCCATCGAGCCTATCGATGACGACATAGAGGAACTCTCAATGAAAGCACCAATGTCGGTGTCAAAACCGGCGGATCTCGGGTAGGGGGTCCCGAACTGTGCGTCTAGGCGGATGGTAACAAGAGACGAGGGACACAATGTTTTTACCCAGGTTCGGGCCCTCTCGATGGAGGTAAAACCCTACGTCCTGCTTGATTAATATTGATGATATGGGTAGTACAAGAGTAGATCTACCACGAGATCAAGGAGGCTAAACCCTAGAAGCTAGCCTATGGTATGATTGTTGAGATGTAATGTTCGCCCCACGGATTAAGGCCCTCCGGTTTATATAGACACCGGAGAGGCTAGGGTTACACAGAGTCGGTTACAATGGTAGGAGATCTACATATCCGTATTGCCAAGCTTGCCTTCCACGCCAAGGAAAGTACCTTCCGGACACGAGCCGAAGTCTTCAATCTTCTATCTTCGTAGTCTGGGAGTCCGGCGGATATTGATAGTCCGGCTGTCCGGATACCCCCTAGTCCAGGACTCCCTCAGTAGGAAACTCTAGTAGAAGATTTGAGGCTCATGTTCGACAACCTCAGAGCATATGACATCAAGCTGAATCCGGAAAAATGTGTTTTCGGCGTACCAGCCGGAAAGCTGCTGGGCTTCATCGTATCCGGTAGAGGAATCGAAGCAAACCCAGCTAAAATCCGAGATCTGTCACATTTGGACATTCCAAAAGACCTCAAACAAATACAAAAATTAACAGGATGCGTGGCAGCGCTTAAGCCGCTTCATCTCCGTCTAGGAGAAAAGGCGTTGCCCTCTATCGCCTCCTCAGCGCATCAACACTTCGAGTGGACGGATGCTGCCACCGCCGGACTCAAGAAATAAAGGCCATATTGGCAACAACCGGTCCCGCTGCGCCAACCTTGGGCGAACCAATGTTGTTATACATCGCAGCAATGCATCAAGTTGTAAGCGCGGTACTTGTCGTCGAACGAGAGACGTAAGGGCACAAATTTCTCTTCAAAACCAGGTATTATGTATCCACCGTGTTAACCCACCGCAAGTCCGTTACCCGCACTATCGAGAAGATAGCATATGCGGTGTTCATGGCGTCCTGAAGCTCGACACTACTTTCAAGAGTGTTCGATAACAAGGGCCTCAAGTACCACATAATGACATTATAAATAACCGCGACGAACGGGCAGGATTGCAAAATGGGCCATTGAGCTCTTACCATTCGATATAACTTACAAACCTCGGCGAGCTATAAAGTCACAAGTTTTGGCTGACTTTGTCGCCGAATGGACCGAAGCCGAACTCCCTAAAGAGTACAGCGCATACTCCAATTGGACTATGCATTTCGACGGTTCTAAAATGTTGGCCGGACTGGGGGCTGGCGTCGTATTGACGTCCCCAACTGGGGACACAGTGCAGTATGTACTTCAAATAATGTACATGCACTAGCCAAATATGAGGCCCTGTTACATGGTCTCCGGATGACAGTCTCCATGGGCATTCGACGCCTAGAGGTGCGCGGGGATTCAAACCTTGCAATATCCCAAATAAACGGAGACTTTGACGCCAAGGATCCAAAAATGGCAGCATATCGCAACACTGTCCTAAAAATGTCAGCTCGGTTTGAAGGACTTGAATTCCATCACATAGCCCGAGATAATAACCAAGCGGCCGACGATCGCACGCATCGGTGCGAAACGTGATGCTGTCCCTCCAAATATCTTTCCCGAACGGCTCTTCAAGCCATCCGTATTATGGGAAGAGGAGCCCGAAGTGACAAACCGAAAAAACGCGCAATCGGCGATTCACCCGATGACATAACGCCTTCAGCCCACGCCATAATGGCAGTAATCGCCTGCGGATAGAACTGCTCCTAGCCTACTTGCTTAGGCAGGGACTTCAAGACCAAAAGCGAGGCCCACAGATAGTCCGCGATCGAAAGCCTACAAGGTCCATGAGGGAGAACTGTACAGGAAAAGTACAACTGGAGTCCTTCAAAGGTGTATCTCCGAAGAGGAAGGGCGAAACCTCCTGGTTAAAATTCATGCCGGACTAGGCGGACACCACGCAGCAGCCCGGGCCCTTGTAGGAAAGGCATTCCGTACAGGGTTTTATTGGCCGACGGCAAGGGCAGATGCCCAGGAATTAGTCCAGAGATGCGTTGGTTGTCAGCTATTTGCTAATCAGAGCCACATGCCGCCCACCGCCCTCAAAACTATACCCATTACCTGGCTGTTCGCGGTCTGGGGGCTTGATATGGTTGGACCCCTTAAAGGGGGAACCCACAAGCAAAGGTACCTATTGGTCATGGTGGATAAATTCACCAAATGGATAGTGGCCAAACCGGTCAAAACGGCAGAGTCCGGACCAGTGATAGACTTTATATCCGGGGTAGTACACCGCCACGGAGTCCCCACAAAGATCATCACCGACAACGCACGAACTTCACAGCCGACGAGGTTAAGTCATGGTGCAAAAATATGGGCATCAAGCTCGACTATGCTTCATCTATCACCCTCAAACCAACGGTCAAGTGGAACGAGCAAATGGTCTAATAATGAGCGGCATTAAACCCGCACTAGTGCGGTCACTTACTAAATCGACACGACCGGGTCGAGGAGCTCGACTCAGTACTGGGGCTACGGACAACGCCTAACCGCACTACCGGATTCACACCATTTTTATGGTCTATGGCGCAGAGGTAGTCTTGCCTGCGACATTATTCATGACTCACCTCGAAAAGCGCATGTACAAGGAAAGAGAGGCCGAGCTTGATCGGCAGGACAGCTTGGACACATTGGAGGAAGAACGCGACGTCGCCAAGGCTCGTTCCGCATTCTATCAGCAGCAGGCCCGAAGATATCAAAGCAGAGAAGTACGGGCCAAGACTTATAACATGGGCGAACAAGAAAAAGGACAAGTTCAAGCCCAAATGGGAGGGCCCCTTCATTATCGATCAAGTCCTCGACCATGGAGCATACCGTTTCTGAAATGCGCTCGGATAACCGACTCGAGCGAACCCATGGAACGCAGCCCGCCTCCGAAGATTCTATGCCTAGCGCCGGACTAAGAGTTCGTCCCCTTCCTCCGTCCAAATTCTTACACTTCGGCTGTCTTTTGTTTCTCTTTTCATAACCTTTTTACTAAAAAGTCCCTAAGGGCCTACTTTCACATTTTTCGCATACACGTGATGTGCCATCCGCACTCATTATTCCTGGGGCTTCTTTTACGAAGCTCAATTATAAGGGTTTCATGCCCACATGTGTCAAGCTTCCGCATGTACCTTTTACTCACCATTATATGCATCGATATGACTTAAGTTTTGGCCAAGCTGGGTTGCTCGCTCTGTGCTTACCCCTCGTTCCCGATTGTTCGGCTAGGAGGTAAAGGAGCACCTCTGCGATTATTCTTGCCGGTCACCGGATGTGTACCTCGACCGGTGAAGCAAAGCTAGCATTCTTAAGGGAATATTCGGTCAGTGACTTAAAAGATGACTTTTTACCTACTTATTTATCCGCCCCCAGATGTTTTCCTGCTTTCTTTGCAGTCCTGACATGCACTTTAGGGCATGCCTCCCAGTGAAAGGAACCCTTAACGGAACTATTCTCTCTGGAAGATGTTTCTTACTAACCATGTAATATAACATAACTAGTTGGGCACTTGTCTGATAAAGCACTAATGACCCATACGCCTGGTCTCCATGCATACCACGGTTGTTTCTTAACCAAAAAGGTATTCCGACACACTCCGGACTCTAGGGTCCTGAGGTTGAAGCGAAAAGGTCGGCAAAGACAAATGATCTACAATCCGGCTAGAAGGCATTTCACATGTCACTTTAAAGGAAGACATACATTGTCAAATTTACTGATTGTATTCCTCCACAATCCCGTCTAACAGGCTGTCTAACTTACAGTCCCGTTGGGAAAATTTAGCAGCCAACTCTACTTGGCTGTATACTAAACTCACAGGGATCTCCTTCCCATCGGGCCCCACCGGTCCAACTTCGGCCATGTGGTTGGGATCCGCCTTCTTGTAACGCGTCTTCACCATGGCCCAAGCCTCCCTGGCACCTTGACGGCAAGCCGAAATCTTCCATAAATGGAAGTGCTGCCGCACTCCCTAAAGCTTCTCTGCAAGCTCCCCAAGGCCCTCTGGTTGGGAGAGGGCTGGCCATAAAGCCTGGACGACGCCGCTCATTGCCTGCCGAACTCGTTCGAGCAGTTGCAACAGCTCGGGAAGTTGATCACCCGTTGATATGGGCATCTCCTCCGCAGGGCGACCTGTGAGTATACCTACAAGACATATTATGTCAATTTACTTCCTCGCCGAACTCTTCTTTTCAAAAGAGTCCGCTCAAGCACTTACTATAAATGCTGCGACGAAGCCGCTGATTCTCCTTAACGGAGCTGGACAGCCCGGCTTGAGCGCCTTTCAGCTCTTCTCCGAGCTTGGCGTTGGTATCTTGGAGCTGGTTCCTTTCTTGCTGCACCCTATTCAGCACTCTCTCGCCGGCCTTTAGCTGGCGCAGTAGTTCTTGCCTGTCCGGATCTTGTCCGGCGGCACCTGCAATGTCACTATTAGACTTGCGCGCACGCCGCACAGTGCTTATATTTATTAATAAAATGTGTTACGGGAGGGTCTCTCGTCTCCTCCTGCGCAGCAAGTCTTGACCTCAAGTTGGGCCTTGCATTCTTGCAGCTCTTGAGACAGTGGGCATTCTTCTCGGTAAGAGCCTCGTTTCAAATGATCCTTAAATCAGTTAACATAACTACTTTAAGTCTCGGGGCTCTTGGTATATATATCCATTAAAATTCCCTTACCCGTATGTCTTTCACATACCGCTCCGTGGCTGGTAAAACCATCTTGAGCGGCACGGAGGTGCGTCCCTGCGCTAAAGGTGTCCAATGCCTCGGGGAGAAGCACGCTTCACGAAATCTTGTCGGGCGGCGCCTATGGTTCATGGCGCTCTCCACCTCGCACTTGGTGGCGGACAGATCGCCGGTGCCTCCGCTGGAGAAGGATCCGCCCGCGTCTTGCGCTTGCCTCCCCGTCCAGGCCAGCGCTGGAGCCTCGCCGTGTAGGTTGGATCGGCAACTTCCGCGCCCAGATCCGCGCGCTTTTTCTCCTATAAAGATCATGGGCACTTAGACGCTTCTAGGAACGTTGCTCTAAAAATTCAAATACGAGTTATACCTTTGCGGCGACGTTTCAGTCCGCGACATCGCCCTTTTCCGCTGCTGGTCCGGATCGACCTCTGGTGGTCACCATGGCTCGGCTTCCCGCCGTGAAGGCGCTTCCTGTAAAATGCCATCGTTCGCGAAGGTTAGAAATGGGCAAGGAAGAGATAATGGTGTCCGGACCTCGGTCACAGTCACCTGGGAAGCCGGATACAGTCCGGGGTAGTCCGCCGTAATGGCGACCAAAGCATTATCCATGCTAAGCTGGTGAAATACCCCGTCGATCAGCTCCACCTTGATGTCCGGATCCTCTTCGGAGGCCGGATCCAGGGATCTTTCTGGATCCTCGGGTTGCGGAGCAGGACTTACCATGTCCTTCACAGTCCGGCGTAGATCCTGCGTCGAAGACATAATGTAAGAAGCCTAAACTTCGAAAGCATGGGTTGAGCCCTTAAAAGTGTTCGCTTACCCATCCTCTAGGGTTGTTCATGGAAAACCCATTCAAAGGGTTCGTTCAAAGGAAGTCCTCCTTCTCCCCCTTGTACAGGCTGGACAGGATCTCCACCAGATCCTCGGTCGAATCCGGCCCTTCGCGGCCATGACGGGTGGCATCGTCTTCCCCGTTGAAATCCCACATAGGGTGGCCTCTGTATTCCAATGGATGTACCCCCCCGCATGATGCATGTCGCCATGACTCCAATCATGGTCAACCCGGAATGGGCCAGTAATCTTATTCGGCCCATCAAGTAATGGACACTCTTGTCTTCCTCCAATCGGGGGCTCCGTGGGCGCCAGCTGAGGCGTTTCTTCAGAGGAGCAGCACTAAACTCCGGGAGGCCAATCCGGACTGGGTCCGGCAGCGGAGCGTATCCTATATAAAACCACTTTGAAGGCCAGTCTTCGGACGCCTTCTTGGGAGTACCGGATGGGTATCCGGTCCCGAAGATGCGCCATATTTCGGCACCGCCCACTTGATATATGGACCCCTCGTAAGAACGGGGTACGGGGCAGAACAACCTCTTCCACAATGAAAATTGGGGCTCAATGCCCAGGAATATCTCGCAAAGAGCTACGTAGTCATGATATGCAGGAATGAGGCGGTGTGAGGTGGTGGAGCTGGAGTCCGAGAACTCGTGAGCCCGCGGAGGAATGGATGTATTGGGAATCCGAGTCCCCTTATCAGATAAGGGACGAAGCATACTCGCTCCCCCTTATTGGGGCTTGGGGTAGCCTCCGCTTGCCTCCCACCTTGGTAAGTGACTAGCCCGGCTCGAACCGGGACCATGAAGGCCGGAGGGAGATATCCCCCCGCTTGGAGCTTCACTAGCTCGTTGTGCGGAACAGAGCACCTCCTCCAATCCCCTGGCGGTGGGCTGGGAGCGTGAGAAGAGGAGCGCACGACGGTCCATGATGGAATGGATTTTTAGGTCAAAGGCGCCCGATGAAGTATTCATGGGAGGAAGATGGTGTGGTTTGGATCTGGATTTTTGCCTCTTTTGTAGGCGGACGACTCGCACGACTAGGGGTGAAACGTAAAGACACCACGGCTTTTCGCATTAGTGCGACGCGTGGAAAAAGGCCATTATTGGACGTAGAAGCCGAGGAACACAAGATTTATGATGAAGCCGACACCGCTCGGCGGTACATGGAACTTGAAGGAGAACCCGCTTGCAACGCCAAAGACTATGTACGCTACTGGACTTATCGCCATTGAAGCCTGGTTAGGGGCTACCGAGGAGTCTGGACTAGGGGTGTCTGGATAGCGGACTATCATCGTCCACGGACTCCAAGACTACGAAGATACAAGATTGAAGACTCCGTCCCATGTCCGGATGGGACTTTCCTTGGCGTGGAAGGCAAGCTTGGCAATACGGATATGTAGATCTCCTACCATTGTAACCGACTTTGTGTAACCCTAGCCTCCTCCGGTGTCTATATAAACCGGAGGGCTTTAGTCCGTAGGACACAACATACATTACAACAATCATACCATAGGCTAGCCTTAGGGTTTACCCTCCTTGATCTCGTGGTAGATCCACTCTTGTACTACCCATATCATCAATATTAATCAAGTAGGACGTAGGGTTTTACCTCCATCGAGAGGGCCCGAACCTGGGTAAAACGTTGTGTCCCTCGTCTCCTGTTACCATCCGCCTAGACGCACAGTTTGGGACCCCCTACCCGAGATCCGCCGGTTTTGACACCGACACCCATGCTTTGATTTTTTCCTTGAGGTGTTATCCTCTATTGCCTCATCTCCATTGGTTTCTTTGGGAGTGTCCACCATATATATATCATACAAGGAGGTGGTTGTCCAGCGCCCCGTGGGCGGTGGTTCCTATTCTTCTCCTGCATCGTCGTTCACACCATTGATGTCTTCGGAGTCGAAGTCAAGCACGTCTGTCAAATCATCGACAGTGGCAATGAAGTGGGTGGTGGGTGGGCAACGAATTTCCTCGTCGCCTGTTTCCTAGTCGAGCCGGACATAGTTCGGCCAGGAGTCTCTTGACAAAGAGAGAGACCTTAATGAATCCAGCATGTCACCGAAGGGCGAGTGCTGAAAGATATCCGCAGCGGTGAACTCCACTACCGGAGCCAAACCGGATTCGGTGGGCTCGGGTGCGCGCGGTGTGGAACCTACAACCGGACACATGTCCGGGGGTCCGGTGACACAGACTTCTTTGGGGGTGGAGTCTGTGTTCGGCTCTATTGCCGATGAGTATGCAGCCTCCAGGGCGGGGTCCATCCACCTGTCCTCGGACAACGCGATCTGCTCCAGATTTAGGTTCGGAGCTATTGCCGGTGCGATATCCCGAGTATTGTCTGGAAGCAGGTCTAAATCGTGCTCGTCGTGACTATTCGGCGCTCCTGGCGTAGGCCCAAATCCGTCGAAGATCAAGTCTCCGCGGGTATCAGCCGTGTAGTTCAAGTTTCCGAACCTGACCTCATGGCCTGGGGCGTAGCTGTCGATCTGCTCCAGGTGGCCAAGAGAATTGGCCCGCAGTGCAAAGCTGCCGAACACGAAGATCTGTCCGGGGAGAAAATTCTTACCCTAGACAGCGTTGTTGTTGATGATTGAAGGAGCCATCGAGCCTTGCAGCGACACATAGAGGAACTCTCAATGAAAGCACCAATGTCGCTGTCAAAACCGGCGGATCTTTGGTAGGGGGTCCCGAACTGTGCGTCTAAGGCTAATGTTTACCCACGTTTTACCTAGGTAGGGGAGCAGGGAGGTAGGGGACACGATGTTTTACCCAGGTTCGGGCCCTCTCGCTGGAGGTAATACCCTACTCCCAGCTTGATTGATCTTGTTGATATGAGTATTACAAGAGTTGATCTACCACGAGATCGTAGAGGCTAAACCCTAGAAGCTAGGCTACGATTATGATTGTTCTCTCTCTACAGACTAAACCCTCCGGTTTATATAAGCACCGGAGGAAGCTAGGGTTACACAAAGTCGGTTACAAAGAAGGAGATCTAACATCCGGATCGCCTGGCTTGTCTTCCATGCAAAGGAGAGTCCCATCCGGACACGACTCAAAGTCTTCAGTCTTGTATCTTCATAGTCCAACAGTCTGGCCAAAGTATATAGTCCGGCTGTCCGGATACCCCTTAATCCAGGACTCCCTCAACCGCCTCAAAGGTGGGAGAGGTGGTCGAGGGGACTATTCCCCTACAAACTATGGGTCCCTTCCCTCCTCCGGGTCTATGGTGGAGGCCTTGCCATCCCCTTTGCTGTCTTGGCGCAGTATGGGACGGGAGCTCCCGACCCGTCAACGGTGACGGGTGCGGAGCTCGACGAAGAGCTTCAGTGCCTTTTGGCACCGCTGCACTAATGTAACGCCCATGATGCAACTATATCTCCCACGTGTCGAGGCACAACTCAGAGGCATAACCGCATTGTGGTTTTGTTGCAAGAAGGGTCATCTTCACACAATCCCATGTAATGAACAAGAAAGGGATAAATAGAGTTGGCTTACAATCGCCACTTCACACAAAGATCATATAATTCATACATCATCTAGAGTACACACATAGTCCGACTACGGACAAATCCAAATGAAAAGAAGATAACCCCAAATGCTAGATCCCTGATCGTCGCAACTGGGCTCCACTACTGATCAACATGAAATGAAACATAGCAATGACCAAGATCTTCATTGAGCTCCCATCCGAGCTCGGTTGCATCACCTGCACTGGTATCATAAACACCTGCAACTATTGTGATAGCATCTGGTGAGTCACAGGGACTCATCAATCTCAAAAACCGCGAGATCAAGACTATTTAAGCTTATGGGTAGGAAGTGGTAATGGGATGGAGTTGCAGCAAGCACTAAACAAATATGGTGGCTAACTTACGCAAATAAGAGAGAGAAGAGAAGCAACAGAATGGTTGAGAAGCTAGAAGTGATCCTGAAACTACTTACGCACAATCATAACACAAAGACTGTGTTCAGTTCCCGGAGTCCGCCGAGAAGAGACCATCATGGGTACACACGCGGTTAATGCATTTTAATTAAGTCAAGTGCCAAGTTCTCTACAACCGGACATTAACAAATTCCCATCCGCCACATAACCGCGGGCACGGCTTTTCAAAGTTTATACCCTGCAGGGGTGTCCCAACTTAGCCCATTATAAGCTCTCACGACCAACGAAGGATATTCCTTCTCCCGAGAAGACCCGATTAGTCTCGGAATCCCAGTAACAAGACATTTCGGCAATGGTAACATAAGCCAGCAAGACCGCCCGAATGTGCCGACAAATCCCGATAGGAGCTGCACATATCTCGTTCTCAGGGCACAATGGATGAGACAAGCTACGAGTAAAACCAACCCTCAAGTTTCCCCGAGGTGGCACCGCAGGCTGCTCGGTTCGGACCAACACTTTAGAGAAGCACTGGCCCGGGGGGGTTAAAATTAAGATGACCCTTGGGTTGGCCTGCCCAAGGGAGGATTATAGGTTGTTAGGCAAATGTAGAACCAAAGTTGGGCCTTGCTGGAGGAGTTTTACTCAAAGCGAACTGTCAAGGGGTTCCCATATACCCAGCCGCGTAAGGAACGCAAAATCAAGGAACATAACACCGGTATGACGGAAACAAGGGTGGCAAGAGTGGAACAAAACACCAGGCATAAGGCCGAGCCTTCCACCCTTTTCCAAGTATATAGATGCATTAATTAAAATAAGAGATATTGTGATATCCCATCATAATCTTGTTCCAACATGGAGCAATCTTCAACTTCACCTGCAGCTAACAACGTTATAAGAGGGGGCTGAGCAAAAGTGGTAACTTAGCCAAACAACGGTTTGCTAGGAAAGGTGGGTTAGAGGCTTGCCATGGCAATATGGGAGGCATGGTAAACAAGTGATAGGTAGCACAGCATAGCGATAGAACGAAGCATCTAGCAAGCAAAGATAGAATTGATATCGAGGGTAATGGTCATCTTGCCTGAAATCCCGCAAGGAAGAAGAACGAGTACATGAAGAAGACAAACAGACATAGTCGAACGAATCCTCATAACTCCGGAACGAAACCGAAGCTAACGAGAGAAGCAAACCGGAAAGAAGCAAACAACATGGTAAACCAACAAGCATAAGCATGGCATGATGCACAAACCAGTATGATGCACGTCCGATTTAAAGAGGCATGGCATGGCAAAGTGCAACAAACAATACTACAAGTTAAGTGGAGCTCAATATGCAACGAGTTGCATATTGACGAAACACCACATTCAAGTTATTTAGTTCGCTCTCGTTTAGGTACATAACAATATTAAATGTTGTTAAACATGGCAAGAGGTCTAACATAAGTAAACTAACTATTTAGGCAAGTTTAAATGAGGCCAGAAACAACAACAACAATTCCGGAAAATCCTCATGTCCATATTTCGAATTTGGTACTGTTCTGCCCTAAACCATATTGTAATGTTGTTAAGAAGTAAAACAAAGTGCACCAAGTTAATCTATACATTTTTCCACCCCATTTACATATAAAGTTTATTTAAAACCAAGCTATGGTTATTTAGTTATGGAATAAATCATTTTAACGTGCCATTTAGCAAAATTAAATGTAAACATCAACTTAAACATTTTAAACATGAATGAAAGCAGCATATTATGAAACTAGATGAAATTCTAAGCATTTCACATATATAAAAAATTTTAATATGATGCACGGTTGATGATTTATTAAATGCATGATCTCTAGGGACTTTTCTGTAAAACTGCAAACTCTAGAATAAAAACTAAATCGCTATGCGGAAAATACACGAATCAGGTCGAAACTGCTGGCCTAATAGGAACATTGGCGCCGGAGGCTCACCACTTGGGCTTCAGCCCAGCTGGTGGGGAGGAGGCCGGGCAGGCCGGATCTGGCAGGGGAGGCGCGCCAATGGGATCGAGCCCGGGCGCTCCTCCTGGCGCTAGTCGTGTACGAGCGTGTGTGAGTGGCGGTGGAGGGGGACGAGAGGAGATGAGGATCGGGCAGATGCTCGCTAGGGTTAGAAAGGGTTGGGCCTCAAGGGGTTTGGTGGGCCGGCCTGGCCTAGTAGCATGCTGCTGCTGGGCTTATGGGACGTTGGGCCGGTCTGGGTGGAGGTCCAAGTGGTCATCTGCGCTGCTGCTAGAAGGTGCAGCTAGGCTGGGCTCTCTCCTCTCTCTCTTTAATTTCTATAACAGAAAAGCATTAGAGAGAAGGAAAATGAAGAGGGGGTTAGGGAAAGAATATGCGCATAGGGTTAATTTTCCCGGACTCCTAAAAATGAGCTTGATCCAGGTAAAATAGAAGTGGGCATGAATGGAAGTTTAAATTCAAACTCACTTGAATATAATTCAAATGGTTTGAACTAGGACAAGGTTTTAGAAGTGTCCAAAAATGTTGAGATTTTTGGTGGGGCTCCGATAAACAGAGAAAGAATTATTGACAAGTTATTGGGGTCAACTCGGAGCAGAAAGGCATGGGATTTATTTTGCACGTGTGTTATGGTGATTCCTAAAGAATGGAATACTTTGTTATAGCTCCCTAATAATATTGGGAGGATATGTTATAAAGATAAAACACTATGTGAATTCCCTCGATTTAATGGGATCTTAGATCCATACAATTTATTTATCTGAGTTTTTAAAAAGGGTTGCATGATGACATGATGCAATGCAAGAGATGCAACAAAAAAAACAAATCACACGACGAAACTCAGAGTATCTGGAAGTCTTCTAGAGCGTCGGTCTCGGGGCGTTACAACACTCCACCACTACAAGAGGATCTCGTTCCGAGATCTAGGCTGGCACCAGAGAGAAGCGGAAAAGGAAGAGGAGAGGTAAAACAAAGTTGCTTCTTTGAAAAATGAGTGAAACCACGATCCTTGAGATGTTGAAAACTTGAAAGAAGAACACAATAGAGTTGAACACAATTGAGAGCACTGCGGTAGAAAATAGAAACAAGGAACACCATGTGACCCTTGGAGGTTGCACAGCTATGAATAACGAGTACAATGGACAAGAAGGAATTGAACCCGCTCTGGTTGAAACGAGATAAACAAGGAACAAGGGAGAACAAATTCGGACAACACTCCCGTCGAAAAGAGATGCAAGACTTGATAAGATGAAAAGAACTTGAAAAGAGGGCACGACACTTTGGTTAAATGGATAAGCATGAACAGAACACGATCCTCAATTCAAGAAGATGAGTGAAGAGAGCAACATCACAATGCCTCCAGAAGAAAGAATAGAAGATAGATCATTGGAATAGCAGAATGGAGGAGAAAATGCCAACTTCTCCCACAAATGAGCCTGGAAAGCACCCTTCCAAGAAGGTTACAACGGAGTTGTTGAAACACCAAAAATGAAACGAATAAGCTTGTAGTGGGCTTATTGAAACATCTCAACACTTGAGGTGAAATTCTGCCACTAACGAAAAACAATTGCTTGCTTGAGATCAAAGAAGAGATGAAAACTTCTTTCTCCGAGAGGATAGGAGAAAACTCGGATCATTGATAGCACCATAATTAGCAATATTCCTTAGGGAAGGCCTTAGGTGAAATCTTTACCAAGATAACTCCAATGGAGGGATTGATAGGTTGAAACAATCTCCTGAACGAACAGAAAATGATGGATTTAAAAAATATCATTCTTGACAACTTGAATCACGAAGGAAAATTGTCAAGTGTGACATAACACCACGTCAAAAGATAAGATAGAAAGAATTGCACTTCGGAATGCAAGATGAAGAATGCTTGCACTCCTCACAACACGACATGTGTTGAACACCATGTTTATTTTGGAGTATAGCTTGGCGGGTCATAACTTCAAGAGAAATCTTGAAGAACAATTGAATAATGAAAGGAATCCTTGACGAACCATCATGTAGAGCCTCCATGAAGAACTCCGATAATAAAATGATGATAAAAAAAGAGAAGTTGAGAACACAAGGTGAAGCCTTGCGATGATTTAGATGAACCTTCGCGATGATATAACCGAGAAACTTGGAACTCCAGAAAAGGAAAAGATGAAACACTAGAACCGAGAATTACTTCATCATGAACAATCTCCGGAAGAAAAGAATTGAATCACCTCGAGGAAATAAGAATAAGATTTATTGTATGCTTATCCTTCATCAAATTAAATTGATGACAAGCAATGGATATGGCATACTACTTATTCTTCTTGAGGGATTAAGGATAGACATGGCGCAAACTTGGGAAAAAATATGAACAAACCACTGGTAAGATTTGGAGAAAAAGAGCTGAAGGCTGAGAATGAGTAATATTCAGAAATGATGTCCTTCGGATGATCGAGAGAGGAAGCAACTCCTGAAATGAGTCGGATGGTTGAAAAGAATTCTCACAATCGAAAACAATTAAGAGAGGTTGGCATCAAGCTAGAACCATGAATCTTGAAAAGAATGGAGCAAGATTTAAGAGAAATCCTTCTTCGGTCTTGAAATGTTGAGAATGATGATGAGAACCACCATGAATTGTTGAGATACTCCAGGAGAATGAAAAACAAAGAGGTTTTGCCAACACTAAAAAAATAATTTGAAATCGATCTTGGAAAAGATTTGACTGATGATTTTCATTCTTACGTCAAACTTCGAAAAGAATTTGGGAATAGCTCCGTGAAAATTAGAAGTGTCAGCTAAGATCTTGGGAAATGACATGTGGGTTATGGGCCTACTCAAAAGGAAACACCGTTGAATGATTGATTGAAAGGGGGGATTGCACCGGTTGAAATAAATGGCTTGAATGGGATAACAACCTCAAAATAGCTTGAACAGATTCAGAATGGAAACACGAATCTTCCTGAGAAAATCTTAAGCACTCCGGAACAAATGAATAACAAGAAGTGAAAGATTACGAGGTGCACCGGTATGGGAAAACATTTGAAACGAGGAAAGGGATATGATCATGTAACGCCCCAGATTCGATGTGCTAGGTGTCTGCTAGTATTTCGCCATCGTCGCCATGTCATTTGTTTGCGTGTTGCATTTTGTCGTGTCATCATGTGCATCTCATTTTGCATACGTGTTCGTCTTATGCATCCAAGCATTTTCCCCGTTGTCCGTTTTGCAATCCGGCACTCCTATGCCCTCCGGCGTCCCTCTTTTTGTCTCTCGTTGTGAGCGGGTGTTAAACATTCTCGGAAAGGACCGTGATTTGCCAAGCGGCCTTGGTATATCACCGGTAGACCGCATGTCAAGTTTCGTGCCATTTGGAGGTCGTTTGATACTCCAACGGTTAACCGAATAACCGCAAAGCCTCTTTTGTTTGCAGCCCAACACCCCTTCTAAGTGGCACAAAACCTAGCAAACTCCCCTCCATGCTCTTGGTCGTTCGATCACGATCGTGTGGGCGAAAACAGTGCCTCATTTGGACTCTCCTAGCTCCCTCTACCTATTTAAATACCCCCTCCCCCGAAATTTCGGATCAAATCAACCCTAACCTAGCCTTCTTCCTCCTCTGCGCTGCCGGACAAAAATCCCCACGGCTGGCCCGCCCGGCCCAACCACGTGCCTCGCCCTCCATACCACATGCTCACCGGCTGCCTCGCCTGCCCGCCCGCCCGCTCCGCTGGGCTGGCCCCGACCTCCGCCGCCGCCCGGCCTCGCGCCCGCTCCACCCTGCCGCGGCGCCTCCATGCCTCGCCGGCCCAAGCGTCCTCGCCGGAGACCGCGCCACGGCCGACGCGGCCGCCGCCGCCCACAGAGATCTTGGCGCCGGCCGCCTCCCTCTGCCGCCTCATCGCCGGCTCCTCCTCGCCGGAGCGCCTCCTCCCCCAACCCAGGCCGCCTGTTCCTCAACTCCGGTGGCCCGAGCTGGCCAACCTCGAGATCCGTGCCCAGATCCAGATCCTTTTTCGGAGGTTGACACCGTTTATTTCCCTAAGTCCCCGAATATTTTGCACTCATGCCATTTTCATCGCATCATAACTTGCTGCATACTCCTCCGTTTGGTGCGTGTAATATGTCAAATTGTTCACCTCGACGAGTACTTCATTTCATTCCATTGCATCATGTTCATTTGAGTCCATCTTGATGCCTGAATCATCGTTGCAAGAGTGCTATGTGATGTTAACCTGCTGTAACTATTATAACATGCTCATTTGTCATTTTTGCCATGTTTGATGTGTGTATCCTATGAGGTTCATGCCTACATGTGTTTTGAACTATGCCATGCCATCTTCACAGTGGTGCCATCCATGTATTTTTGTGTTGTGTGGTGAGTGCATCAAGCTTGTTAAGTATGGTACTTGTTGCTGTTTTGCTAGGCTGATTCTGTTATTTCGTGATGCTATGTAAACCTGCTCCCACAAGTCATTCTATGCATAATCTGGAGATGTTCACTAAGGATGTTTTGTTATACATGTCATTCTATATCCATTCATGCCCTTGGTTGCATTTATAGATTACTGTAACTGGTTGTTATCTTGCTCCAAGCTTGCTAAATGATGTTGTTGTCAGCCTGTTAACATGAAGTTCAGTTTGTGCCATGCGTTTTGCTAGTGATCCATGCACCCTATGAACTTGCTCTTGCCATGCTTAGCTTCATAAAAATGTATTCTTACTGTTGTTTGTCTTACCATGCCATGTATTGCTCTGTGGTGAGTGGTTCATGCTCACCAACATGCCTAGTTATTATTGCTACTGCCATGTATGAATATGTCATATTATTTGCCATGTTTACATGGGTGCCATCATATCTTCTGATCCTTTATGGCTCATGGTCAGTAAGGGACTTTTGTTATATGCAATTAGTAGATTCTCGAAATGCCTTTGTTTGCCATGATAAGTTTCTGTAACATGTTGTTTGATAGCTCTAAACATTGCAACCTGATGTTATTCCTGCTAAGCCTGAAACTGTTATTATTTGCAATCTTTCCATGTGTGTTTGAGCATGTTCTAGTAGTTTCTGGAGATAGCTTAGTGTTCATCTTTTGTCATGCTTTACATGTACTTAATGCCCATGCCTTGTGTTTTCTCGTTGGGATGCTGTAGCTTGTTGTTTTGATGCTTGCAATATGCCTAGTTGCTGTTTTGGACAGATTGTTGTTATGACATAGTGTATGTGTTGAACCGTTGCTCCGTTTTGAGTGTGCTCTATATGAAACTTGCTTGATTTTTCATGTACTTTAATATTATCATGTTGCATCCTTGTTTTGAGGTGTTTGCTTGATGTTTGCATGCATTTTGCATCAATGCCATGTTTAACTTGTTTTGCACATATCTTCTAGGCCGTAGCTCCAAATCTAATGAACTTTATATGTAACTTGTCTAGAATCTCATGTAGATCATCTTGGTGCATCTTAACTTGCTATTTAACAACTTGAACATAAGGTTTATTCAGATCTGGACCAACTTTGAAACTTGCATATGAGGACTTATCGGAATTGTTATATGTTGTTTCCGGCCTCATTTAAACTTGCCTTGATGTGTTGCTCTTGTTTGCATCATCTCTTGCCATGAGTAGCTTCATGTAGATTTGCCATGCATCATGCCTATTGTGCATCATGTCTTGTCTATGTGTGGTGTGTTTACTTTGTTGTGTGCTTCTTCTCGATAGTTCCCGTTTCGTTGCGATCGTGAGGATTCGTTCGTCTACGCTTGGTTCGTCTTCGTGGCTTCATCTTCTTCATGGACTCGTTCTTCTTCCTTGCGGGATTTCAGGCAAGATGACCGCTACCTTGGATCTCACTACTATCATTGCTATGCTAGTTGCTTCATTGCGCTTCCTATCACTTGTTCCTTAAGCCTCCCAAATTGCCATGAACCTCTAACCTTTGACACCATTCCTAGCAAACCATTGCTTGGCTATGTTACCACTTTGCTCAGCCCCTCTTATAGCATTGTTAGTTGCAGGTGAAGTTGAAGATTGTTCCATGGTGGACAGGGTTATGTTGGGATATCACAATATCTCTTATATTATTAATGCATCTATATACTTGGTAAAAAGTGGAAGGCTCGGCCTTATGCCTGGTGTTTTGTTCCACTCTTGACGCCCTAGTTTCCATCATACCGGTGTTATGTTCCCGGATTTTGCGTTCCTTACACGGTCGGGTGATTTATGGGACCCCCTTGACAGTTCGCATTGAATAAAACTCCTACAGCAAGGCCCAACCTTAGTTTTACCATTTGCCTCACCTAGCCCTATTTCCCTTGGGTTTTCGAAGCCCGAGGGTCATCTTTATTTAACCCCCCCCCACGGGCCAGTGCTCCTCCGAGTGTTGGTCCAACCTGAGCGATGTCCGGCGCCCCCTGGGCAACTAGGGTCTATGCCAACCCGACGTCTTGCTCATCCGGTGTGCCCTGAGAACGAGATATGTGCAGCTCCTATCGGGATTTGTCGGCACATCGGGCGGCTTTGCTGGTCTTATTTTACCATTGTCGAAATGTCTTGTAAACCAGGATTCTGAGACTAATCGGGTCTTCCTGGGAGAAGGTATATCCTTCGTTGATCACGAGAGCTTGTCATGGGCTAAGTTGGGACACCCCAGCAGGGTATTATCTTTCGAAAGCCGTGCCCACGGTTATGTGGCAGATGGGAATTTGTTAATGTCCGGTTGTAGATAACTTGACACCAGATTCGAATTAAAACACACCAACCGTGTGTGTAGCCGTGATGGTCTCTTTTTGGCGGAGTCCGGGAAGTGAACACGGTTTCTGTGTTATGATTGACGTAAGTAGGAGTTCAGGATCACCTCTTGATCATTACTAGCTTCACGACCGTTCCTTTGTTTCTCTTCTCGCTCTCATTTGCGTATGTTAGCCACCATATCATGCTTAGTCACCGCTGCAACCTCACCACTTTACCCCTTCCTTTCCCATTAAGCTTTGCTAGTCTTGATACCCATGGTAATGGGATTGCTGAGTCCTCGTGGCTCACAGATTACTACAACAATAGTTGCAGGTACAGGTTTAAGCGATGATCATGACGCGAGAGCGATGTTTACTTGTTTTGTTGTTCTTCTTCTGCTTCTTCTTCGATCAGGGAATAGGTTCCAGGTCGGCAGCCTGGGCTAGCAGGGTGGATGTCGTTTGAGTTTCTGTTTGTGATTCATCCGTAGTTGGATGATGCTCTTATGTAAGATGATGTTGTATTCGTGTGGCATTGTATGCCTTATGTATGTATCCCCATCTATTATATAATGTTGATGTAATGATATCCACCTTGCAAAAGCGTTTCAATATGCGGGTCTATCCTTGGTGGGACCTTCGAGTTCCTCTTGGATAGGGTCGCATATTGGGCGTGACAGATCAACACATAAAGCTTGAATTAATCCACTGGAGAAGAATACGAGAACGAAGAATGATGAACTTGGAGCTCGTGAGAATCTTTACAAGGGATCACCGGATCAGAATATTGATTGAAAAGAGTGAATAGACTTCACATGAATAAATGGATACTTGATTAAAATATATGAGTCCTTGACAAAAAAGGGTGGGAGGTCGGGAAAACAAAGACAACTTGGGGCAGATGGAATGGATACCGTTGAGAAAAACTTAGAATTGATCTTGCGGATGTTGAAATGATCAGATCCACTTTAAGAGAAGCACGCCGGTTGGAAAAGAATTAACATGACGACCTCGATGAACAAGAAGGATTAGTATTCACATAGCAATATGAGAACACCGTTTAGGAAAGGTATGCAATCAACACTTGACTTCTAAGCAACTCAATACCACAAATAAAACAAAACAAAGGATTTGTCTTGGAGAATAAGCAGGAACAAATACATATGATAGAGAATTCGTCCAAAATTTTTGTGGTGGGGCCCACACGGTCTCGATCGTACAGCACCATCATGTACAAGGTGGTGCACATGACATAATAAGCATCCCCGAACCAGCATAGCCAAGGGCTCTTTAAGACACAACAAGACCACTGTAAAAACGACCGTGGATAGGTGGACCACTAGACGTCGAACCCCAATCTCATATCATGCATCTGTTGGAAAAAAACTAGAGCTACTTGAATTCCCACCTATAAAACTCCTGAAACTTTCTGGTTATGCAATCTAGTGTTGGGGATACAGGGGAAGCAATAAATATCTCACCCAAACTAACAATACCTACATCCAAGCTGTATCCATCCGTCAACACATAACCAAGAAACCTTCGGAAATCGTGTACCTCAACCTTCGAAAAGCATCCGTTATACGAGCTATGACAATACTCCCGAACTCCCGCCCCAGTACTGGGTGGCGTCGAGGTTATCTTACCACTAGCTGCATAAAAGAGATTTTCGATGTCGGTGAAACTCAGGTATTCCAGAACTGCAATGATAAAATTGTGATGACAACACCTCGGAGCTCAACTCCCCGGGACACTGCCACAACCCCTAAATGTCAGGAGGCAGCAAGAACAATGTTCTCATCACAAGAATATCAGAACGATCCCAAGATACCCGCGTGATCCTAAAAAATAGTGAAATTTGAGGAGAGGAAAGTCAAAACATCGACGTCAGGAGACCTCACCAGAGCGACGAAGGGACCGAGGAGTAAAAAGAATCCTACTCTCCGATATATATAATCCTAAGACTCAAAACATTTTTGTTCTAGACTCGACAACGTCATCGATTCGATCAAGCAGGGGGCTCCTAAGTCGGGGATGGCTCTAATTACCAACTTGTAACGCCCACGATGCGGCTATATCTCCCATGTGTCGAGGCACGACTCAGAGGCATAACCGCATTGTGGTTTTGTTGCAAGAAGGGACATCTTCACACAATCCCATGTAATGAACAAGAAAGGGATTAATAGAGTTGGCTTACAAGCCACTTCACACATAGTACACACATAGTTCGACTACGAACAAATCCAAATGAAAAGAAGATAACCCCAAATGCAGGACCACGATTGTCCCAACTGGGATCCACTACTGATCAACATGAAATGAAACATAGCAACAACCAAGATCTTTGTTGAGCTCCCATCTGAGCTCGGTTGCATCACCTGCACTGGTATCATCGACACCGCAACTGTTCTGATAGTATCTGGTGAGTCACGAGGACTCAGCAATCTCAAAACCTGCGAGATCAAGACTATTTAAGCTTATGGGTAGGAAGTGGTAATGGGATGGGGTTGCAGCAAGCACTAAGCAAATATGGTGGCTAACATACGCAAATAAGAGCGAGAAGTGAAGCAACGGAATGGTCGAGGAGCCATAAGTGATCAAGAAGTGATCCTGAAACTACTTACGCACAATCTTAACACAAAGACTGTGTTCACTTCCCGGAGTCCGCCGAGAAGAGACCATCATGGCTACACATGCGGTTGATGCATTTTAATTAAGTCAAGTGCCAAGTTCTCTACAACCGGACATTAACAAATTCCCATCTGCCACATAACCGCGGGCACAACTTTTGAAATTTTACACCCTGCAGGGGTGTCCCAACATAGCCCATTATAAGCTCTCATGACCAACGAAGGATATTCCTTCTCTCGAGAAGACCCGATTAGTCTCGGAATCCCGGTAACAAGACATTTCGGCATTGGTAAAACAAGACCAGCAAGACCGCCTGAATGTTCCGACAAATCCCGATAGGAGCTGCACATATCTCGTTCTCAGGCCACAACGTATGAGACAAGCTACGAGTAAAACCAACCCTCAAGTTTCCCCGAGGTGGCCCCGGAGGCTGCTCGGTTCGGACCAACACTTAGAGAAGCACTGGCCCGGGGGGTTAAAATAAGATGACCCTTGGGTTGGCCTGCCCAAGGGAGGGTTATAGGTTGTTAGGCAAATGTAAAACCAAAGTTGGGCCTTGCTGGAGGAGTTTTATTCAAAGTGGACTGTCAAGGGGTTCCCATATACCAAGCCACGTACGGAACGCAAAATCAAGGAACATAACACCGGTATGACGGAAACTAGGGCGGCAAGAGCGGAACAAAACACCGGGCACAAGGCCGAGCATTCCATCCTTTACCAAGTATATAAATGCATTAATTAAAATAAGAGATATTGTGATATCTCATCATAATCTTGTTCCAACATGGAGCAATCTTGAACTTCACCTGCAGCTAACAACGCTATAAGTGGGGGCTGAGCAAAAGCGGTAACTTAGCCAAACAACGGTTTGCTAGGAAAGGTGGGTTAGAGGCTTGACATGGCAATATGGGAGGCATGGTAAACAAGTGATAGGTAGCGCAACATAGCGATAGAACGAAGCAACTAGCAAGCAAAGATAGAAGTTATATCGAGGGTAATGGTCATCTTGCCTGAAAATCCCGCAAGGAAGAAGAATGAGTCCATGAAGAAGGGAAACGGACGTAGTCGAACGAATCGTCACAACTCCAGAACGAAACTGAAGCCAACGAGAGAAGCAAACCGGAAAGAAGCAAACAACATGGTAAACCAACAAGCATAGGCATGGCATGACACACAAACAAGTCTCTTGCACGTCCGGTTTAAAGAGGCATGGCATGGCAAAGTGCAACAAACAATACTACAAGTTAAGTGGAGCTCAATATGCAACGAGTTGCATATTGATGAAACACCACATTGAAGTTATTTAGTTCGCTCTCGTTTAGGTACACAACAATTTTAAATGTTGTTAAACATGGCAAGAGGTCTAATATAAGTAAACTAACTATTTAGGCAAGTTTAAATGAGGCCGGAAACAACAAACAACAATTCCGGAAAATCCTCATGTCCATATTTCGAATTTGGTACTGTTCTGCCCTAAACCATATTGTAATGTTGTTAAGCAGTAAAACAAAGTGCACCAAGTTAATCTATGCATTTTTCCACCCCATTTACGTATAAAGTTTATTTAAAACCGAGCTACGGTTATTTAGTTATGGAATAAATCATTTTAACGTGCCATTTAGCAAAATTAAATGTAAACATCAACTTAAACATTTTAAACATGAATGAAAGCAGCATATTATGAAACTAGATGAAATTCTAAGCATTTCACGTATATAAAACATTTTTATATGATGCACGGTTGATTAGTTATTAGATGCATGAACTCTAGGGACTTTTTTGTAAAACTACAAACTCTCGAATAAAAACTAAATCCTTCCGCAGGAAAAACACGAATCGGGCCGAAACTGCTGGCCCGATAGGAACATGGGTGTTGGAGGCTCACCACTTGGGCTTCAGCCAAGCTGGTGGGGAGGAGGTCGGGCAGGCCGGATCTGGCAGGCGAGGCGCGCCATGGGGATCGAGCGCGGGCGCTCCTCCTGGCGCTAGTCGTGTGTGAGTGTGTGTGAGTGGCGGCGGAGGGGGAATGAGGGGAGATGAGGATCGTGCAGATGTTCGCTAGGTTTAGAAAGGGTTGGGCGTCAAGGGGTTTGGTGGGCCGGCCCGGCCTAGTGGCATGCTGCTGCTGGGCTTATGGGAGGTTGGGCCGGTCTGGGTGGAGGTCCAAGTGGTCAGCTGCGTTGCTGCTAGAAGGTGCAGCTGGGCAAGGCTCTCTTCTCTCTCTCTTTAAGAATTTCTATAACATAAAAGCATTAGAGAGAAGGAAAATGAAGAGGGGGTTAGGGAAAGAATATGCGCATAGGGTTAATTTCCCCGGACTCCTAAAAATGAGCTTGATCCAGGTAAAATAGAAGTGGGCATGAATGGAAGTTTAAATTCAAACTCATTTGAATTTAATTCAAATGGTTTGAACTAGGACAAGGTTTTAGAAGTGTCCAAAAATGTTGAGATTTTTGGTGGGGCTCCGATAAACAGAGAAAGAATTATTGACAAGGTTTTAAGGTCAACTCGGAGTAGAAAAGGCATGGGATTTATTTTGCACGTGTGTTATGGTGATTCCCAAAGAATGGAATACTGTGTTATAGCTCCCTAATAATATTGGGAGGATATGTTATAAAGAGAAAACACCTTGTGAATTCCCTCAATTTAAATGGATTGAAGATCCATAAAATTTATTTATCTTAGTTTTTAAAAAGGGTTGCATGATGACATGATCCAATGCAAGAGATGCAACAGACAAAACAAATCACACGACGAAACTCAGAGTATCTGGAAGTCTTCTGGAGCGTCGGTCTCGGGGCGTTACAACCAAGGGGTTAGAGAAGCGGATGACTCGGTTGCCGTTGCGATGGACCTGTCTTTCCTGAAGTCCATGGCGACGAGTGTAAAGGAAATGCGGGCCCGATATGATTAGAAGTGGCAGGTACTCAAGGAGCGGTACGAGTCCGCTAACAAGGTGGACCAGGAGCTGAATGACAAGTACCTGGAGCTATGCGAATGGCATGGCAAGTAATCCCAGGCGCTCCTTTTGCCCTATTTGCCTTCACCTGTCGTGCCTGGTAGCATAGGGACAAGAAAGGGCATTACGGGGCACTTATCTTTTTTTAATCTTAAACCGTAGGCACTTGCCAAATTTTAGTTCAAATAATGTAATCCCTTGAATCCATGTTTGTGTTCTGTAAGGCTTGTACTTGTTTTAAGCATATTAACGAAAAAAATATAAACCTTGTCGGGTACTCGTGCATGTATACGGCCATGCAGAGGTGGAATGCCCCTATATTTAAAATAAACGATTTTCCCTGGTAGCCTATCTAGCGATACCCTCCATTTGTCTGCCTGGGAGCTATGCTTGCCGGGCACAAATCATAATGAGGGACCAGCCACCTCCAACTTTTCTTCATCAAAGGCAACTACGACCATCCTGACAAAAGCAAAGTTCGAGTCAAAGGATGGAGCACCTAAGTTTCAAAAAAGTGGCGAGGTTTTCCTATGCACAAGTTTACTCTTACAGAATACGTATGGATAAGAGATATAACTTATCTGTTTGGCCTGCCGGAGGTCGCAGTGCTGGCTTGTCTTCTCATCTCCTCTTGGGGATTGAATCCACGGCATGAGCCTGTAGATTATGTAGATGAAAATGATGCTAGATGCAACCTGATCTATATGATGATGCAATGCTCATGATATGCTTATGGATGCATGCAACTTGTCGGGGCCCCCAGCACTTCGTTTATTTCTCTGTTGCTCAGGGTCTGCACCTGGCTTTGTACAAGGGGTTACGTGCAACAGACGCAAAGCCTGTACAACAGGGTGGCTACTGGGGAGGGCCCGATAGCTGCGCCTTACGGGGAGAACTTACGAAGATGCTCAATATTCCTCAGTTTCGCAATTTAATGCCATCTCCGGTCTCCAGACAGACTGCGCCAGGTTTGGTGACTAATACGACTTAGTAAGGGCCTTCCCACTTCGGCGACAACTTGTTTGCACCCTTGGCGGACTGAACGCGTAAGCACAAGGTCGCCATCTTCAAAACACCGGGCATGGACCCTGCGGCTATGATAGCGACGCAGGGCTTGCTGATAGAGTGCAAAACACATAGCACCCGAAGATGGTTCTCCTCGAGTAGCACAGCATCGTCACGCCGGTGCTAATCTTGCGCTACTTCATCATAGGCAAGCACTCGAGGGGACCCATAAATGAGTTCCGTGTGGATAACTGCTTCTGCCCCATAGACTAGGGAGAAGGGAGTCTGCCCGGTAGCTTGATTTGGTGTCGTTCTGAGGGACAAAGAACACCGGCAGCTCATGGATCCATCGCCTATCGCACTTTTGCAGCTTATCAAATGTTCTTGTCCTGAGTCCACGTAGCATTTCAGCGTTCGCCCTCTCAGCTTGTCCATTGCTTCTAGGATGTGAAACAGAAGCAAATGAGATCTTGCTTCCGATCGCATGAACATATTGCATGAAGGCGTGTCTCGTGAATTGGGTGCCGTTGTTAGTGATGATCCGGGCAGGAACTCCGAAGCGGCACACCAAATCTTTCAAGAACTTGATAGCTGACTGGGCAGTCACCTTTCTCATGGCAGCTACTTCCGGCCACTTTGTAAACTTGTCGGTTGCAACAAATAAGAATTCAAAGCCCCTACAGCTCGGGTGAAAGGGCCGAGGATATCGAGCCCCCAGAGCAAAAACGGCCATGACAAAGGGATTGTCTAAAGAGCTTGGGCAGGCAGATGGATGTTCTTGGAGTGGAACTGGCAGGCTTCACACTTGGTGACTAGCTCGACCACATCTTGGAGGGTTGTGGGCCAATAGAATACTTGCCGGAATGCTTTCCCAACTAATGCCCTTGATCCAATGTGGGAGCCGCACATGCCTTTCTGTATCTCTGCCAATAGTTCCTTTCCTTCTACCCGGTAGATGCACTTCAATTTCACACCATTGGGCCTTCTTCTGTACAGAGTGTCATCGACAAACTGGTACATACTGGCCATTCGGGCTACTCTTTCAGCTTCATCTTGCTCATCGGGAAGTTCTATGGTTTGGAGGAAGTGGACTATGTGCCTTGCCCAACTTGGAGCCTGGGTCTCGGCAACAAGGACTAATGGCACCTCCCTGCTTGCGGGTGTGCATTCCTCGACCGCGGGGACCAAAGGCCTGGCAGGAGGGTGCAGCCCGACAAGTGCAGCCCGGTAGGGTCCCTGCCAGGAGCCCTGAGGGGCTCTACCGACAGAGGCTTAGCGGAGTCCAAGTTTCTCCTTTTCTGGACCATTGTTGCAGGGGATACGGAGGGATGAGTAAGGTGGAGAACTAAAGTTCCTAGTTCCATAGGAAGCTTTTGTGCAGCAGACATTGACAGATGATTAGCTATGCTGTTTTCCGCATGGGGTACGAGCTCTATTTGCAATCCATCAAAGCGTTCGTCCAATCCTCTGAATTCCTCAACTATGCCTCCATCAATGGACTTTGGTAATCCTTGTTGAATTGTCTCACCACAAGTTGCAAATCTCCTCGAATTATCAGCTTCTTAATTGCCAACTAAACGGCAATCCTGAGCTTGGCAAGGAGTCCTTAATACTCTGCTGTATTGTTGGTTGCTTCCTCCCGGGGAAAATGCATCTGGACGACATACTTTGGGTGCTCGCCAGTGGGAGCAACAAGAAGCACACTGTCGGTGTCCAAACCGGCGGATCTCGGGTAGGGGGTCCCGAACTGTGCGTCTAGGCGGATGGTAACAGGAGACAAGGGACACGATGTTTTTACCCAGGTTCGGGCCCTCTCGATGGGGGTAAAACCCTACTCCTGCTTGATTAATATTGATGATATGCGTAGTACAAGAGTGGATCTACCCCGAGATCAAGGAGGCTAAACCCTAGAAGCTAGCCTATGGTATGATTGTTGTAATCGTTGTTCGTCCTACGGACTAAAACCCTCCGGTTTATATAGACACCGAGAGGGCTAGGGTTACACAGAGTCGGTTACAATGGTAGGAGATCTACATATCTCAGATTGCCAAGCTTGCCTTCCACGCCAAGGAAAGGCCCATCCGCATAAGGGACGAAGTCTTCAATCTTGTATCTTCATAGTCTTGGAGTCCGCCGATGATGATAGTCCGCTATCCGGACACCCCTAGTCCAGACTCCTCAAGAGCCCCTCGAACTCGCTTCAATGACGATGAGTCCGACGCGATATTGTTCGGCATTGCAAGGCGGGTTCCTCCTCCGAATTAGTTCATAGAAGATTGTGAACACCACGATAGTGTCCGGCTCTGCAAAATAAACTCCACATACTACCGTAGAGAGAATAATATGTACACAAGCTCAATCTGCTGACGATTTTGTGGTGTGACGCCACACCACCGCCAGCCCTCACTTGAATCGTTCTTACTATACCACCTCGGTAGCGTTTAGCGGCGGTTTCCTTGGCACGCCTTGTCGGGCAGAGATCGTGTTCCCCTTATTCCGGATTCCCATCAATACGGACGTAGTAACCCAACCGTGCGTTCGCTGCCTCCTCTATCGGCGAGTCCCAAACGGTCACGGGGACAGCTCTTGGTATTCTCCCTCTTTATAATGAGACCAAGGCTCGTTTCTTTTCTTCAACCCTCAATCGAATCTGCCCCTCGCCCCGAGTTCCAACACCCAGAGCCTCAGATTCGAGCGCCTCGGACCTTCAACGATGTCCGACCTCGACCAATAGGGCCGGTGGATGCCCTCCTCCGTTATGGAAGAAGACGTGCAAAAGCTGAGAGAAGCCAAGTACCTGACTTACGAGATTTCGCATAGGTTGCCCGCCAAAGGGCAAGTCATTCCCACTCCCGAGCCCGACGAAAGTGTCATGTTTGTGTCCCACCTCCGTCGGGGCTTAGGCTTCTCGATGGATCCTTTTGTGAGAGGGCTTATGTTTTACTATGGGTTGGAATTCCACGACTTGGCTCTGGAGTCCATCCTCCACATCTCATCATTCATTGTCGTCTGCGACGCCTTCCTCCGCACTACCCCCACTTCGGTTTGTGGCTCAAGACCTTCAACGTGGAGCCAAAGATGATCGAGGGGTGTCAAGCAGAGTGCGGCGGGGTGGTTGTAAGCAGGAGGGCCGATGCTCCATGGCCCGAGGGCTCTTTCCAGGAGGAGCTCAGCTTGTGGCAACATGAGTGGTTCTATGTAACCGCTCCCAGGGGCAGCAGGCAGAAGCCGCCGCCCATCTTTCGCTCGGGCCCTCCACAGCGGCTGATGTCATGGGTCAACCAAGGGCTCAACTAGGGGCCGTCAAAGGACGTTCCCCTATTGCAGGGCCGGATTCAAGACCTCGAAGAGAGGGAGATCAATCTGGTCATAGTGATGCAGGTTATGCTGATTCGGCGTCTCCTGCCCTGCAAGCGTCGCCTCCTCCGTCTATGGGAGTTCAATCCAGAGGGGCCACGAGCTCTTCAACACTTTATGGGTACAACACCCGTGGAGATGTATAAATCGTTCTTCGGATCACAAGAAGTGTGTCCGGAATTGACCGAGGATGCCGGTCTAAGCTGCAATCGCCCGGATGCTCAGGTAAGTAGCCCTGTTTTAACCAATCGTCCCTTCTTGAATTTGCTTTTTAACCAATCGTCCCTTGAATAGGAGTGGATAGTGCAAGCAAAACTGATACGGTGTCCGGCCCCCCTCCCGGAGACCGCGCCGGATCCCGTGCTGGTCAGGATGCTGGAGGTTGTGCCTTCAGAGGAAGGCGAAGGGGAAAACAGACGAACTACCGCCGCTACCAAGGAGGCTTTTGAGAAAGGGGGGATCGAGAATCCCTCCTTCCAAGGGGAGAAGAGGACCGCTTCGAAACCCGGAGGCCAAGGCCTCAAGCGGGGAAGAGATCTTCACCAGAGGGTCCTGCGTCTGGGAGGCCCCGCCGCACTATCTCCCTAAGGAATCAGCCTCCAAATGAGTCGTAAGTAGAAAAGGGGAGTTTTGTAATAAGGATATCCCAATTTGTGCTTCCGAGGATAACCTAAGTTTTTACCTTGTAGTTCGGATCTCCGCCCTTCTCGATGAGCTCGTCTTCGGGGACCTTCGTCCGAGATGATGGAGAGCGAGACGCCCCATCTGCCGCACCGTCGTGGGGCGGACGACCCGAGGTATCATCACGGAGGGTATCCCTAAGTCCGCAGGTCAAGAGTTCGGCACCAACTGTGTACGGCCGGGAGCCAAGGATCTGCTTGAGAGGGCGTTTATCTCGTAAGATCACCGTACATTGATGAGTATGGTGATTGAAGAATTTCATCCACCAAGGCGGGCTGCATGATGCCGCCGAAGTTTGTCAAGGGGTTTGAGGTACGAAAATGACATACCTTTTGACAGTTTTGCACATAAAGCGCTACCAGATAGATAGTAGCCCCGAGACCCGGTATGTTGTCGAAAGCGACAGCGCGTGCGAGGATCATAATCTCGTATTAACTCGCCTTTCCTACACAGGGCGAGATAGTCCGTGGCCAGCCGGACGGATGGAGTTGCTGAACTAAGGCGGCAACTCGACGTTGCGGATGCGGACATCGCGCTGGTCAATAAGCGACTTGACGAGTCGCAAGGTAGGTTGTTTCTCCGTGGTCACCTAGTAAGGGAGCCGAAGCTCACTCCTTACAACATGTGTGTTTGATGCAGATGGTGCCGCTGCTGTGGAGGACCTTCGAGCAGAGCTTGCTCGAACCAAGGAGCAGGCCAGGAGGAGTGATGCGGCTGCCTCGAAGGAGGCCGAAGAGCTAGAAGCTGAAAGGGCTGCTCACTGCCGAAGCAGGGAGGAGATGGTTGAAATGGCCGTGAAGCTGAAAGATGTTACCGACCGCTATGAGGTTCTTGAAAAAGAACGCCGAGCAGAGCAAGAAAGCCTGAAGAAGGCCACCGCCGAAGCCAAGGATGCCCGTTCTGCAATGAGGGCTATTGAGGATGAGCTGCGCCAGGCCAGAGATATTGCGGCCGGTAAGCCTTTTCGCTGCAAGCAGAGGTTCACAGATCCGAGTATGCTCAGCTTGGCCACCGTGGGGTCTAGAGGATCCTTATATGGATTTAGCGGCGAAAAGTGCGGCAGATGCTATTGTGCACTTCCAAGTCAAAAGGATCACGAGACGGAAGAGCTTTTTGGTCTCAATTCCACAGTCCGGAGCGCTTCACTTCACCGACCGATCGGTTGCTCGAGTGGGCTGAGCTGAATAGATTGTCCGGACTTGCCATGACGGATATCGTGGCTCATGTCTGGCCAGATAGGCCCAAGCCGAAGAGTTATTTTGGCTTATTGCAGCAATTCCTTGGGGAAGTGCCGCATATCAAGGCGAAGAAGCGGTCGGCCTGCATAGAGGGTGCACGGACGGCCCTCGCCCGTGTGAAGACATACTGGACGGAGATGGATGCCACCGATGTTGCAACCCGGGTGAGGGAGTCCTGGACTAGGGGGTGTCCGGATAGCCGGACTATCGATATCCGCCGGACTCCCAGACTACGAAGATAGAAGATTGAAGACTCCGGCTCGTGTCCGGAAGGTACTTTACTTGGCGTGGAAGGCAAGCTTGGCAATACGGATATGTAGATCTCCTACCATTGTAACCGACTCAGTAACCCTAGCCTCCGATGTCTATATAAACCGGAGGGCTTTAGTCCGTAGGACACAACATTACATCTCAACAATCATACCATAGGCTAGCTTCTAGGGTTTAGCCTCATTGATCTCGTGGTAGATCTACTCTTGTACTACCCATATCATCAATATTAATCAAGCAGACGAGGGTATTACCTCCATCGAGAGGGCCTCGAACCCGGTAAAACATTGTGCCCCTCGTCTCCTGTTACCATCCGCCTAGACGCACAGTTCGGGACCCCCTACCCGAGATCCGCCGGTTTCGACACCGACATTGGTGCTTTCATTGAGAGTTCCTCTGTGTCGTCACCAATAGGCTCGATGGCATCTTCAACCTCCAACGCTGTCCAGGGTGAGACTTTTCTCCCCGGACAGATCTTCGTACTCGGCGGCTTTGTACTACGGGCCAATCCTCTTGGCCATCTGGAGCAGATCGAAAGCTACGCCCCTGGCCGTCAGGTCAGATTCGGAAGCTTAAACTTCACGGCCGTTGACTGCGGAGTCTTGATCTTCGACGGACTCGAGCCAAGAGTTGCCGCTGCCAAGACCGCGACGATGGGCATGATCTAGCTCGCCACGGACAAGGCTTTGGTGGTCAAGATTTTAAATCCGCCCCGGCCACTTGTCCGGAGCCGATTGCCCATAACGAGGGTTGGTGGATAGACGCCGCCCCGGGGGCTTCAACATCTACGGCGATAGAGCCGAATACCAATTTTGTCCCTTGCGAAACTCGTGATCCCGAGACGCCGGACTCCTCGCCGGACTCCGAGCCTCCCGCGCCCTCGCCAATTAAGCCAGATTGGGCGCCGGTTATGGAATTCACCGCCGCGGACATCTTTCAACACTCGCCTTTTGGCGATATCTTGAATTCTCTGAAGCATCTCTCACTAGCAGGAGAATCCTGGCCGGACTATGGCCAGGACGGTTGGAGTTCGGATGACGAAGAAATTCGGAGCCCACCCACCACCCACTTTGTAGCCACTGTCGAGGATCTAACCGACATGCTAGACTACGACCGAGGACATCGACGCTATGGACGATGATGCCGAGACGATCAGACCCAAATACCACGGACACCGGAAGGCCACCTCGCCATACGACGCCTACATGGTGGATACCCCAAAGAAGGGGATGGCGAAAAAGCAGCGGAGGAAGATTCTTTGAAGAAGCAGCCTAAACATCGGCGCCGCCGCGCCGCCTAAATCCCGCCACAACAAGAATGGAGAATCCGCACGGAGACAATAATACTCCGGAGAGTGCCAAGACGATCCCTCCTACATGACTCAAAGACAGAGGACGCAGAGCAAGCCCTCACGATAGGGCGGCGCATTTAAGGGGTTGAGGACAATAACTATATGCCTCCTCCGAAGACGGCGAGCCTCAACGATGACGAATTTGTCATACCGAGGATCCTGTCGAACAAGAGCGCTTCAGCGCAGGCTCATAGCCACGCAAATAGCCTAAAGAAAAGCAGCAACAGCTTCAAGCTGATCAAGATCTGCTAGCCAATCGATGGACCGAGGTCCTCGCGTCAAGAGTATAAACTCGAACTCCCTCCAAAAGTTACCTAAGACGCAAGCTGCTCCCCGGTTAGAGGAGGAAGCATACATACCTTTATCACCAGCAGACGACATGGCTGACCGACCGCCCATGGTCGCGACAGAGGGCATTCAAGGCCCCAGCCAAGACCGCACTCGACATCGATCCAGAGTACGGCCAAAAGGAACGCGCCGGACTTGCGAGACATCTTGAGGACAAAGCAAGGCAATCCAGATCCATCTATGGATCACGTATGCCCTACGATCCACGACGAATACCGTCGCGCGACATAACACCGCCGAGCCGAACACAACAGCATGAGCTCCCTCGAGCTGCGCCGCGATATTGCTCAATACAGGGCGCCAGACACCCGCTATGCTTCATCGATGAAGTAATGGATCACCAGATCCCGAAGGGTTCAAACCCGTGAACATCGAATCCTACGATGGTACAACAGACCCAGCGTGTGGATCAAGATTATCTTCTCCACATCCATATGGCCCGCGCGATGATCTCGCATGCCATCAAATATCTCCCTCAAGCTTAAAGGACCAGCTCGGCATTGGCTTAACAGCCTGCCCGCAGAGTCGATTGGTGCCGGGAAGACTCGAGGCCGTGTTCCTTGATAACTTCCAAGGTACATACGCGCACCACCGACGCCAAGACCTAAGCCATATTATTCAGCAGCGATTTAATCGCCGCATAGTTCGACGCGGTTCTTGACGAAGAAAAATCAAATCGCCGACCGTCCGGATGCGGAGGCCCTCGCCGCCTTCAAACACAACATCCGGGACGAATGGCTAGCCCGCACTGGGGCAGGAGAAGCCAAATCCATGGCAGCCCTCACATCATTAATGACCCGCTTTTGCGCTGGAGAGGATAGCTGGCTAGCCCGCAGCAATAATCTCCGCAAAAATTCTCGCAGCCCGACTCCAAGGACAATCACGGCAGGTCGCGCCGAATCAAAACAAACGCCAGATTAACGGCGATTTACAAAGAGGATACGGCAGTCAATGCCGGATTCCGAGGCTCCAAACCCGTCAACGGAAGAAGCCATTCAAAAGAAAAACTACGGCCCGCCCAATCTGGACAGAATACTCGACCGCTCATGCCAGATACATGGCACCCCCGAAAAGCCAGCTAATCACACCAATAGAGATTGTTGGGTGTTCAGGCAGGCCGGCAAGTTAATTGCCGAACACAATGACAAGGGGCTAAATAGCGACGACGAGGAAGAGACCCGGCCGCCGAACAACAGAGGACAGAAGGGTTTCCCCCCGCAAGTGCGGACGGTGAATATGATTTACGCGACCCATATACCAAAGAGGGAGAGGAAGCGCGCACTACGGGACGTCTATGCGATGGAGCCAGTCGCCCCGAAGTTCAATCCATGGTCCTCCTTTCCGATCACTTTTGATCGACGAGACCATCCGACTAGCATACGCCATGGCGGATTCGCCGCATTGGTCCTAGACCCAATCGTTGATGGATTTCACCTCACAAGAGTCCTGATGGACGGCGGCAGCAGCCTAAACCTGCTTTATCAGGACACAGTGCGCAAAATGGGCATAGACCCATCCAGGATCAAACCTACTAAGACAACCTTTAAAGGTGTCATCCTGTGTCGAAGCCAACCGCATGTGCTCACACACCGAAGTGGTCTTCGGATCCCTGATAATTTCCGGCGAAGAGTTAATCTTCGATATAGTCCCGCTCAGAAGCGGCTATCATGCCTCGCTCGACGCACTGCGCTTGCAAAGTTCAACGCGGTGCCACATTATGCATACCTAAAGCTCAAGATGCCGGGCCCTCGTGGAGTCATTACGGTCAATGGGAATACGGAACGCTCCCTCCGAACGGAGGAACATACAGCGGCTCTCGCGGTGGAAGTACAGAGCAGCCTCCTACGGCAACTCTCTAGTCCGGCAACTAAAAAGCCGGACACATTAAAGCGCGCCCGGAGCAACACTAACCAAGACCACCTGGAGCGATCGGAGCACGCGTAGCAATGCGGCCCCCACCCTCTCCCGCGTATGATCACAAGAATAACACTCCGAGCACATTATTACGCTTTGGAGATACCATGGGCGCAGGGGAGGGGCTTAAACTCAAGGATTGAAGAGTGCGGCTCGACCGCACCAGGGGCTCGTGCTAGCGCCCCCCTTGGTGTTATTTTTTATCTTTTCTTTTTATATATGCAGGACTCTACCAAATAGAAGCCCCGCCCGACGGCTTAACTTGCCGAACTTACAATACAACAAATGTGATTAAAGAAGGCTGCATTTAACACTCGTGTGGTCTCCATTACGAGCATTAAATTCAATTACATACACCAAGTCTGCAGCTTATCCTCGAGGAGGACATGTTAATTTAGTCCAATCCCTTGCTTACCAAGACTATTTGTATCACCGCTTTATTAGCGCACCTTCATCATAAATAACACAGCACTTCCCTTTTTGCAAGTTTATTACCTTTTCATGGCAATTATGTTATCCTTTACAAATGTTCACTATATGACATATTGCACCAGACACTTTGGTACGGCCAATACACCAGGGCTTCGCTCCCCATATTACGGTGTGATTAAGTCCTAACACTTTCACAAGTGCGGCACCCCAACTTATAGCATTATATGAATCAGCTCAATCATGTCTTGGGTCAATAGTTGGGTTTGCCCTGCCCTATGTTTTGGTGCCTTACGCCCGCTCCGTCGGCTAAGGTAGCACTAGGAGAACCATCGCGATTGCGCCCGTTTAGCCGGTTAACGCCTCGGAGAAAGCTAAACCGACCGGCATGATAAGGCGAGAGACTGGTCGCTGTTCGAGAGGTTCTTTCGGTCCTTAAAGGCTCATGCCGCTTGAGCGAAGTTCCGGATGATGTCCAACGAAGCGCGGATAGCGCCGATTCGATCTTCCGAATACCAGGGCTTCGCCAAAATTTAAAATTATAGAATTCTATGGCTAAGGAGAGTGTTCAAGCATTATAAGTCCGTCGCCTTTGTTCGTCGTGGTTGAGCGCCCCTAGATGGACCCAAAGATGGGAACAAGAGTGCTCAAGTTTATCACCAACACCCCAAAGACTGTGGCTCGGGGCTGAAGCCAACGACTTGCCATCTCTCGATTTAATAAACGGCCGCATGTAAGGTAATATTTTAAATTAAACAAAGCGTTGCTCATAGCGCATATAAACGAAGTTCTTGGCGCATGTGATAAACATACAAATGAAGTTCACTCAAGGATTACATTAAGGGGCACTCATCCGCAATATCGCTGGCTCCCTTCAGACAACTTTATAATATCGCCCGCGGCGGTGCTCCTTGCCCGGCGGCGGCGGATCCGTGAGAAGCTTCTCCGCATCCAGCTTGCCCCATTGCACCTTTATGCGGGCAAGGGCTCGACGAGCACCTTCAATGCAAAGGATCGCTTGATCACATCCATCCTTGGGCACGCATCAACTAGCCGCCGACTAGGCCAAAGTAGCTGCCAGCAGGGCCTGCCCGCCACACCGGATTGTGAGGCCCTTCATGGCCTCCTCGCCTACCTTAGGAGTTCGACCAGCCGCTTCACCGGTCGCTTGGGGCACTGGATGGCCGGCCTCAGCAGATCGAGACCGAAGACCTTCTCCGCTGAGCTCCTCCTCGCCACGATAGAACGCAGCGGCATCGGACGCACTACGGCAGATCTGCAAACGCCTCGAGAGCTCCGACCGGGTAAGTATCCGTAATTTACATTAACATGCTTGCTCGCATGAAAACGCCTTACCCGCTGCTATCTTCCTCATGTCCTCTATTTCCATATGGGCCCTCTGGCCTCGGCCTTGGCGGACTCAGCTCCATCGAGAGCCGAGGCAAGCTCGACTCGAGTCTTTGAGTCATGCCCAAACTCTCATGCTTTTTCATGAGAGCTTGGAGCTCTTGCCGAACTTCCGCCACCAGCCGCTTGCTTTTCTCGCCAGTCCATTCTCTCAGGTCAGATTGCATTCGGCCACGGACACGGCATCCTTGAGGGCTGCCACCTCGTTAGTGGCCCCTCGATTGCACATATTATCCTTGTTTATCTTGTTTGCAACCAAAACCCTTTTATGTAAGGTGCACATTTAAAGTGGTGTTATTCACCTTCTTTTCCTTGAGCTGCCTCTTGGCATGGCCGAGCTCTTGCTCCGACCGCCAAGGTCCTTCTTCAGCCCTCAACCTCCGCTGTTAGTGCGGCAGAGGTCAACAAGCAGCCTGCAAACCCATATTGACATATTTTAGAAACCCTGCAGATATCTTGTTAAAGATCCTCAGTCCGCTTTTCTTTCCAAACACCGGACTAAGCATCGTGGGCTACCGTATGCGGTATTATATTGCTTAATTTTAAACTTCTTACCTCAAAGCCTCGTTAGAAGGCTGTTGCAGGTGCTTCGGCCAACCCGCCTTGGCGAAGCCGGACTTTCAATCACCGCACTCATGAGAGTGCGGTGTTCTTCCTCGATGGAGGCGCCTTTGAGCGCCTCCAGCAGGTTGTCCGGTGCCTCCGGTTGGACGGAGGCCGCCGGGCGTCACGGTCCTGCCCTCCTTCGAGGGGCTACTCACGGACTCGAACCGCCACGGGTTCCGGAGTAGAGTCCGCACAAAGTCCGGAGGCTGCCCGACGGCGCCCGAGCCTCCTCCGGCGCGTCCCCTATGGGATTCCGCCGCCGTCTTCGGCGCGTGGGGTAGAGGCAGTCGGGATGGAATTACATCCAACGGCGCCAACGACCCGCCATCGAGTTGGGAAAGTCGCCACCACGGACTACGTAAACATTGCGGCATTAGAAGGACATCTGCGTGACATATTATAATACGGCTTATGAATGATCCGGATACTTACGATCTTGCCGGACGCCGGGCCCTTGAGGCCACTTCCTCGCCAACGCTGATGTTGGCGAACCGTCCGGGGATGGTTCTCCCCTCTGACCCTTCGCCGCCCGATTGGGGAGGCCTTCCTCTTCTTCTCTCCTCCTCCGGAGAGAGTATTCTCCTCCTCCTCCTCGCCTTCGGGAGGAGTCCTCGCCGCCGCCGTCAGACACTTGATTGCGGAACTCTTTCGAGTCCCCGCGCCGCCTTCTTGGTTTTCTTCTCCGCACCACGTGACGGTGCCGGACCAGCAGCCTCGCTAAACGGGCATTCACCGGTTCTTCCGCATGGGAGCCGGGCTGATAAGCAGCTCGGCCTTCTCCATCCATTCCTGCCAAAGGAAGAGGCAGATTAAAAACCTCGCTAGAGTCAATCTAATTACTACAAGTGTCCCGTAATGGGGTCGAATCACTTACCCCGCCGACGGAGATCGCAAGCTGAATCATGGTCTTCGGTCATGATGCGCGCGTCAGCTTTTGAATAGCACCTCCGTGCCCCTTCGCTTGTTGTATCAAGAGCCCACTCAACGCCTAGTGCTGTTCCGGATTAAACTCCCACAGATTAAATGCCCTTTCTTTGCATGGGAGAATCCGCCGAGGAGCATGACTGACTACGCCGACAAGCCGGAGCCCATTGCTCACCAGCTTTCTTGATGCAAAAGCAAGTCCCATCACCTCCACCGGTCACCCCACTACAAGCCCTTCTCTTCCGTGAGGTGAGCTGCATGGGGATTCCAGATCTAAATTGGGGCCGCCGCCATGTAGGCTCGCGGCTGCTCGGTGATATAGAACCGCCCCGATTGCCACCCCTTGACGGAGTCCACGAAGGTCCTTTCTAGTTAAGGGACGCTGGGCAGCTTGCCCAACATAGCGCCCAAGATTCCGCTTGTGTCCCTTCACGATCTTCGCTTGACGTTGAAGGTCTTGAGCCACAGGCTGAAGTGGGGCCGGATGCAGAGAAAGGCCTCGCACACGACGATAAACGCCGAGATGTTGAGGACGAAAGTCGGCACCAGATCGTGGAAATCCAGGCCGTAGTAGAACATGATCCCCCGGACGAATGGATGGAGCGGGAAGCCCAGTCCGTGGAGGAAGTGGGGATGGAAAACAACCCTCTCGTGAGGTCCTGGGGTTGGAATGAGCTGCCCTACGTCGGGCAGCCGATGCGCGATGTTTCCGGAAAGGTATCCGGCGTCACGCAGCTTGGTGATGTCCTCCTCCTTGGCGGTGGAGGTCATCCACTTGCCTCCCCCTCCAGACATGTTCGGAGAAGGGTCAAGGCGGAATGCGCGAGCTTGAGCGTTGGAGCTTGGGTTCGCGGGGATGGATGAGCAAAGGAGGAAGAAGGCGTAGGTGAGAAGGTAAAACCTTATCCCTTATATATAGGCGGACAAAAATATGCGTCCCTCGCCGGGCTGGTAAAACTCGCTTATCTCCCAAGCGCCACCATCAATGGCGCGGTCGGGTTACCCACGCACGTATTGATGAGAATCCCGGATAAAGGGGAACACGATCTCTGCTTTGACAGGACGTGCCAAGGAAACCGCTTCGATAAATGTGCCGAAGCGGTACAGTAATTCAAACAAAGGCTTGGTGCCAGCGTGATGTCATGCCGCATAATACGTCAGCAGATTGGATCGGTGTATATGTTTTATTCTCTCTACATTGGAATGTGGAAATTATTTTGCAGAGCCGGACACTATCCTGGTGTTCATTATCTTCTCCGGATTATTCAAGGGAGGAACCCGCCTTGCAATGCCGAACATTATGCACGCCGGACTTATCGCCATTGAAGACTGGTTCAGGGGCTACTGAGGGAGTCCTGGACTAGGGGGTGTCCGGATAGCCGGACTATCGATATCCGCCGGACTCCCAGACTACGAAGATAGAAGATTGAAGACTCCGGCTCGTGTCCGGAAGGTACTTTACTTGGCGTGGAAGGCAAGCTTGGCAATACGGATATGTAGATCTCCTACCATTGTAACCGACTCTGTGTAACCCTAGCCTCTCGGTGTCTATAAAAACCGGAGGGCTTTAGTCCGTAGGACACAACATTACATCTCAACAATCATACCATAGGCTAGCTTCTAGGGTTTAGCCTCATTGATCTCATGGTAGATCTACTCTTGTACTACCCATATCATCAATATTAATCAAGCAGGACGTAGGGTATTACCTCCATCGAGAGGGCCTGAACCTGGGTAAAAACATTGTGTCCCTCATCTCCTGTTACCATCCGCCTAGACGCACAGTTCGGGACCCCCTACCCGAGATCCGCCGGTTTTGACACCGACACCGGGGTTCGGACGAGAGCCGGTTACCCCCCGAGCACTATTTTGGGGAAGTTCTACGTGGTGCTCGCGTAATTGAGTCGCAGTGCTCAAAAAATGTCATGTTCAAATGATCTTTATGGTTTGTAAAACGATATTCATAATATAAGTGCTTTTTATACTTGTGCGTTCAAGTATTGGAATATCTCATGTGCGGCCGTTAATGTATGCTTGTGTATAACCTGAAAGATGGCAGTCTTCGGCTTCAGCCCCCACGCACATGGTGCGGGGGTGTTTGCAAAAATAGCGCATTTTCACACTTAATCCAACATCTTGGTCCTGTGAAGGAGGTGGTAGCGTAGCAAACGAGGCAACCGGACTATAATGCTTTATCACTTTCACTTAGCCATAGGAGTTCGAGGGTGGGGCTACGATATAGTTCTAGGGGCACCACGCCTCCGAATTCGGGCGCCGATGTGCCTGACCGGGAAATGGTGCTTCGTCAAAGCAGAGGAATTCTAAACATTCCGGTTGTCGATCGAGTGGTTGACCAATCTCTCATTGCATCACGACGATCGCCGCTTTCATCGAGGTGGTCGCCGGCAACCGGGCACAATCGCAGAGTTCTCCGGTGCCGCTAGCCGATGATACGGAACGTAAGGCAGCAAAACAGAGGAGCCAGGCAAACCCAACATTTGACCAAACACATGATTCGGAGCTGATGCATATAAGGCCTAACTCGAGACGCCGAACACTCCCTAAGGTATTCGGTCTTTATGATAACGGGCAGAACAATGCCCTAAGCCCCTAGTGTCTAGGTACAGGCTAGAATTTCTGACGTGGCCGATGCCAAAACACCAGCCTCCTCGTTGGTTATGGTAAAAAACTGTGGGATATGAATCAACAAGAGACAGTAAGAACGGTTTACGCAGGGTCTTAATCTGAAAAGAATCCTTGCCACGGGTCCTCGCTGCACGCCTGCTACCGTGTCTCCGCTGAAGCCGTATCCTGGACGGGTGTACACGTTGTTCATCCGTAAAAAGAGAGGAACTTAGCTTGAAAAGAAATCGTTTAGAAAATTTATTGAAAGAAAAGTATGAATGAATGAATAAAGCTGAGCTTTTAGTGGCTCTTTATTGTTTGTACGCGCAGCCCCTTGTGAAGGGGTATGCGGCTAGGGAGCCCCTAGTTTATCTGTGCCAGACTCGCCTAGCCGTGTCCGGGGTCTTGAACGACCTTTTAATGAGATGATCCCGCATGGACCGCGCATTTTAAGTGTAAGAGACGCGTAGTGCGGTATTGCGTTAAAGCGGGCGAAAGCTTCGCGTCCCAATAGTGCTTGATGGCTACTTTTGAATGGGGCCACATGGAAGATTAGCTTTTTGCGACGGAAGTTGTCAGTGAATTTGGCGAAGGAGCCCGTGCACTTGGCGAAGGGCTCAAGGCCACCCTTTGAAGGAGCCTGCACTTGGCGAAGGGCCTCAAGGCCACTCCTTTGAAGGAAGTGCGGCTACGCGAATTTTAGTAGGGTCTATCCTCAACTTGCGGATTGTGTCCGGATATAGCAGGTTTAAATCACTGCCGCCATCCATTAGGACTTGTGTAAATTGTAGTCCGTCGATTATAGGATCCAATATCGAGCAGTCCATCCTGCGTTTCAATACTTCTAGAATAGTCCAGATGGTCAAAATTAATTGGTTTTGACGCCTAATCTCGGGTTCCATTGGGTGGACCGTATGACACGCATTTTAGCGGTGCCGCACTATTGTTCCGTATTATCGCGTGAAGGGAGTTTACTGTTTTGACTTCTTGTGGGAAAGTCTTTTGTTTCCGGCGCTCTGCTGGTGGGGTTCGTCGTCATCCTCACTTGGCATGTCGAGCCCCTTGTGTTTGGCGTTGAGTCGGCCGGACTGTTTGAAGACCCAACAATCTCGGTGGGTGTGGTTTGCAGGCTTCCCGGGGGTACTGTGGATTTGACATATCCGATCCAAAATTTTGTTTGTTGGATGGCTCGCACCGTTGTCCTTAAGAGGCGTTGTTTTGTTGTTCGCCGCGAAGTTTTGAATCCGCGCCGACCGCCGTGTTCTTTGGGCTCTTTTCTTTATTTCGCCTGGTCCTTTCTGCGCCGTGATTTTCCGCTTCCATCTCTCGATCTCGATGTACTGGTCGCTGGTGCTGCATCTTGCTAGCCAGTTGTCTTCCCCGCAAAAGCGGGTCATGAGGCTTGTTAGCGCCATTGTTCTTGGCTTTTCCTGGCCGAGGTGTCTGGCGAGCCATTCGCCTCGGACGTTATGTTTAAAAGCTGCTAAGGCTTCAGCCGTCCGGACAATGAGTATTTGGTTCTTTTTGGTGAGGAACCTGTTCTGAATTTATGCCACGATTCTCCGGGCTGTTGGGTTATGTGACTTAAATCGCTCAGATCCGGAGGGCGGACATAAGTCCCTCGAAAATTTGCTCTAAACGCGCCCCGAGCTCTTCCCAACTGCCAATGGTATTTTTTGGGAGGCTTTTGAGCCAATGCCGAGGTGGCCCTTTGAGCTTGAGGGGCAGATATTTTATGGCGTGAGATCGCCTCTAGCCATATGTATGTGCAGGATGTAATCCTCAATCCGCACTGGGTCTCGTTGTTCCGTCGTATGCCTATATGTTTACGGGCTTGAACCCCGCTGGAAATTCATGATCCAGTACCTCATCGGTGAAACATAGTGGGTGTGCGGCGCCCCTATATTTAGGTGTGCCGTTGTCTTCGAACACTCGGCGTGTTGTGTTGCTTCCTGGGGCCCTCTTCTTTGGCCCATAAATGGACCTGAACGGGCCATCTGTCTTGCAAGGATCATGTGCCGGCTTGTGTGCGGCGCCGGTTGTCGCTCTTGGCCTGTCATCTGGTCGTCTATCCGGCCAGGCGGCCTCTTTGCTTTTTGACTATGGGGGCTCTACGGCCTCCTCGTCGAATTCGGGCAGCAGCTTGCGCTGCGGGTAGCTCTTTGTTTGGTGGTTGTTGCCATATTTGTCCGCGGTCCTGAGTACTTTGCGCCACCTCATTCTGAGTATGTCTTCCACTGTTTTGACCTTCCGTTTCTACTTCTTCAAGCTTCTTGCAATGGCGATAAGCCTTTTGTGAAGGTTTTTATGCTCCGGTGGTGTGTCCGGCGTGAGATCATCTGGACTATTGTTTTTGCCGGGGATGGGTTGATTATCCGATTCATCCTGTTCGGATGGTTGCTTGGTTGCATGTTTGTTGCCCACTGGTTTGCCCTGCTCTATGGTTGGGTCATTATGAGTGCTGTTGTTATCGAGGCGGGACTTGGGGCGGCGCTTGCGTCGCCGTTTTGGTTGTTTTTTGGGGGAATTATCCTTCGCCGCGTCCCGTTGTTCCTCATTATCGCTCCCTTTGGGGGTGTCCACCATATATACATCATGAGTTGAGGTGGCTTTCTAGTGCTCGATAAGCACTGGTTCTTGGTCGTCTCCGGCGTCGTCGTCCATACCGTCGATGTCTTCGGAGTCGTAGTCTAGCATGTCGGTTAAATCGTCGACAGTGGCTACAAAGTGGGTGGTGGGTGGGCTTTGAATTTCTTCGTCGTCTGCATCTCAACCGCCCCGACCGCAGTCCGCCAGGCTCTCCGATAACGAGAGATACTTTAGCGAATTCAGGATGTCACCAAAGGGTGAGTGCTGAAAGATGTCCGCGGCGGTGAACTCCATGATCGGCGCCCAATCGGATTCGATTTGTAGGGGCGCAGGAGGTTTGGAGTCCGGCGAGGAGTCCGGCACCTCAGAGTCACGAGCTGTATGAGGGACAAGGTCAGTATTCGGCTCCATCGCCGTAGAGATTGCAGCTCCCAAGCAAGTGTCCAGCCACCTGTGCTCGTTCTGCACGGTCGGCTCCGAACTAGGGGTCGGAGCGGACTCATGTGCGGCTTCCAGGGCACTGTCCGGCAGCAGAGCTAAATCATGCCCATCGTGACAAAGGCGGCGCTGCTGGCCAGGCTCGAATCCATCAAGATCAAGTCTCCGCGATGTCGGCCGTGAAGTTTAGGCTTCCAAATCTGACTCGACGGCCAGGCGAAGCTTTCGATCTACTCCAGATGGCTGCTTAATTGGCCCGCAGCAGTAAAGCCACCGAACACGAAGATCTGTCCGGGAGGAAAGTCTCACCTCGATCGCGTGGTTGTTGATGATTGAAGGAGCCATCTGCTTCTATCGGTGACGCACACGAGGAACTCTCAATGAAAGCACCAACGCCGGTGTCAAACCGCGGATCTCGGTAGGGGGTCCCAACTATGCATCTAGGCGGATGGTAACAGGAGACAAGGGACACGATGTTTTTACCCAGGTTCGGGCCCTCTCGATGGAGGTAAAACCCTACTCCTGCTTGATTAATATTGATGATATGGGTAGTACAAGAGTGGATATACCACGAGATCAAGGAGGCTAAACCCTAGAAGCTATCCTATGGTATGATTGTTGTAATCGTTGTTCGTCCTACGGACTAAAACCCTCCGGTTTATATAGACACCGGAGAGGGCTGGGGTTACACATAGTCGGTTACAATGGTAGGAGATGTACATATCCGTATTGCCAAGATTGCCTTCCATGCCAAGGAAAGTCCCATCTGGACACGGGACGAAGTCTTCAATCTTGTATATTCATAGTCTTGGAGTCCGGCCGATGATGATAGTCCGGCTATCCGGACACCCCCTAGTCCAGGAATCCCTCACACACCAACCCCTGCACCTTGCAGGGAGAAAGCACCATCAAAATATATGATACATTCTTGGGGCACTTCCTTGCCGGGAATAACTGTCTCCACACTTCTTCTTCAGGGATTGGCATCCATTCTGCAATAAACTCTGCCAATGCCCTGCTCTGGATTGTTGAGGTGCTCTCAAACTTTAGGACAAAGCTAGATAACTCCAAATCCCACTCCACTATTCTGTCGATAGCCTCAGGGTTCCAGAGTATCCTTTGCAACGGGAAGCGGGTGACAACTATAATCTCATGGGCTCGGAAGTAGTGGTGCAGTTTCCTTGAGGCCATAATGAGGCCAAAAATCAACTTTTGCACATAAGAGTACCTCGATCTAGCCCACTATAGCAAGGAGCTGACGAAGTACACTAGGTGTTGCACCACTTTCTTCCCTCTCGTGTGCTTGGGGTCACCCCTGCTGCCATGCTCCTCTCTGTCCTGATCCAAAACCTGTCCTGTCGGGCTTTGCTGATCCTCTATTTCCTCTACTTCCCGTGGGAACTAGGGCTGTGCTAACTACTTATTGGTTGCCGCCAAGTATAGCAGCAACGACTCTTAAGGTTTAGGGGCTACCAAAGTGGGCACAGAGGACAAGTAGGCCTTCAGCTCCTGCAATGCCGCATCCGCATGTGGGGTCCATTTCATGGGTCCTGCCTTCTTCAAGATTTTGAAGAACGGCAGGGCACGCTCGGCAAACATGAAGATGAGTCTGTAAAGTGCGGCAACACATCCTGTCAAACGCCTCACATCTTTAACTGTCCTAGGTGCTTGGATCTGCTCTATAGCCTTGATCTTATCTGGATTGGATTCGATCCTGCGATGGGAGACAAAGAAACCATGTAGCTTGCTGGAGGCAACACCAAACACACACTTCTCCAGGTTTAGCTTAAAGTTTATCTTGCGTAGATTAGCAAATGTGTCTTCCAGATCCTAGATGAGGGTGGATTTGTCCTTGATTTTGACAATGATGTCATCCATATAAGCCTCAATATTTTTGTGCAAGTGTGGTTCAAAACCAATTTGGACTGCCCTTACAAAAGTAGACCGGCACTTCTTAACCCAAAAGTCATGCACACAAAGCTGTACGTACCGCATGGGGTGATGAAGGAGGTCTTCTCCTCATATTCCTTTGACATGAAGATCTGATGATATCTAGAGTATGCATCCAGGAATGAAAGTAGATCACAGCCTGAAGTGGAATCCACAATCTGGTCGATGCGCGGCAAGGGGAATGGATCCTTTGAGCAAGCCTTGTTGAGGTCTGTGAAATCAACGCACGACCTCCACTTCCCATTGGCCTTGCACACAATCATTGGGTTTGCTAACCATGTTGGATGCAGTACTCCTCTGACCAAACCAGTTGCCTCAAGCTTCTTAATCTCCTCGGCAATGAACTGCTGCTGCTCCAAGGACTGCTTTCGTACCTTCTACTTGATGGGTCGGGCATGTGGGGAGACAGCAAGGTGGTGGTCAATTACCTGCTTGGGAACACCGGGGATATCAAATGGTTGCCAGGCAAACACATTGATATTTGCCTACAGGAAGGCAACAAGCGCGCTTTCCTATTTGTTATCAAGGGTCGCACTGATAGTAAAGGTATCATCAACGCCAGCCAGCCCTGCCAGGACCTTTTTCACATGGGGTGCAGTAGCCTTAGCCCTCTTGCTGTTGGAACACTCCAGCACATCATCAAGGGTGTCGTGCACTCGGTAGGGGCACACTTCCCAGATTCCTTGCCGGAGTCCGTACAATCCTTCTTCTTTCGCTTACTTTCCTTGGCGGGCACCACTGCTTCGGCGGTCTTTGTCGCAACAGTGTCCCGATACATCTTGTCCACGCATATCATTGCGTCTTTCTTATCTGATGGGATGGAAATGACGCCCATTGGGCCTGGCATCTTCAGTGTGTTATAGGCACAGTGGGACGCCACCATGAACTTGGCCAGGGTAGGGCGCCCAAGGATTCCATCATATGGCAGGGGGAGGGCTACCACATCAAACACAATCTCGGTATTGTAGTTCAACTCACCCGCAAATGTTACTAGCAACATGTTCTTTCCCTTAGGACAGCTCCTGTCGGGATTAACTCCTTGAAACGTGCCAGCAGCCTTAAGCTCCTCCTATGCTATCTGGAACTTGCTGAGAACATGTGAGGAGATCAAATTCAGCCCGGCCCCGCCATCAACCAAAATCTTTATGAGTTTGAGGTTGCGGATCTTCGAGGAGACCAACAACGGCAGGCACCCTACCGAAGTGGTGCGGTCATTGTGATCCTCCTCATCAAATATGATGGGCATGCATGACCATTTGAGTGGTTTAAGTGAAGTTGCGATTGGCTCCACGACATTGACCTCACGTGCCCACTGTTTAAGTTGGCGGTGAGAGGAGTGCAAAGATGCACTCCCATCAATGAACAGGGCATCGGTGGCCTTCTAAAATTCCTGCTCACTGGTTTCCTCTTCATCACTCCCAGCATCACAATCCTCTTTCTCTCTGCCCCTGGCGGGTTTCCCTTGGTTCCGAGGAGCCTTACCGGGGTGATTTGCTTCACCGCCCCGGCCCTTACCGCCAGTGCCATTCTGACCTCTTTCCTATTCTCGCTTCTCATACTCAGCCCTCTACTTCTTGACAAGCACCTCAACCGGATGACACTCCTGGAGATCGTGGCCCTTGGTACGATGGATGTTGCAGTACGACCCATCACTCTTCCAAGCTTTCCCGGCAGCCGCAGCCTCCCGGCAGTCAACGCACGCGGCAATTTCCTTGCTGGGGGCTTCGGCTTTTTCCTTCTTGCCGGTACTAGGCGTGTCCAATCCCTCAACGGTCATCACTGCCTTATCCTTATGCTTTTTGTTGTGCTTCTTGCTATTCTTCTTCTGGCTAGTGTTCTCGTCGTCATCTTCTAAGTCGATGTCGACGCAATCCTCCTCTCCAGGAAGCTTCCTCCCTTCCTCCACCCGAGCACACTTGTCCACCAAGGTGCACAACTCCTTCAAAGTCTTGGGCAGCTTGACGTTCGTCTTGGAATGTATCCTTCGGTTGCGCACATTAGACTGAAAGGCGGCTATCCTAGCTTCCGGGTGGATGTCTGGGATATTCCTATGAACTCTGTTGAACCTTTGCAAGTACTTCCGCAGAGTTTCTCCATCTTTTTGCTGGAGGAGCTGCAAATCGCTGGGCCGCCTTGGTTCTTGATGGCCTCCCGTAAAGGCGCCAATGAAGTCATGGCATAGGTCAGCCCAGGATGAGATGGAGTTCTCCGGCAAGTGCATCAACCAAGACCTCACATTATACTTAAGTGCCAAAGGGAAATAATTGGCGAATACTTTCTCATCTCTTCCTGCGGCAGCCTGAACAGTGATGGTGTAGATGCTCAAGAACTCTGCCAGGTTCAATCTTCCATCATACTTCTCAGGTATCTCTGGCTTGAAGGTGAGAGCGGATGGCCAACGTCCTTACTGTAGCTCGCGGGTGAAGGCAGGGCACTCGACCTCAAAAGGTAGGTACCCGCCATCTCCGGGCATGGGCTCGTCGCCGTTGGGACTGTCACACCCGTTGGGTTGGCGGTGGTCGTCGCGGCGCCGCATGTGGCTTCCCTCCGCCTATCCTTCGAGGCTCGCCGTGGTTCTTGCCGCGCTTGAGAATCAGATAAAGCCATCTAGACATCGTTGGCCTCTTTGATGCATGTCTCCCGCACAGCCACCCAAGGTGGGGACTACACTATGGGAGCAGCCCCTTCTGTGCGGCCAGACGTATGAGCTGTTGCCGTCGCCTGGGGAGGCCGAGGTGGGCCAGCTCGCTGTGAGCCCCCGGCCTTGGCGAAGCTAATTAGACTCTGAATGGTAGCTCTCCATTCATCCATCTGATTGGCCGCCAGACGAAATCTCAGTAGCAACTGGGCCCACACCATGGCTTCGGAGGCGGTGCGTGGCATGGGTGAAGATGATGAAGACCGCTGCGTCGCTCGGCTCCTGATCGCGCCGGTGGCGACCGCATCATGTCCTCGCTGCCATGAGCCAGCCGCTTGGATAGCGCGGTCAAGCAGCAAAGGTGCTTGAGGGCCGACGGCCCCGTTAGGCACAGTGGCTGGGCTGGCTTGTTCTGCAGGCGGTGCGTGCCTCGCGGTCGTACCCGTTGTTGGTGTCAAAACCTGCAGATTTCGGGTAGGGGGTCCTGAACTATACGTCTAAGGCTAATGGTAACAGGAGGTGGGGGACACAATGTTTACCCAGGTTCAGGCCCTCTCGATGGAGGTAATACCCTACTTCCTGCTTGATTGATCTTGATGATATGAGTAGTACAAGAGTTGATCTACCATGAGATAGTACAGGCTAAACCCTAGAAGCTAGCCTATGGTTATGATTGTTGTTGTCCTACGGACTAAACCCTTCGTTTTATATAGACACTGGAGGGGGCTAGGGTTACACAGAGTCGGTTATAGAGAAAGGAATCTTCACATCCGAATCGCCAAGCTTGCCTTCCACAAAAAGTAGAGTCCCATACGGATATGGGACGGAGTCTTCTATCTTGTATCTTCATAGTCCAACAGTCCGGCCTACGCATATAGTCCGGCTGTCCGAGGACCCCTTAATCCAGGACTCCCTCAGTAGCCCCTGAACCAGGCTTAAATGATGATGAGTCCGGCGCGCAGATTGTCTTCGGCATTGAAAGGCGGGTTCCTTCTTCGAATACTTCAAATTAGATCTTGAACACAAGAATCATGTCCGGCTCTACAAAACAAATTCCACATACCACTATAGAGAGCATAATATCCCACGAGTCCAATCTGCCGACAACTCATAGCGTGACATCACGCCACGGCCCGGTCTTTATTCAAACCGTTTTTTGTCCTGCCCCTCCATATTTTGAGGCATGGTTTCATTGGCACATCTTGACAAAGCAGAGATCATGTCCACTTATCACGGGATTCTCATCAATACGGGCATGGGTAACCCAATCGTGCCATCAGCACGGCGCTTGGGAAATAAGCGAATTTTCGGGCAAACGGGGAGGCGCACGATTTTTACTGCCTTTATAAAGGGATAAGGATTCCCCTCTTTCACCCACGCCCTCTATTTCCTCTGCTCACCCATTCTCGAGCTCCAGCACCCAAGCGCCCACCTCTCCTGCCCAAAAAGCACTCCCACCATGTCTGGATCCGGAGCGCAAGGCAAGTGGATGGCCTCCTCCGTCAAGGAAAAGGATATCAAGAAACTCCGGGAGGCCGGATACCTAGCCAAGAAGATCGCACACCGTCTCCCAGTGGCAGGACAGATCGTCCCCACTCCGGAACCCCACGAGAGGGTTGTATTCCTCCCTCACTTTGTCCATGGGCTGGGGTTTCCCCTCCACCCATTCGTTCCCGGCATTATGTACTATTATGGGATAGATTTCCATGACCTATCCCCTAACTCCTTCCTCAACATCTCGACCTTCATCGTCATGTGCGAGGCCTTCCTCCGCATCCCGCCACACCTCGGACTCTGGCTTAAGATCTTCAACGTGAAGCCAAAGGTGTTAGGCGGTGAACATCCCGAGTGCGGAGGAGCCATGGTTAGCAAGATGCCCAACGTCAAATGGCCATCAGGTAAATTCAATGAGTCCGTCATAGGTTGGAAGCAATAGTGGTTCTATATCACCAAGCCACGCGGCGCCAAATGGGCCACCACCCCCGAATTCAGATCCGGAGCCCCACTGCGGCTCACGTCCTGGCCCGAAAAAGGCCTGGACTGGTCTACGTCAGACGAGCTGACGCCGCTCCAAGCGCGTACCAAGAGTATAGAGGACAAGAATATCAAACTTGTCGATGTGGTACATCTGATGCTAGTTTGCCGGTTCCTCCCCTGTCAATGCCGGGCCTGCAATCTATGGGAATTCGATCCAGTCGAGCACCAAACCCTGAGGGAGTTCTTCGGCACGATGCACAAAGACATCTGGAAGGTGGTTTTCAAGTCCGGCAAGTCATGGCCGGACACCGCCGTGGATCATGGGCACAAGTTGTCCCGCCCCACAAGTTCGTTAAGTCTTTATATGTTATCAGGGTGTATCCTGTATTTGCATACTTTGGGGAAAACACCTAATATTTCCCTAACGATTCTCCTAGGGCTAGACGAAGAAGGCGGAGTGGATCTACTATCCGTCTCCGCTACCTGAGGAACAAGCCGGCCCACTTCTAATGAAGATGCTGGTCCCGGCACCATACAAGGCGTTGAAGAAGAAGGCCCAGAAGGAGGCCAAGGAGACCATGGGCGAGCTTCGTCGTAAGGGCACTTCAAATGTGGTGTCCGAAGACACCGAGGCCCACTCCACCACCGAAAAAGATGAGGAAGAGGAGGATGAATAAGAAGAAGAGGAAAGCTAGTCCCCCCCGCTAGGGGGAGAAAGAAGAGGACGGCCTCCACACGTTTGGAGGCCGAAACGTCTAAGAAGGGGAAAGCATCCCTTCCAGACGAGCCTACCGTGGCCGCCGACCAGTAGCCCGGAGTGGGAACCCAGGGTCAAACCCCTCGCCAAATCGTGAGTATGAAGAAACCCGGACACATACATATATCCAGTCTCACTTTTGCATAGCATCAATGTATTGAGTCACATATTCCGTAGTCCGGTCGGGTCCGAAATCAAGCGTTCCTCGTCGGAAGATTCCCTGGAAACAGATGTGATGGACAACGAGACCCTCATGACGACCTCTTCTCCCGAAGGCGTGGATAACACTGAGGTGTCGTCTCAAAGGGGCCCAAGCCAGGGCAAAGTTCAAGGGACCATCAGGGCGGCGCCGGGGGGGGGGGTCAAACCTTGGCAACCGGACACACTGGGGAGCAAACCCCCATGAATGCTAAACGCAGAGGCCGTCCTAAATTCGGCCCCTAGCCAGAGGCAACTCCGAAGACCAATACGGTTCCGGAATCAGGATGGTGGCCTTCTTCAATAGAAGGCAGTGCGCCTATTCCACCGGTAACCTCAGTCCATCCAGAGGTGTCGGATACTCTGTTGGCAGCACTGCGAAGAGCTTCCAACATTGAAGAGCATCGCACCCTTATGGGTGCGGTGATTGAGAGAAGGTCAGCTCGCCAAAAGCAGGATAACCGAAGCTTGCACCAGCCTTCTAACAGGCTTTGAGGTAAGTTAGACAATGTCATATTATAGATAGTAGCCCCTGATACACTATTCGGTGTCTCAGAAAGAAAGCCGGATAGAGGATCGAATATATTTCACAGGAGACTAATTAGGGAATACCTATGTGAATGATCAGGCGTCGTTAGTGACTGCAACCTCTCATTCTACGGAGGTCTCTGGACTGAAGCAGAGTCTGGAGCGGGCCGAGAAGGAGCTCGGCCAAGTAAAGAGGCAATTGGAAGATAACCGAGGTATAGGACAACTTTGTTTGTATTTGAATACAAGTGCATAGGTTTTTTGACTCTAAAATATCATGATATGTATTAGGAGCTGTGACCGAAGTCGAGGCTCTTAAGAAGGCGGTCGCCAAGGCCGAGAAGAAGGCGGCCAAGGAGCAGGCCGCTCATGAAAACCACAAGGCCCGGGTCATTGAAATTCAACAAGAACTCCAAGAAGCCATAAAGAAGTGCGAGACCTTGGAGCAGAGTATAAAGGATCAAGAGTCCAAACTCACCAAGGCTCGCCAATCCGCACACGATGCCCGGACTGAAGCCCAGGGCGCCCTCCAAGAAATCCAGGAGGCCCGAAAATCACAGCGGGTAAGGCCTTTATTATGCTGAGCAAATATACGAAGGAAAGATTTCGTTTACTGACCCGGATTCGGAGTTCTCCAGGGGTGTTTGCGGATCTGCCGTGCAGCGTGTCTAACGCCGAACACTTCTATCGAGCCGAAGAGGGGAACTTTGGGGAGAAACTGTTCTGGTCGTAATACTTTGCGCCAGAACACCCCGTGCCCTTTACCACTCATCTTAAGCAGCTGGTCGAGCTGCATAGGGCGGCCGAACTAGCCTTCAAGGATTTGATTATCCGGCTATGGCCTGCCGAAGTGATTCCTAGTGGCTACTTCGGACTCGTGAAGCGGCTGGTTAGTGGCTGCCCTCGGCTTGATGCCATCAAGCGGTCGGTCTGTATTGAAGATGCACGAATGTCCTTTGCCCGCGCCAAGGTGCATTGGGTGAAGATGGATGCTGTGAAGCTGATGACCGAAGGACCACTCAAAGGGAAAGAGCACCGCAAGCCCGAGCTATATTATGACACTGCCTTGGAGGGATCCCGCCTTGTGGCGCAGCAATGTGCCAAGGATATTATATTCCCATGAGTGTATGCATGTTACCCTATGCTGCAATATGAAACAAGATCGTGATGTGAAATGACGCTTGTTATTCGAATTATTACCTCCTGTGCAGCCATTTTTTTAAAATAATGCTGAGAGTTGGCCAGTCATCCGCTTCTGCCCCCACATAGGAAGTACGGGGGTGTTCAGGATAAATCTAAACACTCTTTACTCCAGATTTTTGGTCCTTGAAGGAGGTGTTTAGATTGACGAACCAGGCAATCGAACTATAAGGCTTTATCAACCTCACTTAGCCATAGGAGTTTGACAAAAGAAAGGTAGGCGCAGCCCCTAGCGTTCGGAAGACCAAACTTGGGGCATTATAAAGCACCTGATCGGATAAAAACCGATCCGTCGCACGATGCATGAGTTATTGCATGATGCGGGAGAAATTGTTAAGGAATTTGGGACCTCTCGAACAGCTGACCAGCTCTCACCGCATCGTGACAGTCAGTTTTCGGCTTTCTCTACTAAGGTGCTCATCCGGAAGAACCGGGACACAATTGCAGTAGTTCTCCCTTTACTACCCTAGCCGATATAGCGGAACGTATGGTAGCAAGCACAGGAGCCGGGCAACCCAACTATTGACCATAGACATGATTCGGAGCCAATGCATATAATGCTATAAGTTCAGGGTGCCGAACTGTACTGTAAAAGTGTTCGGACTTTCTTGCCGTGTTATGGGCTACAATGAAGCCCCTGGCGAATTAAGGCGTACTAGAATGTACGGGTGCAATTAAAAAATGACTAGACAAGGAAAAATCAGGTAATAAGCAAACAATGCCAATTATTTTTTGTTGTAATTTGATTTAGTATGTCAAAGCATATGTATATAAGTAGTGCAATCAACGAATAAGGCTATGTAACATGCCATTACCAAGAGCGAGCTATGTGCGGGTATTTAAAACAGGTATGACGATCATTAGCAAAGACCACCTGGGTATTCCCTTGTACGTCCAAGCCCCTAGCTTTCTTGGTGTATCTGTCCCGCTACGGGTCTGATGAGCAAATTTATCGGAGAAGGCCTCGAGAAGAGAGGAAACCTGAAAGAAAAAGAAAAAGCGAGGGTATGCGGATCCAGGTGCGGTTGAGCCGCATTATGGACCGCGGTCTAGTTGTACCTCCGCCTGTTCCCATGGTATTTTAAGTGCGTAATTATGTACGCGTGGCATGAATTTTAAGTGCGTAATTATGTACGCGCTCAGTCTTGGGGCTTGGACGGAGGCCGAATTGCTAGCTGAGCTCTGGACGAGCCGGATGGTCCTGTTGCAGAGTAGCTCGGACTCGCTTGACGGTGTCCGGGGGCTTTATTGCCGAATTGAGGTTTTGCCTAAGAAGGCTATTCTGCACTTCTGCCGTGAGGGCCACAGTGTGCTCCTTAGTACGGAGGGAGCGCTCCGTATTTCCATTGAATGTTATGACACCGCGAGGACCGGGCATCTTGAGCTTAAGGTATGCATGGTGCGGCACCGCGTTAAAATGAGCAAATGCGGTTCGTCCGAGCAGTGCATGGTTACCACTTCGGAAGGGGACAATGTCGAAGATTAATTCTTCGCTTCAGAAATTATCCAGGGATCCAAAGACTACTTCTAGTGTGATTGAGCCCGTACAACCGGCCTCTACACCTGGTATGACACCTTTAAAGGTGGTTTTTGTGGGCTTGATCCATGAGGGATCAATGCCCATTTTGCGCATTGTATACTGATAGAGCAGGTTCAGGCTGCTACCGCCGTCCATGAGGACGCATGTTAGGTGGAATCTGTCGATAATAGGGTCTAGCACCAGTGCGGCTGAACCGCCATGACGGATAATAGTCGGATGGTCCCTTCGACCAAAAGTGATCACATAGGAGGCCATGGGTCGTATTTTGGGGCGACTGGCTCCATCGCGTAGACGTCCCTTAGTGCGCGCTTGCGCTCCCTTTTGGGGATATGGGTGGCATATATCATATTTACCGTTTTGACTTGGGAGGAAACATCTTCTGTCCCCCCTGCGTTCGGTGGCTGCGGTTCCTCGTCGTCGTCATTTTGTGATCCCTTTTCTCTGTTTTTGGTGTTTAACTTGCCGGCCTATTTAAAGACCCAACATTCTCTGTTGGTATGATTGGCTGGTTTATCAGCGGTGCCGTGGATTTGGCATGGACGATCGAGTATGCGGTCCAGGATGGATGGGCCCAGGTTGTTTCTATTAAATTGTTTTTTCCGCTGACCGGACTTGGAGCCACTGAATTTGGCATTGACGGCCGTGTCTTTAGAGTTATCGCCATTATTTTGCCATTTGTTTTTACTGCATCGGGGCTTGCCGTTACTGTCTCTGGCTTCGGAAGTTCCAGGTTTACTTGAGGTGTTGTAGCTACTAGCTAACCAACTATCTTCGCCCGCGCAAAAGCGGGTCATAAGCGTCGTAAGGGCTTCCATGGACTTTGGATTCTTTTGACCGAGGTGTCGGGCGAGCCACTCGTCGCGGATGTTATGCTTAAAGGCCGCTAGGGCTCCGGCATCCGGACAGTCGACAATTTGGTTCTTTTTAGTTAAGAACCGAGTCCAAAATTTCCTGGCTGATTCTTCGGGCTGTTGGATTATATGACTTAAGTCATCGGCCTCCGGAGGTCGGACATAGGTGCCTTGGAAGTTGTCAAGGAATGCGTCTTCCAGGTTCTCCCAACTGCCGATGGAGTATTCGGGCAGACTGTTCAACCATTGCCGAGCTTGTCCATTAAGTTTTAGCGGGAGGTACTTGATGGCATGCATATCATCACCGCGGGTCATGTGTATATGGAGAAGAAAGTCCTCGATCCATACCGTGGGGTCTGTTGTTCCATCATATGATTCAGTGTTTCTTGGTTTGAACCCTTCTCAGAATTCATGTTCCATTACTTCATCGATGAAGCATAGGGGGTGTGCGGCGCCTCTGTGTCGGGCTACGTCGCAGCGCAGGTCGGATTGAGCCAGTTTACAGTATTCGGCCCGGACAGGTGTGTATTTATTATAACCGCGTGGTGGTCATCGTTGTGCATTAGGGCGCACCCCCGCGATCCGTAGATCGATCTGGTCTGGTCTGCTCTGTTCTCCAAGTTGTACCACGGGTCATGTGTGTATCCCCGAGTTGTTGTGTTTCTATTTGTTTGGCGACGTGGTCCCGGCCTGTTTTCGGGCTGAATTGCCACTTTGTCTCGACCACGCTGTAGTCGGTCGGCCGCATCATGTGCTGGCAGTGCTGGTTCCAGCTCCTCGTCATCAAATTGAGGTAGCAATTTGCGCTTCGGGTAACTGGTTTGGGCGCTCGAGTCCATATTCCTGGGCTGCCAGGACCTCAGTCCATCTGTCAGTGAGCAGATCTTGATCAGCTCGAAGTTGTTGCTGCTTCTTCTTCAGGCTTTTTGCAGTAGCTATAAGCTGGCACTTAAAACGCTCGTGCTCAATGGGATCCTCAGGCACGATGAATTCTTTGTCACCGAGGCTCACCTCGTCCTCGGAGAGAGGCATGCAGTTGTTGTCTTCCGAGTCGTCGTTGACGGCCTGTTCATTGGGGCTGGCTCGCCCGTCTTCCCATTCAGCTTGTTCGAAACTTGGCTTGGCGGGGTCTTTGTTGTCTTTGGCATCGTCCGGAGTGCTATTCTCTCTTGTGCCAGTATTGCAATTTTTACCGTGGTGAGGTTTAGAGCGGCGCCGGTGACGTCGACGCTTAGGCTGCTTCTCAGGAAGTTTGTCATCAACTGCATCTTGTATGTCATCGCCATTGTCTTGTTTGGGTGTATCCACCATGTATATATCGTATGAGGAGGTGGCTGTCCAGCGCCCTGTGGGCGGTGGTTCCAGTTCTTCTTCAGCATCCTCGTCCATACCGTCGATGTCTTCGGAGTCGAAATCAAGCATGTCGGTTAAATTGTCGACAGTGGCTATCAAGTGGGCGGTGGGTGGGCAACGAAGTCCTTCGTTGTCCGCTTCCCACTCAAGCCGGACATAGTTCGGCCAGGAATCTCCTGACAAGGAGAGAGACTTTAGTGAGTTCAACACATCGCGTAGGGGTGATTGATGGAAGATGTCCGCGGGGCTGAACTCTAAGATAGGCGCCCAGTCAGATTCGACGTGTGCGGATTCACGTGGTTCGAAGCCTGTAGCCGGAGGCGAGTCTGAGGTTTCGATGACACAGGCCTTGATGGAGGTCAGGTCGGTATTCGGCTCTAGCACCATCACGTCCGCAGCTTCCGTGGTGGGGTTGAGCCTCCCGTCCTTGGATGGCGTGCTCTTCTCTAGATCTAGGGCTAGTGCAGTTATAGGTGTAATCTCCCGCACACCATCTGATGACAGATTTAGGTCATGTTCATCGTGGAAGCGAGGCACGGCTGTCATAGGCTCGAACCCGTCAAAGATCAAGTCTCCGCGGATGTCGACGGTGTAGTTCAAGCTTCCAAACCTGACCTGATGGCCAGGGGCGTAGCTGTTGATCTGCTCCAGATGGCTGCGAAGTTGGCTCGCAGCGCGGTTACCGAATACGAAGATCTGTCCGGGGAGAAAAACTACACCCCCGGACTGTGTTGTTGTAGTCGATTGGAGGGGCCATCAAGCCTTATGGTGATGACACAGTGGAACTCTCAATGAAAGCACCAATGTCGGTGTCAAAACCGGCAGAACTCGGGTAGGGGGTCCCAAACTGTATGTCTAATGCTAATGGTAACAGGAGGCGGGGGACATAATGTTTACCTAGGTTCGGGCCCTCTCGATGGAGGTAATACCATACTTCCTGCTTGGTTGATCTTGATGATATGAGTAGTACAAGAGTTGATCTACCACGAGATCGTAGAGGCTAAACCCTAGAAGCTAGCTGTCGGTGTCAAAACCGGCGGATCTCGGGTAGGGGGTCCCGAACTATGCGTCTAGGCGGATGGTAACAGGAGACAAGGGACACAATGTTTTTACCCAGGTTCGGGCCCTCTCGATGGAGGTAAAACCCTACGTCCTGCTTGATTAATATTGATGATGTGGGTTGTACAAGAGTAGATCTACCACGAGATCAAGGAGGCTAAACCCTAGAAGCTAGCCTATGGTATGATTGTTGTAATGTATGTTCGTCCTACGGACAAAGGCCCTCCGGTTTATATAGACACCGGAGAGGCTAGGGTTACATAGAGTCGGTTACAATGGTAGGAGATCCACATATCCGTATAGCCAAGCTTGCCTTCCACGCCAAGGAAAGTACCTTCCGGACACGAGCCGGAGTCTTCAATCTTCTATCTTCGTAGTCTTGGAGTCCGGCGATATTGATAGTCCGTTGTCCGACACCCCTAGTCCAGACTCCTCAAGAGTTCTTTAACCAAGCTTCAATGACGACAAGTCCAGCGGTTTATAGTCTTCGGCGCAAAGGCGGTTCTCCTTCAAATTCCATGTACCAGCCGAATAGTGCTCGCTTCATCTTGAATATCGTGTTCTCGCTTCCACGCCAAATAATGGCCTCTTCCACGCTTCGCACGATCGCGAGAAGTCAGGTGCCTTGTGCATGTCACCCCTAATTTGTGCGAGTCGTCCGCCTATTAAAGAGGCTAGAATCCAGATCTAAACCGCACCATCTTCCTCCCACAGATATTTCATCGGCGCTCGTGCCTAGAAATCCATTCCACCATGGATCGTCAACGCGCTCTTTCTTCACGCACTCCCAGCCCACCGCCGGGAGTTGGAGGAGGTGCTCTATCTCGCACAATGAGCTAGTGAAGCTCCAAACGGAGGGGTTTCTCCTCCGCCTTCATGGTTCCGTCCGAGCCGACTAGTTACTTATCAAGGTGGGAGGCAGCGGAGGACACCCAAGCCCCAATAAGGGGGAGCGAGTGTGCTTTGTCCCCTATCCGATAAGGGGCCTCGGATTTAATACATCCATTCCTCCGCTGGCCTCAAGTTTTATGGACTCCAGCTCCACCACCCACGCCCACCTCAGTGCTGCATATCATGGGCTACGAGCTCTTTGTGAGCTATTCCCGGCATCGAGCCCCATTTTGCATTGTGGAAGAGGATGTTTTGCCTTGTACCCTGCTCTCACCAGGGGTCCATATATCAAGTGGGCGGAGCCGAGATATGGCGATCACCGACCGGATACCTATCCGCACTCCCAAGAAGGCGCTCAAGACTGCCCTCGGAGTGGTTTTATATTGGGACGCCCACGCCGATCCAGTCCGATTGGCCTCCCGGAGTTTGATGCTACTCCTTGAAGAAACACTCACCGGGCGCCCACGGAGCCCCCGCTTGAGGAAGACAAGAGCGCCCATTACTTGATGGGCCGGATAAGGTTAATGGCTCATTCGGGTTGACCATGATCGAGTCATGGCGACGTATTGCTTAGGGTGCAGCCGCTGCAATACAGAGGCCACCCCATGTGGGATTTCAACGGGAAGACGACGCTATTCTTACACGGCCAGAAGGGTCGGAATCGACCGAGGATCTCGTGAAGATCCCGTCCGGTCTGCATAAGGGGGAGAAGGAGGACTTCTTCACCCGAACCTCTAGAGGGGTTTTCCATGATCAACCCCTGAGGATGGGTGTTTAACACCTCAAAGGGCTTTTACCCGTGTCTTCAAGTTTAAGCTTACATTATGTCTTCGGCGCAGGTCTACGCTGGACCGTGGAGGACATGGTGAGTCCCGCCCACAACCCGAGGATCCGGAAGGATAATGGGTCCGCCTCCGAGGAGGATCCGACATCGAGGTGGAGCTGATCGACGGGTGTATCACCAGCTTAGCATAGATAATGCTTTGTCGCCATTACGCGGACTACCCCGACTGAATTTGGCTTCACAGTGACCGCGACCAAGTTCGACACCCGATTTCTTCCCCGCCTTTTCTCGACCTCGCGAACGATGGTGTTTCGCAGAAGCGCTTTTACGGCAGAAGCCGAGTTCATGTGGTCGACCAACAGAGGCCAGCCCGTCCAAGAGGGCGGAAAAGGAGCGCAGTGCGGACGGAAACGTCGCCGCAAAGGTATAGCTCGTATTCGAATTTTTAGAGCAACGTTCTGAGCAAACGCCTGAGTGCTCATGATCTCTACAGGAGAAAAAGCGCTCGCCGGACTACGAGCGCAGGAATTGCTGATCCAATTCACACCGGCCAGGCTCCAGCGCCCGGACTGGAGGGGGAGGCAAGCGCAAGACGCGAACCGGATCCTGCTCCAACGGAGGATACCGACAGACTGTCCGCCACCAAGTCTGAGGTGGAGAACGATATGAATCATAGACGCCGCCGGACAGTATTTCAAGAAGCGTATTTTTCCCCTGAGGCACTGGATGCCTTTAACGCAGGGGATGCGCATCTCCGTGCTGCTCAAAATGGTTTTACCAGAGCCACGGAACAGTATGTTAAGGACATATGGGTAAGGGAAGTTTAATGGTTGTATACACCAGTAGCCCCCGAGACTTAAATTAGTTGTGGTAACTGATTTAAGGATCATTGTAAATTTCAGGCACTTAGCGAGAAGAACGCCCACTGTCTCGGAGCTGCAAGATTGCAAGGCCCAACTTGAGGCCGCACTTGCTGCCAAGGAGGAGACGGAAACACCCCCGGTAACACATTTTTATTAATAAATATAAACGCTAGCGGCGGCGATGAGTCTAATAATGACATTGTGGTACCGCCGACAAGATCCGGAGAGGCAGCCTGTCAAGCGCAGCTAAAGGTCGGCGAAAAGTGTGCTGAATAGGGTTCAGCAGAAAGGAACAAGCTCCAAGATGCCAACGCCAAGCTCGGAGAAGAGCTGAAAGGCGACAAGCCGAGCTGTCCGCTCGCTAAGGAGAATCAACGACTTCATCGCTGCATATATAGTAAGTGCTTGAGCGAACTTTTTGAAAAGAAGATTTCGGCGAGGAAGTAATTTGACATGATATGTCTTGTAGGTATACTCACGGGCCGCCCCGCAGAGGAGATGCCCATATCGATGGGTGATCAACTTCCGAATCAAGTTGCAACTACTCGAACGAAGTTCGGCAGCGGCGAGCGGCGCCTGCTCAGCTTTATGGCTGCCTCACCCTTCCCGAGGGCCTCGGGAGTTTGTGGAGAAGCTGCAGGAGGCGCAGCGCCTGCTTGTGGAAGATTTCGCTTGCCGCCAAGGTGCCGTGGAGGCTTGGGCCATGGTGAAGACGCTGGTAGAAGAAGGCGGACCCCAACCATATGGCAAGTTGACCGGTGGGGCCTGGCGGGAAGGAGATCCTCGTGAGTTTAGTATACAGCCAAGTAGAATCGGTCTAAATTTTCCCAACGGGATCAGAACTAGACAGCCTGTTGGACGGGATTGAGGAGGAATACAATCAATAGACTTGACAATGTATGTTATCCTTTTTAAAGTGACATATGATATGCCTTCTAGCCGGATTGTAGATCGTTTGTCTTTGCCGACCTTTTCGCTTCAATTTCGACCCTAGAGTCCGGAGTGTGTCCGAATACCTTCTCGGTTATGAAAAACCGGGTATGCGTGGAGACCAAAGCGAGGGGTCATTAGTGCTTTATCGCATAAGTGCCCAACTAGTTATGTTATATTACATGGTTAGTAAGAAACATCTTCCAGGAGAATAGTTCCGCTATGGGTTCCTTTCGCTGGGGAGGCATGCCCTAAAGTGCATGTCCGCTGCAAAGAGAGCAAAGAAACATCCGGGGCAGATAGATAAATAAGCAAAAGTTCATCTTTTAAATCACCGAATCGAATATTCCCTTAAGAACGCTTAGCTTTCTTCACCCAAGATGAGGTACACATCCGATCGACCGGCAAGAATAATCGCAGAGGTGCTCCTTTATCTCCTAGCCAAACAATCGGGAACGAGGGGTAAGCACAGAGCCAGCAACCCAGCTTGGCCAAAACTTAAGTCATATCGATGCATATAATGGCGATTAAAAGGTACATGTGGAAGCTTGACACATGTGTTGGGTATGAAACTCAGATAGTTGAGCTTCGTAAAAGAAGCCCCAGAATAACGAAAAGCGGATGGCACATCATGCGATGCAAAGAATGCTAAAATATGCCCCAAGGGCTTTTGAGTGAAAAGGATAAAAAGAGAAACAAAAGACAGCCAAATATAAAAGGTTGGACGGGGAAGGGACGAACTTGGTCCGCGCTAGGCATAGAATCGCCGGAGTCGGGCTGCGCTCCATGGGTTCGCTCGAGTCGGTTGTCCGACGCGCTCAGAGACGGTATGTCTACCGGTCAATACTTGATCAATAACGAAGGGGCCTTCCCATCCGGGCTTGAGCTTGTCCATTTTCTTGTCCGTTAGGGCGAGAACTAGTTCGCCAACGCTGTAAGTCTTGGCCCGCATTTCTCGCTTTGATATCTTCGGCTCGCCGCCGATAGAATGCGGAACGAGCCTTCGCAACGCCGCGTTTTTCCTCCAATGTGTCCAAGCTGTCCCGCCGATCCAGCTCGGCCTCTCTCCTCATACATGCGCACTCGAGGTGAGTCATGAATAATGTCGCAGGCAAGACTGCTCATACCAGATACCATAAAAAATGGTGTGAATCCAAGAGTACGGTTAGGGCGTTGTCCGCAGCTCCCCGTGAGTACGGAGTCGAGCTCCTCAACCGATTGGTGTCGACGGTGAGTGACCTCACTAGTCCGGGTTTAATGCCGCCATTATTAGACCATTTGCTCTTTCCACTTGACCATTGGTTTGAGGGTGATAGATCGACGATAGTCAAGCTTGATGCCCATATTTTTGCACCATGACTTAACCTCGCCGGCAGTGAAATTCGTGGTCGTTGTCGGTGATGATGTTGTGGGCACTCAGAGCGTGTACCACCGATATAAAGTCTATCACTGGTCCCGACACTACCGCTTTGACCGGTTTGGCCTCTATCCATTTGTTGAATTTATCCACCATGACCAATAGGTACTTTTTCTTGTGGGTTCCCTTTAAGGGGTCCAACCATGTCAAGCCCCTGCATCGCGAACGCCGTAATGGGTATGGTTTTGAGGGCGGGGTGGCATATGGCTCGATTAGCGAAGAGTCGACAACCAACGATCGCTGACCAAGTCCCGTAGGCCCGCCCGAGCCGTCATTCAATAAAATCCTCAGACGGAATGCCTTTCCTACCAGGCCCGGCTGCTGCGTGGTGTCCGCCTAGTCCGCATGAATTTCAGCCAGAGGTTTCGCCTCTTCTTCGGAGATACACCTCTCAAGGACTCCGTAGTACTTTTCTTATAAAGTTCTCCTCATGGACCTTGTAGGTTTCGATCGCTGCACTATGCAATGGCCTCATTTTGGTTCGGAAGTTCCTGCCTAAGTAAGTAGGCTAGGAAAGGTTCCGCCCACGCGCGACATCGCCATTATGTCATGGGCAGAGGGTGTTATGTCATGTGCCGAATCACCGATTGGTGCGGTTTTCTCCGGTTTGTCGCTGCCGGGCTCCTCTTCCCATAGTACGGATGGCTTGAAAAACCGTTCCAGAAGATATTTGGATGGACAGATCACGCTTTTGCAATCGATGCATGCCAGATGTCGGCCGCTTGGTTATTATCTCGGCTATGTGATGGAATTCGAGTCCTTCAAACCGAGCTGACATTTTAGGATAGCGCTACGATATGCTGCCATTTTCGATCCTTGGCGCCGAAATCTCCGCTTATTTGGGATATTGCGAGGTTTGAGTCCCTCAAGACTCTAGGCGTTGATGCCCATGGAGACCGCCATCCGGAGACCATGTAATAGGGCCTCAGATTCGATCGCATTGTTGGAGTCCGTACATTATTTGAAGTACGATCGGATCAGATCTCCGGTGGGGGACGCCAAGACGACGCCAGCCCCCATCCGCCAACATTTTGGAGCCGCTGGCGCATAGTCCATTGGAGTATGCGCCATACTCTTTAGGGAGTTCGCTTCAAATTTCGGCGATGAAGTCAGCCAAAACTTGTGACTTTATGGCTCGCCGAGGTTTGTAGGTGATGTCGAATGGCAAGAGCTCAATTGCCCATTTTGCATCCTGCCTGCTATGCCGCGGTTATTTATAATGTCATTGAGTGGTACTTCGAGGCCACCGTTATCGAACACTCTGGAAGTAGTGCCAAGCTTCCGAGACGCCATGAACACCGCATATGCTATCTTCTCGATAGTGCGGGTAACGGATTTGCAGGGGTTAGCCCAAAGGATACATAATACACCGGTTTTTGAAGGGGAATTTATGCCCTTCGCCGCCGCTCGACGACGAGGACCGCGCTAACAACTTGATGCGTTGCTGCGATGTATAACAACATTGGTTCGCCAGGTGGGCGCAGCCAGACCGGATTTGTTGCCAGATGGCCTTTATTTCTTCGAGTCCGCAGAAGGGCGGCATCCGCCCACTGGTGTTCGTGCGCTTTAGGAGGCGATAGAGGGCAACGCTTTTCTCCTAGACGGAGATGAAGCGCTTAACGCTGCCACGCATCCTCGTTAATTTTTGTATTTGCTTGAGGTCTTTTGGAATATCCAATCGTGATGAGCCCGGATTTTGGCCGGATTTGCTTCAATCCTCTACCGGATACGATGAAGCCCAAAGAGCCTTTCCGGCGGCACGCCAAAACGCATTTTTCCGGATTCAACTTGATGTCGATGCTCCGAGGTTGTCGAATGAGCCTCAAATCGCCTACTAAAGTTTCGACGAGTTTTGTTTTGACGACCACGCCGCTCACGTATGCCTCGACTGCTTTGCCGATCCGGTGGCCACACATGTTTGAATCATGCGCCGGTATGTTGCGCCAGCATTTTTGAGTCCGAAGGAATCGACAGCGTAATGGTCCATATGGAGTGATGAATGCCGCTATGGGCTTGATTCGCTCCGCCATCTTGATTTGATGATAGCCGTAGTATGCGCCCGTGAAGCACAATGAATCGTGCCCTGCTGTGGCATCGATAATTTGATCGATGCGGGGGAGAGGGAAGGGATCCTTTGGGCAGGCCTTATTGAGGTCTTTAAAGTCGACACAGAGGCGCCAGGATTTATCCTTCTTGGTACCATCACTAGGTTTGCTAGCCATCCGGATGTTTGATATCTCGATGAATCCGCCCAATAACTTGGCTAGCTCTTCTCCCATCGCCTGCCTTTTGGGCTCGAAAATCGCCAAGAGCCTGCTTTGATCGGGCTTAAACTTTTAGGATGTTTAGGCTGTGTTCTCGCCAACTCGCGAGGGATTCCGGCATGTCCGAGGGATGCCAAAGTAAGATATCCCAATTTTCCCGTAGGAATTGCAAGCAAGGGCGCGCCAACTTCGGGTTCAACTGCGCTCCGATGGAGGCCGCTTTTGTTGGGTCCGCTGGTGGACCTGAAATTTTGTTATCTCATCTCGCTGGTTTGAAGGAGGTGGACTTGGATCTTTTATCAAGTATCACATCGCCCCTGTTCACCGAGAGCGATCGCGTGAGTTCCTCCGCCGCTAAGGCTTTTGATAGTGCCTCGAGGGCTAGTGCGGCCGCCTTTATTTTCGCGCGGAGTGCTATGTCCGGATCACTAGCGAGAGTGATTATCCGCCGGGCCTGCATTTTGAGCTTCATGTACCCGTAATGGGGTATTGCTTGAAAGATTGTGAATGCCTCTCGCCCTAATATGGCATGATAGCCATCGCTGAACGGGCCACCGAACGTGACCTCTTCGATCTCAGAATTGTCCGGAGAGCCAACACCACATCGAGTGTGATTTTTCCGGCAGCGCGCTTCCCGCTAGGGATTATTCCTCTAAAGGTTGTGCTGCTTTGCTCAATACGGCTCCAATCGATTTCCATTTTTCGAGAGTTTCTCAGAATGAGGTTTAGTCCACGCCGCCATCCATGAGGACTTTGTCACCGAAGTCAGCCCACTATGGGACCGAGTACCAAGGGGCCGGGCTCGTTGTTCGAGACGGGCTCGTCCGCCGCATTGAAGGTAATAGCTGGTTACCCATGGATTTGTTGCTACTTGGTAGACTTCGCGAAGCTCATGGATCGTTCGCTGTGATATTATTTGATGCGAAAGTCTCAAGACCGATGATACCGTGCTGGTATTGTTGGAGTGGTTTTCCGGAGCTAGAAGCTCTTCGCCACTTTTGGCCACCTGCCGTAGTATCCAACATGCTCGAAGGCTTATGTGTTGGGGAGGCTCCTTCTGTATTATGAAGTTTACAGGGTCCATTGAGCCATCCCTCCAGTACGGTTCCGTTTCCCTTATTGGGTTTTTGTTTTTTGGTTTTTGCATCTAGGGCCTGATTGTAAGGCGCCCTTTTAATGCGGACTGGGTTTGGGGCCGGATTATCCCAAAATTGATTTTCGGTCTTCCGGAAACTCTCCATCGCACAAGATTTTCGCATAATGGATGCCGATCGGTGAAGCGCTGTAATTTTGCGCGATCAATGGCGCTAGTATTCCCTTGTCCATGCAGCTATTATGAAGATTGATATTGTGTTTTCCTCTCGCAGTCTTTATCCCGCCCATGACCAGAGGAATCGCCCAAGAGTGATGTAATCGCTTCAAAGGGCTCTTGCCAGATAGAGATAGATCGATATGTCCGGGCGGGTGGGTGGAACAAAATCCGGATCCTGCCCATCTTGAGGCTCAAAGGCCAAGGAGTTTCCAAATTCAAGATTTGGCTTGCCGGACGCAATCCAATGAGTCCGGGCGATGCATGATTTTAAGTTCAATGCTCGATTGACGTCCGCCCTCCGCTGGGATCCGCATGGAGGGTTCGGGAATCCGACATGAATTGTCTTCAACATTGGCAAAGAGTTGTCAGATTGTTCCTCCACCACGTAGACGCAGGGTGGCCCGGGAGAGTTGATCTCTCGCATTGGTTTTAAGCCCAATCTGGTTATAGTCCGTAGCGACTCCCAAGGCAGCAATGCGATCCAAGAGCACATTAATGCATTTAGAGATCTCGATTGGATCTAACTGTTCGGCAGCTTTAGGGCTGACGCGAAGATTGCTTCCGACGACTTGAGAAGTCATTGCCGAAGCAGCAGTCGGATAGGCAGTCATGAGAAAACCACCAAGCCGGATAGTTTGGCCGGCGGCCAAGGCCCCTCCGACGAAAACGCCATCTTTGAAGACGGGTGGAGGCATCCGCTCTGTCGGCGCATTTACACGTAGGAACTCTCAATGAAAGCACCAATGTCGTGTCAAACCGGGCGGATCTCGGTAGTGGGTCCCGAATCTGTGCGCCTAGGCGGATGGTAACAGAGACAAGGGACACAATATTTTTACCTGTGTTCGGGCCCTCTCGATGGAGGTAAAACCTCACGCCCCGCTTGATTAATATTGATGATGTGGGTAGTACAAGAGTAGATCTACCACGAGATCAAGGAGGCTAAACCCTAGAAGCTAGCCTATGGTATGATTGTTGTAATGTATGTTCGTCCTACGGACTAAGGCCCTCCGGTTTATATAGACACCGGAGAGGCAAGGGTTACACAGAGTCGGTTACAATGGTAGGAGATCCACATATCCGTATAGCCAAGCTTGCCTTCCACGCCAAGGAAAGTACCTTCCGGACATGAGCCGGAGTCTTCAATCTTCTATCTTCGTAGTCTTGGAGTCCGGCGGATATTGATAGTCCGGCTATCCGGACACCCCCTAGTCCAGGACTCCCTCACTAGCCTATGGTTATGATTGTTGTTATCCTACGGACTAAACCCTCCGGTTTATATAGACACTGGAAGGGGCTAGGGTTACACAGAGTCGGTTACAGAGAAAGGAATCTTCACATCCGAATCGCCAAGCTTGCCTTCCATGCAAAGGAGAGTCCCATCCGGATACGGGACGAAGTTTTCTATCTTGTATCTTCATAGTCCAACAGTCCGGCATATGCATATAGTCCGGCTGTCCGAGGACCCCTTAATCCAGAACTCCCTCACCCATGGCAGGTGCGTCCGGAGGGTAGTGATTCGCTTTAGAACGAGCGCCACCAATGCGGATGTGCCCTTTGGCGGGGAGAGAGGGTGCATGCAAAGTAACTCCCCCACTCGTACCTGGAAGGGTGTGGCCATCATGATCTTGTTGATGCTATCCTTCCCCGGCGCCTCTGGCTTCTGCTTCGACCGTGGGGATGGTGGTGCAAACGCCTCCTGCGTTGGCCACACCTCCCACGACGCCTGCATCTTCACGCGCCCCTCATTTCCCGCGACGTTGGCAATCGCAGGCAGCAGAGTGTTTGAGGTGGACGAGTGAGCTGCAGCACCGGGTTTCTTCTTGGGCGCCATAGTTGATGGAGCCGCGGATGATGAAAACGGTGATGAAGATGACGCATTGTTCACGCTTTCGGGTTCAAGCAAGTGATCCCCCTCCCTGGCGTGCCAAAGATGTCGTGGGGGAACCACGACCACCTATGGTGCTGTGAGCCCCTTTCTGGTTCAACGGGGGGATGGCACGTTGCATGAAGAGCGGAGGAGCGTGAGGCAGCCCGGCGGAGATCACACAGGCAGTTTTTACCCAGGTTTGGGCCGCCGAGAGGCATAAAACCCTACTCCTGCTTTGGGGGATTGATGATGGATGGTGGTGGAAAAACGCAGCGCTCTCTGCCCAGTAGGGCTTCCTTGGGACGAGAATGGCTACACGCGTATGAGCGTACAAGGGTCTGAATCCTTTCTATGGTTGCCATGGGCCTCCTTTTATAGATCAAGGGGTCACCACAGTGGAAAATAAGTCATTACGCATTAATTAGTTAGCGAAAAGTGCTATCATACCTAACTCTGCAGGCTGACAGAGTGCATTAAATGCGCCGCTCAATGTCACATCACAGCTTGCCCGGCAAGCCCTACCGGGCTGATTCACCAGCTTGGCGCCTTCTCGCTCGACACATCGCAGGACGGGTGTCGCTTGTAGGTACTTTCGGTAGATGGTGGCTGCCATGTGGCATATAGCAGCCACTTAGTCACCTTGGAGCTTGACACCACACTGATCAATGACGTACGTCGTGATGAGGTGGTGCGGTGGAGTGGTTTATCTTTGCTAGTCCCGGCAGGCCTGCCGTGACAATTCGGGGGAGGTTCACTTCCGGGGATAACCTTGCCTCCGCCAGGCTCGCCTATCCGACAGGGAAGGTTTTTCTCTTACTTGTGTATTTCCCCTCTGGCTAGTCCTGGTCTCTTGATCTACGCTTGGGTCCTTCAAGGGGATCGATTCATCTTGCTTGAGTTGATCATGGTGTTGTGAACTTGTCCTCATGCCTTTCCACGGTCTGGGCAACGGACCCCGGGTCTGTTGCACTGACACCAGTGTGCCTTTGTAATTTGGGGGTATGCGGGGATTGGGTCCTTGCCTTCACTCAAGTACTTCTTGTACCGCACGTGCTTCCAATTTCTCCAAGCATCCCTAGCCTTCTTTAGTGCAGCATGTTCCACCTGCATTCTCCACTGCTCTGGACCGTTGAAGTGATCCATGATCTCTCGGACTATCCTTCGCCGTGTTTCTGTGTCAGCCTTCCGGAACCCCGGTAGATTAATGTTGAGACTTGCCCTGCCAACAAATCCACACACACTCCTGAACCTCATTCGTGCTTTATCTGGTTTAATTGGAGCCCAAGACTTTAAATCGATCTCACTTACTTCATATACACCTTTAGGCTGGTGTGTGGGCTTCCTTGGAGCATTCCTCCATGTCCTGACCGGAAGGGTAATTGCTGCAGCTCTATCCCATTCAAGATTACTTGATCCCTCACCATCTGCGAAGACCTAGGGTTGTTGGAATCAGATGAAGATACATCGCCTGAAGCATGAGTGTTGTCGCTACTAATCGGCATCTATAGAGAACACATGTGAAACTCAGGAAAGGAGGATAAGCATAAAGCTAACAACTTGGTATCAAGCTGTCCAAACATCTCATGCAATAATTTAAAAAATGTATGGCATTTGTTAAGTTTGTGTGACTCGGGCGCCCGCGATCGGCAGTAACTTATTGGAACAAATACAGATTATATGTACTGGTAAGGAAGGTAGATAATGAACATATATACGCTCTCCTTTATTTTATAGCCAATTTGGGAACATACGGAACGAAATAGGAAGAGGGATTGCAAGGAAATATGTCTCACCACAATGGAGAGCAGTAACTAACAAGCTTCTTAATGTAAACCCGGCCAGACCACAGGATAGGCGAGGGTTACAGGATCGATATGCTCAAGGGTGGATGGCGAGCAAACAAAGACGGTGAGGCGCGGGCAGCGGCATGTTGGGAATGACAGCGGAGGTTGGCTTGATGCCGAATAGCGGGCACACGGCCAGGGTGAGCACGCCGGCGCCGAAGAGGGTTCTGTAGTGGATCTGGGGGAGGGGTAGCTTGTAATGGAGATTGGATGGACTAGTTGAGTGAAACGCGGGTGGTTGGTGGGGGATGTTGGCGGCCTAGATGAAAAGGGTGAAAAATATCCCTAATCGCCGCGCGGAAAGACTTATGCAAACGGTTGCCTCTAAGCGCTCATGTGCAAAAAGAGAATAATTTCGTTTGAAACGAAGACGTACTAATTTTGAAACAAAAACATGAGGTCATCGTTTCGCCTCTAAAATTTTCCCACGTTAAGCTATCACCGTTATACCACGAGTTTGATCTACTGGCGCATTTCAAGTCTCGTGTGCTATATTTTAGACATTTTTTGGCATTTACCGTGCATTTTGGCATATAAATTAAATCCTAGCCGGACTGCATTTCCCATCAAAAGGGATTAGGATTGTCGTTCGATCTAGGAGCATCCAATGGTGCAAGCGTACGATCCGTGGGGTTTGGGTTCTGGCTAATCAGAATGTACGACTCAGATCGCGCGCACAGCAAAGGGGGTCATCGGCCACGGTTTGGTAGGCACACGACTTTTGTGAGTGAACCGTGTGCTATTTGAAAACATTTACATGAACTAACAACATATTTTTGTTTGAATGAAAACAAGAGTTCATTGTTTCACCTCCAAATTGTCTTCCATGGTACGAAATCACCATTGTACCCTATGGTTCGATTTTCTCGTGCATTTGAGGTATCATTTGCTATATTTGAGTTGTTTGCTATAGTCTCAACTACACGTGGGTGCTAGCTAACAAGATCATTTGTGTGTCGCTTTGGGAGTTTTCATTCATTGTTCGAGAAACGGGAAAAAAATTCAAACAGCTCGACAGCAGGGTGCGGCCAGGGGCATATGCCTTGTTGGTATTCTAATTACAAGAAATGCATATAGAGTCCGGAAATAACGAAAATTGGTGTGTCACTGTGGCGTGCTCTCAGGATCACATGGAATTTTTTTGGTAAAGATGGCACATGTTTAGATGCGCACACCTTCCAAATCAGAGCATCTCACAAGAAGGATCATAGTTTTCAAAAGGAGACGCGACACTTCGGACTCTAATCATTAGTGACTACATCGTTCCGCCTCGAGTTTTTTTCACGCTAAACAATCACGTATATACCCTAGGTTTTATTTTCTGGCCCATTTCAGGTCTCATTGCTATATTTAAGTCATTTCTTTGCACTTACCTTGCATTTAGTGCATATAATTAAATTCAAAACCGTTCTATAACTACATCTGGGTGTTAGTTAGCAAAGAAGGTGTACAAATCATTTGTGTGTTGCTTTGCGAGTTTTATTCCATTTGGCTGAGAAACAGGGAGAAGTTTCAAACATTTCAGCCGCGAGGTGCGGCCACTGCCATAGGCCTAGTTGGTATTTTAATTACTGGGAATTCTGATGGAGTCTAGACATCATCAAAATTGGTGTGTGCCTGTGGCGTGCTCTCATGACCCCGGGGAAATTTTTTGGTAAAGTTTGGCACAAGTTTTGATTATCGCTCCTTCCAAACCGGAGCATCTCACGTGAAAGACCACTGTTTCCAAAAGGACGCGTGTCAATTCAAACTCCAGTGGTCGGTGACTTCATCGTTTGTCCTCATAAAAATTTCCATGGTACACAATCACCATTATACCACGGGTTTGATTTTCTAACGCATTTCAGGTATCGTTCGCTATATTTAAGACAGTTTTTGAATTTAACTTGCAATTTGTGGATATAAATAAAATCACAACCGGAAATTCTTGTGTTGTCGAAAGGGATGAGGATCGTTGTTTGATCAAGGAGAATCCAACGGTGCAGATGTACGATCCGTGGTGTTTTGGTTCTGGCCAATCAGAACGCAAGACTCAGATTGTGTGCGTGGCAGGGGGCATCGGCCAAGGTTTAGTGGACAAACGGCTTTTGTCAGTGAACCGTGTGCTATTTGAAAACATTTACATTAAATAACATCATATTTTTGTTTGAATGAAAACATGAGTTCATCGTTTTGCCTCCAATTTTTTTCCACGGTAAGAACTCACGATTGTACCCCATGGTTCGATTTTCTGGTACATTTTACCAGGCGGTAGGGAGATCCCGTTATATATATATATATATGGGCTATTCTGTTTCGCGTAACAGAATATTATTCTGTTACGATTGTTGAACTAATGACTTCGAGCGGTTGTACTGATGATGTCATTTCATTGAATTGATCTTTTTTATTAGAAGGATAAATAAGAACTCCCTCCCGCTATCTCCCCGTTCCGCCGGCCACACTAGCACGTCACTGATCCGGGATTTGAGGTCGTTGGACGCCGCGGACAGGTGCTGTGGATCTGTGGATCTTGCTCAACTCCTGGATGATCTGGTCCGACCTCTTCTTGATCGCTGCCAGCTTCTCGCTCGCCGCCGCTGCCTACCGGTTCAGGTTGTTCACCAACCGCTCTATGCTCTGCTTGAATGCCTCCGCCCTGCAGATACAGACACACAACTCATAGACCAGTCAAAAAATGCATCCTCCAACAGAGGAGGAAGACGAAAACGATCATGATGGATTGCGTACTGGAGCTGGTGCCAGAGGGTGTTGGTCTCAAGGAAGACCTTCTCCTCGTGCTCGGAGAGACGCTTGTGGTAGTGCACCATGCGCGAGCGCTCGTCACAGGGTGGCAGCGGCGGGCGGTCGGAGTCCTGCTCGTAGAAGGCGCTGAGGAGCCACGCGATCCTGGACTGGCGCTCCTTGTCGTACATGATGTGGGAGCAACTGGCGAAGAGGCCGCTGCACGCCGCCCCAAAGAAGCAGTTAGGCCGGGCGATCCTGCGCGCGCCTCCAAAGAAGACGACGCCTCGCCCGCCATCGCCTTCCATCGAGAAGTCGACCACCGCCCCGCCGCTGCCGCTGCGCGCGCCGCGCGGGCGATGGTCTAGCTCGTGGGTTTAGTGGAGGAGGAGGAGGAGAAGATGCCCCATGCACCGTCCGCGCGGCAGAGCGAGGCGATAGGAATGCCAGTGCCACAGCAACAAGAAGAAGATGGCATGTGCCTCTCATCTTGAAATTATTTTACCCTGTCTGGACTCTGGATGGAACTCTGAATGATTTTGGGAGTGTGATGTTCAGTCCTGCACTGCGAATTTGGGTGAAGATTATTATTACTATTTCGATCGATGCAAACGAAGAAGACGCGTTGTAAACTTGCAATTAAATGGAGCTGTATTTGCATAGGCCAAAGCAGGGAAGTCTTGAAGCCTGGTCATTATTACGACCCCAATCCATCCAAGTTGTGAATCATCAGTGACACAGATGCATGCCTGCACTAGCAGCAGTAATAAGTAGTAATTGGTTGTGATGTTCATCTTCGTCACATGCATTATTCACAAAGCAAACAAATCAACTGCAGAAGGGGAAGGAACTGATGCACCGAAAGATGTAAATCTTCGTGGAGCAAAGTAGAGCCTGAATAATACATCATGCACCGAAAGTTAAACAGATTCTTTTTAGTTAGGTTAATTAGCTATGAAATTTTGTTTTGACCGATTGCGATTCTGCGGATCTGCTGTGGTGCCCCTGATCCCATCTCCTATGTGTCAAAACCAGGAGATCTTGGGCAGGGGGTTCCGAACTGTGCGTCTGAGGATCAAAGGTAACAGGAGGCAGGGAACACGATATTTACCTAGGTTCGGGCCCTCTTGATGGTGGTAATACCCTACTTCCTGCTTGATTGACTTTGATGAGTACAAGGGTTACAAGAGTTGATTTACATCGAGATCGTAATAGCTAAACCCTAGATGCCTAGCTTGTATGATTATGAACTCCTCTACGGACTACGCCCTCCGGTTTCTATAGGCACCGGAATGGACTAGGGTTATACAAAGTCGGTTTACAAAGGAAGGAAACTATACATCTGGATGCCAAGCTTGCCATCCACGCAAAGGAGACTCCCATCCGGACACGGGAGAAGGCCTTCTATCTTGTATCTTCACAGCCCATTAGTCCGGCCCCTGTCACATAGGCCGGCTCCCCGAGGACCGCATAGTCTAGGACTCCCTCAGTAGCCCCTGAACTGGGCTTCAATGACGATGTATCGAGAGCACTGATTGTCTTCAGCATCGCAAGGCGGGTTCCTTCTCCGAATACTCCAAAGCAGTCCCCCAAGCATAATGGTTGTATCCGGCTCTGTTTAATAATTACAACCTTAAGCTATACGCGCAAAAACACTCAAAACAAAGTAAGTCACGTCCATAGGCGACTTTCTCGGCAAGGCATTATGTCCTAGCCTTGTTATTATTCTGAACCGTTTTACAACCCCTGCTTCATGTTTCGAGGCACGGTCATTGACACGTCTTGTCAAAGCGGAGATCGTGTCCCCTTATCACAGGATACTCATCAATAGGGGTTTGGGTAATCCAACCGTGCGTTTCATAGGTCCCCTTGGGAATAGGCGAGATTTAAGGCTTATGAGGGGGCGCTTGATATTCACTGCCTTTATAAGAAGAAAAGGATCCGTCTTTTTACCCCACACCATCTTCCTCCTTAGCCTATCTGCCCTTCGAGCTCCAGCGCCCAAGTTCTAATCTTTCCCATCGCCACCAAACACCATAGACATGTCCGAATCTGGAGCGCAGGGCAAGTGGATGGCTTCCTCCGTTACAGGGGAGAACATCAAGGAACTCCGGGAAGTAGAGCACTTAGCCATGGACATAACCCACCGGCTCCTGCCAAGAAGCAGATTATCCTCACCCCGGAGCCTAATGAGAGGGTAGTGTTCATTCCCCATTTCCTTCGTGAAATAGGGTTTCCCCTTCATCCTTTCGTCCGCGGTCTCATGTTTTTACTATGTGTTAGATTTCCATGATCTAGCCGCAAATTCCTTCCTCAATATTTCAGCGTTTATCATCATGTGCGAGGCGTTCCTCCGCATCACCCCCCCCCACTTCGGCCTATGGCTCAAGGTCTTAAATGTGAAGCCGAAGGTGGTCGACGGTCAACACGCGGAGTGCAGCGGCTCAATGGTGAGAAAGGTTCCCAACGTCACCTAGACCAAGGGGACCTTCCTGGAGACCATCAAAGGGTGGCAGCAGGGGTGGTTCTATGTCACGGAACCCCGTGACGCCACATGGGCCACCGCTCCCGAGTTCAAGTCCGGGCCCCAGATGCGGCTTACATCCTGGCTCAATAAGGGCTTAGATTGGGAGCTGTCCGGTGAGGTGATGCTGCATAGTCGTGTCAATGGTATGATAAACAAGAACACCAGTCTTGCCAGCGTGATCCAGGTGATGCTTTTTCGCCGGATTCTCCCCTGCCAATGCCAGACCATATGTATGTGGGAGTTCGACCCGGCCAGTCCTTGGACCCTGCAGCGGTTCTTCGGCACGACGCACAAACACTACAAAAAAGACACATCCCTGACATTTTGGGCCGAACGAAAAAATTTTCTGTCATACATATGACACTTCTATGACGATAATTGTGACAAAAACCGGTATCATCATAGATGTGGTGGGCTCCTACTTCTATGATAAAAAATCATGATATAAAATGGGCTTTTCATCCTGGGCGGGCCGGAGACGCAGCTGCATGACATTCTTTGGGTCGTCCATCACGGAAAAAACCATGGTAGAAGCGAGGGCGAGGAAAATTTCGGGGAGTTCCTGGTTACGGTGGGCGGTCGGGGCCGAAGCGATGCGCTGCTTTCTCAGACACGACGCTGCTGCAAAAGTAGGCGTTGGCTTCTAATCAACTCGAAGCGAGGCGTTGGGCTCTAATCAACCCGAAGCTATTACATCGCAGTTACGCTACATCGAACCCGAGCGATCAATCGATGGTCGTTAATCGAACCCGATCAAGCGATTCTTTCACATCGGTGCTAATCAAGCCGATCGATGCCGCCTCTCCGATACAAGGAGCATTGTGGGGGAGTTTGATGAACAAAGTGAGCGTGGGGTGGATGAACAGACCCGCGGGCGCTGCTTCGACGAGCCGGGTTGGGGCTGGATGAACAGGACCCCGTGGACGGATGGATGAATAGGACGACCCCATGGAGGGCTGGATGAACAGTAGACGGTGGAGGGGTGCCCGTGGAGTGGTGGTTGAATAGTAGCCAGTGGAGTAGCACGCGGTGGAGGCTAGATGAACAGGAGCCCGTGGGGGCTGGAGGAGGTCGACGGTGGAGATGAACAAGATCCCGTGGAGTCCTGCTTTGCAAGACGCCACACCCTCCCGGCGAACAGACTCCTGCTTCACCATAGCGCCCAACACAAGTCCGCTTTCGGCCTGCTTTTGGCGGTACACCACACCCTCCCGATCAACAGACTTCCTGCTTTGACCGTAGCACTCCAACGCAAGTCTGCTTGGCCCGCTTTGGCGGTACGCCACACCCTCCCGATCAACAGACCTCGCTTCGACCGTAGGAGGTCCGCTTCTCCATTTTGCGGCACGCTGCACTTCTCCCGGCGAACATTATCCTGCTTCAACGTGGTCGGTCGAACACAAGGCCGATTCTCCATTCTCGGGTACGCCAGCTTCATTTCCATCGCCGCTCCATCCAAGCCTCCCGGCGAATATGACGACGATTCGCTCCGACCTAGCCGGTTGGCTCCTCATGAACACGACGACGCTGTTTCCCGCTCGACCCAGCCAAGTACACCAGCCCCGCCATACGTGATGCGCGAGTAGGCGTTGAGACCCCGCCTCGTATGTGCACATACGGCTGTAATTTCTTTCTTGCACCGGTCGCTGTAATGCACGTACATGCTACATGCGCGCTTACATTAGTACGACACGACGCGCACCTCTACTACGACACGCAGCGCCTTCTACATCGACCAGATATATGTACGCACATCGCTCACAATCGAACGACAACTCATGACGCTCACCAGGTGGGTCTCGATTGTCGTGCACTTCCCGGCGTATAAGATGTAGCTGGTGGGTCCCAATGCCGTGGGGCGAATCATTTTTTTATTTTTTGCCCAGACGCACTACCTTGCGTGCGAAGATGTAGCTGGTGGGTCCCGGTAGTCGGGGGTACGAATCATTTTTTTTTCACACACACTTCCTTGCGTGCGAAGATGTAGCTGGTGGGTCCGAGAAGTCAGGGGGGCGAATCGTTTTTTTCGGGCGCACTTCCTTGCGTGCGAAGATGTAGCTGGTGGGTCCCAACAGTCAGGGGGCGAATCATTTTTTCGCAAAATACGGTGGCCCGTCCGGTGGGTCCCTCCTGTCAGGTGGAGGAATAATTATTTTGCACGTAGTAAGGAGGCACTTCCTTGCGCCTGCCGTGGACACAGCTGTCAGCCTCTCCACGTACAGTCCACGACTGATAGAAGTCGTTCCTTGACCACATTGACCACGCCGCGCCGAGAGCACCAGGGCGGTGGACGACGGCGAGGCCTAGGAAGGGGACGACGCGGAGCCGGAGAAGACGTGGCAGTGGATGCGCACGCGGAGAGGAGTACGATGGTTCACTGGTTCGGCTGCGTGTGAGGCTGCCGCCGCAGTATAACAGGGGTGGGTGAGTGGAGGGATGGCCTCGCCAGCGTGGGAGTAGTAGGGCGGTGAGGCTCCAGGATAAAGACAACCGCCTAGGCGGCACGACCGGGCGCTGCTTTGGGCGGCTGGAGCAAGAAGACCAGAGGTTGAAGAAGCACAATGGCCGTTGGATGGACATCGTACGATCACTGTAGCTAGAATCGTTTATATTGACTAAGTTGACAAAGCCCTTGGTACGTCAACTTAGTAGGCCCACAGGTCAGCTTCCGAAATGGTGCGCCCCAGATGTCAGGGGAAGGAATCATTTTTTGGGCGGGTGAAGCTAGAATATCCGAGATTGAAGAAGCACGACATCCGTTGGATGGACATCCAATGGCCACTGCTGCTAGAACCGTGTATTGACTATAAGTTAACAAAGCGTTGCATATGCGTCAACTCTCTTTTTTTAGGGGACGCATCAACTTAGTAAGGCTAGAAGTGTCTGGCAGAGAACTTATAGCCCATTTGAGATTTGTAAGAATGTGCAACCCATTTTCGAATTCTAATGGAATTTACTACAGCCCATTTACAGTTTGTTAAAAGTACAGCCCATTTCAACCAACCGTTCAAAACAAAATTCAATAAAATTTCCCATATTTTGATCGGATCCGAAATATTTTTATCCCAAAATTTCTGGTAAAATTAAATACAACTTCAATATAAATTTATATTACGTAAAAATTCAACGAAACATTGCGCTCGCAACAATTAATGAAATTAAAATTTTCAATATCCAAAAATAATATTTTATAAATTAATTACATGTTTGGTGCATTTTTTTATAGTTACTGCCTAGTTTTTATAATTACATCCCATTTATTATTTATTAAAGCCCATTTTCTTGTTAAGCCTAATGCATCCCTCCTAGGAAAGATTTTCATCCCAGCGGGGTGGTGAATAACAACTTGACCTTGCCTGGGTATTCCTAAAAAAAGTATAGCTGGGCTAGCCATTTTCAGCTTGAAAAAAATTAATATCTAGGCTGGATATCTGCCTGGGCTAGACGGGTCACATCCTGCCCAGTTAATACCCGCAGCGATGTTTTCGTTGTTGTTTAGAGGGAAAAAGTGTAATATCTGGGCTAAACATCGAAAAACTCTGAAAAGTGCTCACACCTCAAAAATACAAATACTTCTCGAGATGCTTGGTCCCAGCTGTCTGCTGCTTCTTGTGCAATTCTCTCGTTTATTGACTACTCCCTCATTTCCGGTTTATAGTGATCAATTCAAAAATCTCGCCAATCAAGGTAGATGGCGAGTGGTGGAATACTTTTTGTAGTTTTGCAAAAGCACCTAATTAATGCTCTTATTATCCTCAAAAAATTATGTTTATCAATGCATTAATTGCAATGCATGCATGCAGAAAGTACATGCATTGGTCAATTTTCTCTTAATACTTGCATGCAATGATTTAATGCACCTTGGAAAACAACCAAACTGACCCTTATAAAATGGAAAAACTAAAAATTTGAGATAAGCCCTATAAACCGGAAAGGAGGGAGTACATAGGTTGACAATGGTGTGGGACTGTGATGCCTCGAAACCAGGAGGAAGCAAAATAAATTATAGTTATATACATATATAATAAGGAGGCACTTGCGTACGTGAGGCTATGGCCCTGGTGGGTCCCCATTATCATCCTCTCCAAGTAAAGTCATCTCCTGGCCCGCACGCGCTTTCCGCCCGAAACAGTCAGCGCCACCCACCCTGCTTCCCGGTGCACGCGATTGCTCCGCCTTCAAACAACACAAGTGCCGTCCATCCGTCCATCTGCCGCCCACATTAATGATACGCGGTTGCCGAGGCAGCTACTCCGGCGCCACACGTCTGTCCCTCCTCCGCCCACCATTTCTATATAAATCGCCGCGCCGCCATAGCCGCAGCCATCCACATTCGTTTCTTTCCCGCCCACACCACTATCGCCACCATGGCGCCCCTCACGCCCAGCCGCTTTTCAGATGGGCGGACGGCGACCACAAGGAGATGGCAGCTTATTGCCGCCGACCGGCCGGGCCGACAGTAGCCGGAGGATGACGACGTCCCAATGGAGAACATGGTAGTCGACGATCCGGCGCCAACCCCCTCCTCCGCGCCATTCTTGCTGGTGCATTGCACCATGACCATCGGTGAGGCCCGTGCCCAATATATGGACATGGTGAGGCATATGCATGAGGAGCAGTTCCGGGAGGCGCAGGACGACGCCGCCTGCAACCACCATATCCTCCAGGAGCACCTGAAGGCGGAGGAGCAGATCGCCGTGGAACGGGCGGAGCAGGAGGCGCTGCTCGAATCGTACCTCCTCGCCCGCGAGGTCCGCCTTGAGCGCTGGCAGTACCGCATGCGGGTGGTGGAGGTTGCGGCCGCCTACAAAGAGGGTGATGAAGCAGGTGAGGCGCTGTTTAGCGAGACCGAGGACGAGGCAGAGGACAATGCCAGCTCCGACGACTGCCCGCTCCGCTGGCGTCGACGAGGCCAGGCTCCGCCGAGGCCCCGCGACGCCAACAACGAGGCAGAGGACACCGCCGGCTCCGCCGATGCCCCGCTCTGCCAACAACGAGGCAGAGGACATCACCGGCTCAGCCGAGGCCCCAACCTGCCGGCAACAAGGGGGAGGATTTCCCCCGCTCCGCCGAGGCGCCGCCCGCCGGCAACGAGACAGAGGACATCGCCGGCTCCGCCGAGGCCCCACCCCGCTGCCGACGAGGCCGCGCCACACAGAAAACGAGGAAGAGTAGAACACAGTAGGTCGCCGCCGCTCGGGTCCAAGTAAGGCCACCGCTGCTACCCTCCGGTTGAAGCCAAGCTAGACGGGTTGACCATTGATGGCCGTTTAGCTTCATGGCGGCAACGTGGAGTCGGAGAGCTGTGCTCGAGAAGAACGCTGCTTCTACTTAACTGCTGGTGCAGTTGGCCGATTGACACGTGGGCCCAACAGGACACATGTCGCTTATGCAATCGCACTCGCAGCTAAGTCACGTAAGCTTCGCTCGCTCAACGGGACACAGGTCGGTAGCTTCGGTTAATTAATTATACCTCCAGCGCACCCCTTTTTAGTTGAAGAATGTATGAAATGTAATGAAATGGGGCATGTTTATATGAAATTCGATTGTGTATGAATGAATTTATTTCTATTAGTTCGAACTCATGTATCACTGGCACTGGATGAACATGCAAAACAATACGTACTAGCATTATTCCCAAGGTGATCACCTCGTTTGCAGCAGTTTCACATGTACTCCCTCCGGTCCTTTCTAGTCTACGTACAAGTTTTGTCTGCAGTCAAAGTATCTCTACTTTGACCAATCTTATACAAAAAAGTATGCACTTTCACAATGTGCGAAGTAAAAAGGAACACAAGGAGTACAAAGAGTTTGAGCAGCTTTTCAGTGTTTCTGTACATTGCAATCAAACACACAGGGCTAGCAATTCATAGAGAACATTCAAAACAAATGATGATTATGCATATCAGTGACTCACATGTCAGAGGCAATATTTACTTCACAACTAAAGAATAAAGAAAAAAATGATCAACGCTGCTGACAGCAAAGGGCGTCCCATTCGACAATATCAAACGCATGTCTTGCTAAAATCAATGAGCAAAATTTTACAAGGTTGTCCCGTTACAAAATATCAAATGCATACGATTGTGGAATGGGCAGGGTTCGCCATCAGTTCGGACATTGACATGGCACCTCATGCTAAATAAACCAGCTGTTCTTTTTGTGAAGTTCCACCAAAATCAACCAAATTCGCGCGTAGCTTGTATGATTTCGCCCTTATATGTTGCAATGCCTTGAACTTATTGGCACCTCCTTTCTTGTGGTGGAAATGAATGATTCGATGTATTTATGAACATTTTATGCAGTTCCCATTGAAATCAAGCTGAGCACCCTATTTGCACAAATACAAAAAAGTGATTAGTATAAAGCAAACTGTACTATGATTTGACAATTTAAAAAGGCACCTACATGGTCCATGTAGAGCACACTTTTAGAAAAATGGAACTCACCAGAAAGAATCCTAGAACATCATTGTACTCGCGCATCACAGCAAAAAAATGGAGATTTGTCGGTCCTTCTGAGCTGAAGTTAGTTTTGTCTCGTGGGGAGTAACGTAACCATCCTTCAACTACTCCTTCTGATGAGAAGATAGACAAGGCTTCTTCATCCAGGCATAATCGGAACTAGTCACTTCACGTACTCCATATTCTTCTTCAGAGGAAGATGATCCTGTTGTGCAAAGACAAGGGGACTACTAAATGCTAGCATCCCTGTTTGCTCGAAAAAAAGGAAAGGAAATATTTAAAACAGCACAGATGAAGCACTTCTCAAGGACAATACCACTTTTTCATAACAGTATCTAAACAGTAGCACAACGCCAATAGAGATGTCAAAGCTCAATCATATGGATGAAATTGGTGGGCGAGTACCAACCTTTGTCAGGAGGCTTATTGTGTAGAGCATACAGATGAAGCACTTCTCCGGAACCATCTGTTACTATCTATGGTGGTGGCCATGCTTATTATATACTCCTCGATTAGTTTAATGTTTCCAACATCTTCTTGTGCAGTTCCACTAAAGTATATGGTATCTTCAAAGAAGATCCCTGTTTGCACAAGTAGAGATAATTACGTATTACATTAAGAGTGGCATCAAATCAGTGGCAAAACAATGGATCATTCCAGCCATAGCAATAAATTAAGATGCAAAACTATATCATTACTTGTGTCATCATAGTTCTAGTGCTTCATTACAGCACCGGGAGTTGATTTTTGTTTTTCTTCCGCTTGTTCTTCCCCTTCATCACTTGGTTCAATAACAGAAAAGCTTCGCCTTCAATGTAAGATTTGGCATGTCAATTAGGGAGCACAAGTATAGTACTAAACTTATGATGAAAGTGGCAAAATACAGGCCAACAGTTGTGAAATATCCTTATCTTACCTCAATGGGATATTACGGTGCACATACAGATTCGAAGTCTTGTCTCCATTTGTGCAATTCACTAAAATCAAGCAACATTATCGTCCAAGTAGCACAACTTATGAAAGCACACTGCAGAATCATGTGAAAGAAGGCTAGTACTGACCTCTCATGATGCGGAATTCAAACAACTCACAAGAAGAAGATCTGAACCAAATTTGCCAACACGGATAGGAAGTAAGATCTCCTCTTGTGCGCTTCCACTAAGATCAAGCAATCAAGTTTATTATTGTCGGTGTGACATTTTGTTTGAACTGCACAAAACAGTCTTAAAACAAAAGTGTTTTGTGCAGTGCAACAAAAGGTCACAATGGCAACGAGGTGAAGTAGATAACCCTGTCTACACAGAGATGCAAAGGAAACAATTAGTGGTCAATAATGGTGGATGACACAGAAGCCAACAAAAAGAAGCATCTACATTATCTAAATGGGAAAGAAAGAAAGACAGCAGCATTTCTCAAACGGTGGCATTGATTAGTATTAATATAGAGATTATATTAACAATAAATTTCGCTAAACATGTAATTTGCTTTTAACTGTGCCATTGCATCAATTTTCCAGCGACATTATTCGAGGGTGTTTGTTTACAGGGACATTTTGGTGTAGGGACTAAAAAACTCCGTGTCAGTCCCATCTAGACCAAACAGGAGGGACTTTTAGGGACTAAAGAAAGAAGACCCCAAGGGAGTCTTTTTGGGACTTTTTCCAACAGTTGCCCCTGCCACGCATCACACCTTGTCTCTATTAGTTCATTACTAGGGGTAACATGGTCTTTTAGCATGTCATTTAATAACCTCTACTCCATGTTTAGTCCCTCAAACCAAGCAGGTAGGGACTAGGAGTTTTTAACCAAACAGGCCTTAGATTAACAACAGCTAATGAGTTGCACGATGCAAGGACGACCAGCACCATGTGCATCTACCGATGTATCGTGGTCATGCAATCGCTCTGCTGCAACAAAGAACAAACAACCAAGGAGCATATTTGTGTTGGTCCCAGCTTTTTTATCTTTAGATACCTTTCCTATGTTAGCGCAAAGAAATCTAGTCCTGCTCAAACTCTACAAACTTTGTCCCCCAAAACAAAAGACTAGTTTGTTACGTATGTGCGCATCGCTTTGTCATTGTTTGCCGCCACCAACGAGGTGCCGGATAGCCACCATTTTAGTACTTTCACCCCTTCCTTTCCTCTCTGAACCACGTCCTAGATTTATGCGATACAACTTTCCCTACTACTTTCCCCCATTCCTTTCCTCTTTGAACCATGTCCTAGATTCATGCTATACAACTTTCCCCCTTCATTTCCTGTTTGAACCACACCCTAGATTCATGCTATATACAACTTTTCCCACTACTTTCCCCCACTCCTTTCCTCTTTGAACCACGTCCTAGATTCATGGTATACATGCAGCTAGAGCAATGCATGTGGAGTAAGTAAATTATACATTAAGGTTCTTGAAGCGTGGTTTAGTGGGCAACGGGACGGCGGCGAAGAAGAAGGGGACGGAGGCCCTCCCGCGCCGCCGCTGGGTGAAAGAGAACAGCTGCGCTGGTTTTGGATTCCCTCCCTCGCCGACGGGGACTATCGGATTTCGGGTTCCGGCAGACCCTTGAGATTCGAACTCTGGGGTGTGCACGAAGATCTTTCCCCTACCAGCTCACGTTTCGAAGGCTCGCAAGGAATCTAAGCTAGAAAGAAGAACACACAAGGGACACGAGGTTTATATCGTTCAGCCACCATTGTATGCGTAATACCCTACCCAAAGGTGTGGTGTGGTGGATTGCCTAAGGGGCTGATGATGAACAATACAAAGGGGGAACAGCCACGTGAGGGGCTGTTCTTGAGCTGGTGCGATGAACTGCTTGGGTGAGTTCAATCGCTTCTCTCTCTCTCCCTCTCAGATCGATTCGTCCGTCTGCCTTTGCCATGTGGTGGCTAGCTCTATTTATAGAGGGAGGCCCTGGGCCTCTTCCCACATAATGAGCGGGAAGGGCGCCAACAATTGGCCATTTTAAAGGGAACATATAGTACACTTATCCTGACTAAAGTTGGTCTATGGCTGCCAAAGGCTCTGACAATGACGCCATCCTAGGCTCCACGATGACCTCCATCCTGCCGCTCTGCTGGTGTTGGTATTGTTGCACCGAAACGGTAACCTTTTCCTGATGCCTTGGCCTATGCTTGCCCCCTTTGCACCGAAGGGGAAACAAGGACATCAAGCAGCGCGCCTGCACCCGCCGTCTCGATCACACGGCTATGCCACGGCTCCTCGCGAGGTGCCCTTGCCTTGATCTCTTCGCCTCCTCGCGAGCCTGCCTGATGAGGCTGCTCCTGAGGAAGCTTCCTATCGTCTGCCCCGCGAGGCTTGGCCCCTCATGAGGTTCTTGAGCTTGAGCTGATGAAGCTGGGCTGTGCTGGGCCCCCACTTGAGCCACGCCGCAGGACGCAGGCAGGCAAGTCTGGGGACCCTCGTTTCCAGAACACCGACAGTAGCCCCCTGGCCCAAGGCGCGCCAAGGTGTCGTGGGGAAGCGGAGATGCCCACATCCAATCAATCGCCACGCGGCACTCAAGGCCGCAGGCTATTGGGGCCCGCGGCGCTTCAAGGCCCTGGTACGAGTGGCTGCCGCCTGGGTTCCCGCTGCCCTTGTACGCCCACATCGAGGGCCCTAGAGAAGAAGGCGTCTTGCGGCACCGACGGTGCCGCCGCCGCCGTCGGTGAGATACGGCGGTGCGCATCGTTCCTCCTGGGGTCCATGCTGAGGGGTCCTCTCGCGAGCTTGTGCTTCACGCTGCCATGCCTCCTCGATCTTGGATTCACCTTCCTTCCTCCTTCGCCTTCGAGATCCCGCTAAGGGGGCCTCGGGAGCTCTCGATGCAGCACGCCGACTGCAATACCTCTGCGACCGGGGCGGAGGTCGAGGTTGTTGCCCCGGGCAAGGTCTTCTGACCATGGCCGGGCGAGATCGCTGGTTCACCGGACAGGGCCGCCGCAATCCATCTCGAATACGATGGCCCCTCCTTGATGTTCTTCAAGGTCTTTGACGTGGAAGGACGCCGGCTGGAATGCTGCCCCCAGGAAGGCGGTCGGAGCATCATCGTGGCAAGGACCAGGCCCGCCAACCGCTTCACCGGCAGCTCCTCAGGCAGCAGCGAAGGGTCCAGCGACTCCGCCAAGCTCCACACGACTCCAGAGACAAGCGACGACAACTATGAGCCTTCGAGCTCACGTGGCGCCCAAAGCAGGGCGGCTACATCAGCCGCTCAGGCCGCTGATCTCGATGGGTTACGCCACCGATGGCCCATCGCTGATGATGGCATCATCGCGGAGGCGCGTGTAGTTATAGCTCATTAGCACCTTTTGTTACCTGCGAGAAATAGAAGTACCACCCCGCGGGGGTATGTAAGGCAATGGCCATGTCTTTTGTGAACATTATATCCTTATTATGAATCGATGCGAGATGCTTGTCCTGTCCCGGCTCGGCTCCCCCTTTCTTTCCTCACGAGGGCTTGGTGCTCTACGCCGACAGGTCCCGGTCCCCAAGCAAGCTTCAGCCCTCGCTGGTATGCCAAGTCGCGATGTTGTGGTCAAGGCCAGGAGGTGAGCGGCCCAAGGTCCAGTAAGAGCCCCTGAGTTGCAATGCTCAGGAGGTCCCCTTTAGCGCTCAAGCAGCCTCCACTGGGCAAGAAAGGTAGGCAACGTTGCCGTGACACAGCCGCACTGGGCGAGGGTTAGCGCTGAGTCAGTTCAGCTTTGCATGACTTATCTGGTAGGTTTGCAGTGGTTTTCGGCGAAGCGCCGGGCCTGTGTGGCGGCAACTGAGGTGTTGCTGGGTTTGGTCCTCGTGAGCTCCTTCCCTCTCCCCTGCACTTTCCTTCATGTTCTACATCCTCAGGTCCCGGCCCTCGAGCGAGCTCAGCCGCCGCTGGTATGACAGGTCGCGATGCCGTGGGTCAAGGCCAGGGGTGAGGGCTGGAGAGCCAGTAAGAGCCCATGAGTCGTGATGCTCAGGCGCCCCCCTTTTAACATGGACGCAGATCGTGCCGGAGAGAGGGAGAGAAAGCTCGCGACGTCCCCAGTGTTGCTTCTGGAGTGGGTCCTGCATACAAATCATGCGGGGAAACAAGGTCTGTTGTTACGGTTGCCAGCCAACCATGGGTCGCTCCGAGGGAGTGATTGGGGCATTGTGGGCCGGGTGAGGTCGCGCCTTGCGGGGCTGCCGCGGCCAAAGCTCGGCCACTCAGATTTTTCGGCGTTGTAGGGACGGACCCGTTCGCAAGTGCCGTTCCAGAGCGAGCGGCTCCAAGGTAGGTGTCAATCGAGCAGGCGGTTAGGTCAAGCATGTTAAGCACGAAGGATCAAATCCATTTAGATAGATGCAGAAAAAGCAAACGCCACTGGGTCAGGCCCGATCAGCTTGGGGATAATGCAGCCCGAGGGGCGCCCCCAACAAGGTAAGCAAAGAACATGAGCAAAATGAATACATGCCGCAGGGACGGACCCGCACGACCTGTGAATGATGCAGCCCTGTGGGCACTCCCAGCTGAAAATGGAACTTGAAAGATATCACCTAGTACCGTTGGAGATGAAGTGATGCAGAAGTAGCGAACGATGCGCAGTGAGGAGGCCGACCCTCACGAGCTCCCGGGACCAGGAGCCTCGGGAGGCTTTGAGGGCACGGCTGGATCTTCGAGGGCCATCTCCATCTCCGCCAGGACTGCATGATGCCTGACCTCCTAAGCCTCCAGAATGCGCCTCAGCAGGCGCTGATGAGCGGCGACCGCATTCGGCAGGCCGAAAGGCATGCGAATGTAGCTGTGATGTGGACCCTCACAACGCCCCACGCATGAAGGCCAGAGGCGCCCTTGAGACGCGGCTCGGTTGAGCCCTGGTACGTCGATGCAGACGCACAACCTGCCATGATCGCTTGGATGGGGGGCTGCGGCGGGTAGGCGGCGGCTTCCGCGCATGACTCTTAACTCCTGTAGCTCCTGAATGTTTCTCGCGATGAACTCCTGAGGGTTTGGCCCTCCTTGCCTCATACCTTCCTGAGGGAAACGTGCTTTGAAGCACGCCTCCAAGTGGTGCCCGAGCGCCTCCCTCATGACCTTGGCAAAGTCAGTGGCTCTCCAAAGAGAGCCCCCGAGCCCAGCCAGAGGAGGGCGTCGGGCGCGCCTTCCTATGCGACAGAGGGTGGCGCCCCCTGAGCTGGTGCGGATCCTGACGCAACACCTCTGGAGGTGCCTGCCTCCTGAGGGTTTGGGCCAGGTTAAGTCTTCTTCTTCTTTGGGACCGCCTCGGGAAGTCTCCCGCTCCTGTGATTTGGGTCTACGATTGCCGCATCTTGGAAGGCACGCTCAAGAGAGAAAACTGCATCCCTTTCCTCAAAGGGTACTGTAATGACTCCACTGCTTCCTGGCATCTTGAGGAAATTGTAGCCATGGTGAGTCACTGCCATGAACATGGCCAGGGCTGGGTACCTGAGGATGGCATTGTATGGCAGGCAAATGTGGGCGACGTCGAAATCAATGAGCTCGGTGTGGTAGTTGTTGCGCTGCCCAAAGGTGACCGGAAGGCAAACCTGCCCTATCGGAACTGTGGAACCATCAGTGACTCCTGAGAAAGGCTTGGTCAGTTGAAGCTGATCATATGGCAATTGGAGATTGTTGAATGTCTCGACGGATAGGATGTTGAGTCCTGCTCCGCCATCGATGAGGGTCCTGGTGACTTGCACATTGCTGATGACTGGGGAACAAATCATCGGGAGGACTCTGGCCATTGCCGCACAATTGAGCTGATCCGCTGAGCTGAACGTGATAGCGCACGCAGACCACCTGAGAGGGCGCGTGGCCTCAAGCTTGGGGAGGACTGCATTCACCTCGCGAGCAAACTGCTTGAAGATGCGTTGTGAGGATGGGGCCTGGGCACCGCCCAAGATGCAAGCGATTGCACGCGGCTCCAGGAAGCCCCCAGCCCCCTCGTCCTGATGCTGGTCCTCATTCCTCCTTGGCGGTGGTGGCAGAGAAGGGAGGCCTGTGTTGCCGTGCGGGCGATCCTCACGAGGCTGATCCCTCCAACCTCCCTCGCGATGCTGGTCCTGCCAGTGATCCTCGCGAAGTCGGTCACGCCACCCTTGGCAAGGGCCACGGTCTTCCCATCGTCCTCCACCTCTTCCACCTCCTCGGCCATAGCCCCGGTCATTGCGCTCGGGGTGTCAGCCAATACGCCCATCTCGCACGGCCCTGAGCTCTTGGCATTCGTTGGTGTTGTGGGTGTGGATGTCGTGGTATACGCAGTACCGGCTACCCTTGGATGACTCAGGCTGATCCCTGCCTCGCTTGGTATCTGGCTCTACTACAAGCACAGCAGCTCCCTTACGCTTCACGTCCTTGACCTTGGGCTTCTTCTGTTCTGGATCGGCAGCCGGAAGCTCGAGGAGGGAGAGGCGCCCTTCCTCAGCCCTGGCGCACTTGGTCGCCAAGTTGAACAGCTCCAGGGATGTGCATAGGTCTTAATGGATTGCTAGCTCCTCTTTCATCTTGATGTCACGCACGCCATCGGAGAAGGCTGAGATGATGGCTTCCTCAGTCACCCTGGGAATCTTGAGGCGAGCGTTGTTGAAGCGCTGGATGTACTTCTGCAGGGTCTCTCCTGGCTGTTGCTTGATGCAGTGCAGGTCACTCATGGCCGCAGGCCGGTGGCGAGTGCCTTGGAAGTTGGCGATGAAGCGAGTGCACATCTCGTCCCAGGAGGAGATCGTGCCAGGAGCCAGGTTCAGGAGCCAGGTGTAGGCACCATCCTTGAGCGCCATGGGAAACCAATCCGCCATGACCTTTTCGTCCCCGTTGGCGGCTTCGATGCCTAGCTCGTAAAGCTGTAGGAACTCCGCGGGGTCTGCAGTGCTGTCATAGCAAGGGGGCAGGTCAGGCTTGAACTTGCCAGGCCATGCGACACTGCGTAGCTCGGGGGTGAAGGCGCGGCAGCCTACGGTGGCCACCGGAGCCCTTTGCTGGTGCTGGGCTTGCTCCTGGAAATTCCCATGCGCCGCCGCTTGGAGCAGCGCGGGATCTTGACATGGTGGCGCGGGGATGCGGTCACGGCGCACCGGTGCTGGGAGCACGCGGGCACCTTCTTGGGGACAAGGGATTTCTTGGCAACTCCTTTCTTGCTGCGCAGGCGCCAGACGTGGAGGGTCTTGTCCTGGGGCCGCGTGCCTTGGAGCCAGGGCGCCTTCTTGGGGAGGAGGTGGCAGAGGCACCTCCTGATCCTCGCCTCCTGTGCAGGATGGAGGGCGAGGCAGCGAGAGAGATGGCGAAGGAGAGCCCCCTGCGGCGCTGACGAGCTCGGTGATGCGGGCGAGCCTGTCCTCATAGAGGTCGTCGACGGGACGGTAGTGCAGGAGCTCACGCGCCACGAGCAACACAGTGTGCACGTCCGTGGGGGTGCGACGGGCGTGGGATGACGAACCGGCTGGAGTCAGCAACGGGGTGGTGGTGCGTCCTTCCCGCCAAGATCAAGGACGCAGTACGAGGCCTATCGCTTTTTCTCGCTGGGCCGTGGCGGCCTTGGCGGCAGCGACGGGAACGACGGGGGCGACCGCCGATGGGCGCCGTCTGGGCGACGCGGGTGGCGAGAGCAGCCCGACGCTCGGCGTGAGCCCGGCGAGCGTCAGCCATGGATACGACGGAAGAACACACGCGAACAGCGGAAGAAAGATTCCGACGCACCCCAACGTGGCGCGCCAAATGTCGGATTTCGGGTTCCAGCAGACCCTTGAGGTTCGAACTCTAGGGTGCGCACGAAGATCTTTCCCCTACCATCTCACGTTTCGAAGGCTCACAATGAATCTAAGGTAGAAAGAAGAAGACACAAGGGACACGAGGTTTATACTGGTTCAGGCCACCATTGTGGTGTAATACCCTACACCAGTGTGTGGTGTGGTGGATTGCCTCAGGGGCTGATGATGAACAATACAAAGGGGAAGAGCCTCGCGAGGGGCAGTTCTTGAGCTGGTGCGATGAACTGCTTGGGTGAGTTCAATCGCTTCCCTCTCTCTCTCTGTCCCTCTCCGATCGATTCGTCCGCTCCCCTTTGCCCTGTTGTGGCTAGCTCTATTTATAGAGGGAGGCCCCGGGCCTCTTCCAAAATAATGAGCGGGAAGGGCGCCAACAGTTGGCCATTTTGAAGGGGAACATCTAGTATACTTATCCTGACTAAAGTTGGTCTACGGCTGCGAAAGGCTCTGACGATGATGTCGTCCTGGGCTCCACGATGACGTCCATCCTACCGCTCTTCTGGTCTTGGTCTTGTTGCACCGAAATGGTAACCTTTGCCTGATGCCTTGGCCTGTGCTTGCCCCTTTGCACCGAAGGGGTAACAAGGACATTGCACAGGCCAGCGCCCGCCTTGTCTCGATCGTCATGGCTTGCATCACGGGCTCCTCGCGCGGTGCCCTTGCCTTGATCTCTCCGCCTCGCGAGCCCGCCTGATGAGGCTGCTCCTGAGGAAGCTTCCTGTCGTCCGCCCCGCGAGGCTTGGCCCCTCGCGAGGGTCTTGAGCTTGAGCTGATGAAGCTGGGATGTGCTGGTCCCCCACTTGAACCACGCCGAAGGCCGCAGGCAGGCAAGTCTGGGGACCCCCTGAGGGAGTCCTGGATAAGGGGGTATCCGGACAGCCGGACTGCGTACAACGTCCGGACTATTGAAGCGTGAAGATACAAGACTCAAGACTTTCCTTGGCGTGGAAGGCATGCTTGGCGATCTGGATATTATGTTTCCATCCTTGTAACCGACTCAATGTAAACCCTAGTCCTCTCCGGTGTCTATATAGACCGGAGAGGTTGGTCCTTAGAAGGCCAATCACAATTACAATCATACCATCATAGGCTAGCTCTTAGGGTTTAGCCTCTACGATCTCGTGGTAGATCTACTCTTGTACTACCCATATCATCAATATTAATCAAGCAGGCAGTAGGGTTTTACCTCGATCAAGAGGGCCTGAACCTGGGTAAACATCTGTGTCCCTTGCTTCCTATTACCATCAGCCTTGACGCACAGATCGGGACCACCTACCAGAGATCCGTCGGTTTTGACACCGACATTGGTGCTTTCATTGAGAGTTCCTCTGTGTCGTCGCTATCAGGCTCGATGGCTCCTTCAATCATCATCAACGACGCTGCCCAGGGTAGGCTTTCCTCCCCGGACAGATCTTCGTGTTCGGTGCCTTCGCACTGCGGGCCAATTCGCTTGGCCATCTGGAGCAGATCGATAGCTATGCCCCCGGCCACCAGGTCAGGTTCGTAAGCTTGAACTACACGGCGGATATCCGCGGTGACTTAATCTCCGAAGGATTCAGGCCAGCGCCAGGAGCGCCGAACAGTCACGATGAGCACGGCTTAGACCTGCTGTCAGACGATGCTCCGGATATCACCCCGGCAGAAGCCTCAGATCTAAATCCGAGGCAGGTTGCATTGCCTGAGGACGGAGGGCTGGACCCTGCTTCGCAGGCCGTACCCTCATCGGCGATGGAGCCGAACACAGGCCTCACTCCCAAGGGAGCCTGTAACTCCGGACCCCCGGATTCATATCCGGTTGTAGGTTCCATTCCGCATGTCCCCGAGTCCACCGAGCCTGGTAGGGCTCCGGTAACGGGGTTCACCGCAGTATACATCTTTCAGCACTCGCCCTTTGGCGACATACTAAACTCATTTAAAATTCTCTCTTTGACAGAGAATTCCGGGCCAAACTATGTCCTGCTTGAGTGGGAAGCAGGCAACGAAGAAATTCGTTATCCACCCACCACCCACTTGATAGCCACGGTTGATGATTTAACTGACGTGCTTGACTTCGACTCCGAAGGCATCAACAGTATGGACGACGATGCAGGAGAAGACTCAGAATCTATGGGGTATCGGATTCCTGCCTCTTCACATGACATACACATGGTGGATATGCCCAAGGAAGACGACGGCGACAATCCGGAAGATAAAACCCTTGGCAAAAACAAAAGTGATGGCGCAGACGCCGTTCCAAATCCAGCAACAGTAACAATATCAGCAAGAGCGCCAGAAGAATGGATACTCCGGTCAACCCCGAAGGCAACAACGACCAAACGGAACCAGCGATGGAGCAGGACGAACCAGGTCACGCAGAGTATAGTTCGGAGCAGACGCCCAAAGACAATGATCCAAAGGGACGAGTTCATCAAACCGGCCCTGGACAAGAAGACAGTCCGGACGATGACGCATTCATCATTCCGGAAGAACGCGTGTTAGGAGAGAACCTCCATAGAAAGCTTATGGCCACAACGAGAACTCTAAAGAGGCAGAAGCAACGGATTAAAGCCGCATAGGAAACACTCAATTCCAGATGGAACAAGGTGCTGGACGCTGAAGAAAGATATGGCGACGATCGCCACACAAAGAGCTACGCAAAACGTAAGGTACTACCAGAATTCGATGACAAGGTCGTTCCACCAAAGAGTAACACGACCAGGAGACCAGACGTACCACTCCATAACCGCAATAAATCAACTACCGAAGATGCCCACGATCTACGTGAGTACCTCGATAAGAAAGCTGCCGCGGCTAGGTCCATCTACGGATTTGAAGGACACACCCCAGCGAGGGACTGTGGTCGTCAAAACAATTATGACAACCAAACACCATCTCGGAATAAACACCGAACACAACAACAGCCGACGGCATGCCACAGCGCGTCCAGATACAGAGGGGCTGCTCACCCCGTGTGCTTTACTGATGAAGTACTAGACAATGAATTCCACAGGGCTTTAAACCTGCGAACATAGAGGCATACGACGGAACGATAGACCCAGGGGTCTGGATCGAGGACTTTATCCTACATATACATATGGCTCGCGGGGATGACCTCAAACTGAAGGGACCAGCTCAGCACTGGTTGAAAAGCCTTCCTGAAAATTCAATTGGGAGTTGGGAGGAACTTGAGGACGCTTTCAGGGCCAATTTTCAAGGGACTTATGTCCGGCCTTCGGATGCTGACGATTTAAGTCACATAATCCAACAGTCCGGAGAGTCCGCCCGAAAGCTTTGGAATAGATTCCTCACAAAGAAGAATCGAATCGTTGATTGTCCGGATGCCGAAGCCCTAGCGGCATTCAAACACAGTATCTATGACGAGTGGCTCGCTAGACACCTCGGCCAAGAAAAGCCAAGGACAATGGCATCCCTAACAAGCCTTAGGACCCCGCTTTTGCGCGGGTGAGGATAGCTAGCTAGCCCATAAAGGCACCAGCGACCCCAGCACATCCGAAATAAGGGACGGCAACGGGAAGCCCCGGCGTAATAAAATAAACGCCAAAACAAGGAAGAGAGCCCGGATAACACAACGGTTAATGCCGGATTCAGGGGCTCTCGTCCTAACCAACAAAATAAGCCATCTAAAGGAAGCAAAGAGGTACCATCCGGTCTGAACAGAGTTCTGGACAGACTGTGCCAAATTCATGGCACCCCCGACAAACCTGCGAACCACACGCACAGAGAGTGCTGGGTCTTCAAGCAGGCCGGGAAACAAAACACCGAACACAAGGGAAGGGAAACACCAAGCGAAGACGAGGATGAACATCGCCCGCCGAACACTGGGGGATAGAAAAAATTCCCACCGGAGGTCAAAACAGTGAATATGATCCACACGACTCGCACATCCTTGAGAAAGCGCGAACGCGCCCATAAAGACACGCGCGATATAAAGCCCATCATACCCATACCTAACAACTGGATGTCTTGTCCGATCACCTTCGATCACCTAGACGGACGAGCTAGTATTCGGCGCAAGGATCAGATGCCTTGGTGCTTAACCCAATAATCGACGGATACCACCTCACCCACGTCCTCATGGACGGTGGCAGCAGTCTCAATCTAATATATTTGGACACTGTCCACAGGATGGGGATAGACTCATCCAGAATCAGCAAGATTAACACCAGCTTTGAAGGGGTGATACCAGCGCTGAAATCTCAAACAGGGCTCCATCATACCGAGGTAACATTCGCCTCTAGGCAACCCGAGCGAAGAACTACTCTTCATCATCGCACCCTTCCAAAGCGACTATCACGCAGTGCTCAGAAGAATGGCTTTCGCCCGCTTCAATGCATTGCCGCACTATGGCTACCTTACACTTAAGATGCCCGGTCCGCGCGGCGTCATCGCCGTTAGCGGAATAACAGAGCACTCGTCACGCGCAGAGGAACATGCGACGGCCCTCGCGGCCGGACTATAAGCGACCTCCAACATCAAAAAATATATAACTGGTCATTAACACCACAGACACAGTTAGATGAGTCGGGCAGCCCATATTAAACCAGGGCACCGTATATGTAATCCCATAGCGGATACCAGGGGCTATAAACACGTAATAAAGCCTCATTCTTGGCTCAACCTTATTGGCAGGCCAGCATCTTACATTTTTACTATTCATCGCATACTTATGTTGCACTCTTCTATGAGTTTCTCTTTTCTGCAGACAACGTCCCTGCGATACCTTTCCAGGATGCGGCACAACGGTGACAAAGGCGCAGACGTGTAGCAGGGCCCCGTTCAAAAGGTTTCTTTTTAGATTAAGCCCCTGTGTAAACCTTTTCTATTGCGTCTTGTTGTTTAACCATCCCATGGGTTCCATACCCATAGAGGATACTGCCGTTTTTGGCATTTCGCCACGACAGATTAACGCCCGTACCTGGAAACATAGGGTTTATATTGAATGGGCATTCTTGAGTTCATCATCTGTTATAATGTCCGAATACCTTTGGGAGTGTTTGGTGTCACGAGTTTGGCCTTATGTGCATCAGCTCCGAATCATGTCTTTGGTCAAATGTTGGGTTTGCCCGGCTCCTGGGTTTGCCGCCTTATGTTCCGATATTATCGGCTAAGGTGGCCAAAGGAGAACTACTGCGATTGTGCCCTGGTTATTCCGAATGAGCACCTCAGTAGGCAAAGCCGAAAACTGACTGTCATGATACAGCGAGAGACTAGTTAACCACTCGACGAATCACCGGAATCTTTAGGATTCCTCCGCATTAACAAAGGGCCATTTCCCAGCCAGGTACATACGCGCCCGTATTCGGATGCACGCGAAGGTACCAGGGGCTACATAGTAGCCCCACTTTAGAATCCCGCGGCTAAGCGAAAGTGTTACAGCTTTATAGTCCGATTGCCTAGTTCGTCGTGCGATCACCTCCGTAATGGACCAAGACGTTGGATCAAGAGTGATTAAGCACATTTTTTCGTGAACACCCCCGCATTTTATGCGTGGGGGCTGAAGCCAACGACTGCTAACTTTCGGATTACATATATATAAATATATATACATACATACATACATACATATATATATATATATACACACACACATAAACACTATTCTGAACACGGGATCAGAATAATATTCTGATCACAACCTGAAATGCCTGAGTAACGCGCCTGAACTTCTCTATGTACGAACCCGACCTTCGGGCTATCTTCGCAACCGTGCCTTCTACCGCAAGTTTTTCTGGTTAGTTGTGTTCCATGTGATGTAAGTGTAATCTTCAAACAATTTTTAGCAACTAAATACTCGTTTTAGATAGGAATCTCGCTCATAGGCGGATTTTGCACTCGAGTCGTGTAGAACTCAGTTTTTTGCAATTTTATTGCGTGAGTTGTTCGACCTGAACTTCCCCTTGTGCTAAGTTGAACTTCCGGCAACATTGCCTAAATAGGGCTTGCTATATACCATTGGAAAGCTATGGACACGAGTATCATGACCCAAGTTAAATTTTTCGCAAAATGTAAGCGGTTTAAGAGCAGTTTTGAAAACCGTTTTTTCTTCACACAAAAAACGTGAATCATAATTTCGATCGCATTTGTAAACCGTTTATCAGAATGAAGCATATAATATGGCGTTGGAAAGCTGCTGCAAAACCGCTCCTTCCACATGTTGAAAGTTTTTTCTAATTCCCTATGGTTAAAGAGTAATTTGAAAAAACGTAAAATTTCGTAAACCGAACAGCTGAGTTCATTTTTTCGATGTCATTTCTAAACGTCTAATCCAATGGCATTGGAAAGCTTATGAAAATGCGCTACTTTTTCATCTTGAAAGTTTTTTTCTAATTTTGAATGGTTTAAGAGTGATTTAGAAAATGGTCCAACTCCTACCGAGTTCGTATTTTCGAGCTAATTTTCTAACCGTGTGTCCGAATGCAGTAAATGATATGGCGTTGGAAAGCTTGAACAAATGCGAAACGTTTTGGTATGTATTGTTTGTCCCAATTCTTTACTGTTTTATGTCAGTTTCGAAAATGGCAAAAAACGTATTTTCACCGTAATTTCTACAAACTTTATCGGAATTGGGCAAATAATATACCATTGAAAAGCTATGGAAAATGTGAAACTTTTTCATGTTGATGGTTTTATCTGATTCCAAGCCGTTTTCAAGTAATTCCGAAAACGGCGGGATCATTCGTTCTGCCTCTACCGCGAAACAGATTCTTTGAAAATGCACCGTGTGAAGAACCTGAACTTCTCGGCGCGTGTACCTAAACTTCACTCTGTTTTTCACGTGATTTTTTGCTCGTAGATCTTCGTCCACTGCTCGTAGCTTTCCATCTCACTCACGGGAATTGAGTGGGTGATATACCGAAACACGCAACTTTCCCGTGTTGATCATTTTCAATACTCGTGACGATTTTGAATGTTTTTCATCTGAAATTCATTTAGCATAGTAGTTGAACTTCCTGCTGTTTTCACGTTGAACTTCTGGGACGTATTTTTGTGTTTCCTATTTTTAATTTGAACTTCTTGGTTTTATTCTTTACTAATGAGAAAAAATGAGTTTTTTATATACTTCGAATTCCTCTGTTATTTTAATTTGAACTTCTTAGTTTTATTCTTAAGTAACGAGGAAAGTCGAGTTTTTTGAACTTCTTTGTTTTAAAATTTTGAACTTCTTGGTTTTACTTTTTAATAATGTGAAAAATTCGAATTTTTTATAGTCATTGAACTTCACCATTTTTTAAATTGGAACTTCTTAGTTTTATTGGTTAGTAGGGGGGAATGCTTTTGTATATTAACAATGATACCGCACCGTTATTTCAGTTTGAACTTCCAGTTTTTATAGAATGGGGAAAAATCAGTTTTTATACAATCTTTTGAAATGCTCCTCTTTTAAATTTGAACTTCTGTGTTTTTTTACAAACGGGGGAAAATCGGTTATAAAGATTTTTGAACTACTTATTTTTAACTTCTTGCTCAAATTTTTTGAACTTCCAAAATTTTCTTTTAGATATTAACAACTTCATTTTTTAACGCTGGCCTGCTGTGGTTTTTAAATTTGAACTTCTTATATAATTTTGTCACGGCATTTTTTATGCATTTTTTGCTTTTCGTTGAAGTGGCCTAGGCGGTCCCTTTTTTCATTTGATGATTTTTCTTCTGTACGTGGTACACGTGAACTTCGGAATTTCTGAAACATGAACTTCGCGTGGTATTTTTTTTATGAAACTCCATAGTTTTTATTCTTTCAATCCCATGCTTTTTTGTTTACATTTTTTTGGTTTGAACTTCGATGTTCTTTACACCTGAACTTTTGAAATCACACCTTTTTATACATGTATTCCCTTGAATCCATAAGGTGCAAAAACAATAGGAAAATCTGTGTCAATTATGATAAGCAATAAGACAAACATTTAGAGGGCAACCATAATAGCTTTTTTTGTGCTATTCAGTGTACTACGGACAAGCACATGCACATCACATCCACACAAAAATTTGGCTCACCTAAAATGAAAAAGATTTTAGTGTCACAGGACGATCATATATGCATCTGGAATTAGGAAACATGTACCTTTTTTCAGAAATGCACCTTTTTCTGTATGCAAACTTCAACTTTTTTTATATATGAACTTCATTGCGAATTTACATTTTATTCCATATGCATCTTCTAGGCAGGATGCGTTCTCCCTCAAAAACAATGTGTTTTGAACTTTCTAGGTGGAAGTCGTTGAACCTCTAGATTATTAAAAAAGCATGCCCTTTTTAGTTCTCAATCAATATGGTATATTGAAAAATTGTACACACAAAGTTTCATATCATTTCGGGAGTAACACGTACATGAAGTTCCATATACTTCATCAAAAATGGTTTAAGATAGTTTACTTTTGGGACACTGAAGCTTGTCTTGACCATAGTTCTTACTAATTTTACTCTGTACATCGGAGCCCATCCATCCATCCATCCCTATTAGGCGGAACAACTGGGTGTTCGCATCCTACTTCTACTGGCGTGCTAAAAACATGTGTCAAGACTGTATACTAGGAGACTGAAGAAGCCAGAGTAGTTGGCCACGTCCCTGCCTCTATATGTTAATTGCCTTTCTTAGCGTCCTGATGCCATTTGTACAGAAGTAATCTCAAGTAAAAGCCACCAATATTTTTCACAGGAGAAACAGTTGAGCCAAATTCTTTTTAACAGCTACCCGAGGTTGTGAAGTGACGGCTGCAAGTTACCATGGAAACTCGTACAAAGAGCAGGGTCCCTAATTAAATTAGCTCTCCCGATATGTATAATTTCTCATTCAGGTATACCTTGCCCGTCCAGTTGTTCATATTGAATCAGTACATATATAACTTGTCTGCTTTACTGCCGCTAGCCGTATGTATTCCTCTAAGTTCCATATGCACTCTGCCCTCCCCTGTGTTCCTTGGGGCGTCGCCTGCGCGCGGCATAATGATATGCCAATACTTAGTGAAAGAGCGTCGCCTGCGTGCGGCATAATGATATGCCAGTACTTAGTGAAAGAACGAACCAGGACAAATATGCGGACGCACATGTAATGCACCTAACCTCCAACCATCGCAAAATATAAATTACTTATGTCCTCGTACACCATAGTCCTGAAGAAATAGCTAGTACTTGTAGGGATATCACCGAACATGTACAGAGCAACAAATAAGAGCAAGTGAAAAACAGAAAATTTGGAGGATTTTTCCCAGTTATTCTTTGCAAAACTCTGAACATCACCAACATGCCACGAAAAATCAATCAACCACTATATGATTCAGGATACTTGTGTACAGATTCTGCTCTAGTTGAGAGATAGAATAAGGAGCCGCTGGCTCCAGCATGGGGGACAGTGAGCAGGTAAGGAAGTGGAATGACGTACCCAGCTGCACTGCACATCACGAATTATTGAATGAGCAGAGCAATACACACCTTGGCGACCTGTCGCTGGACAGTGAGTCGCCGCGACGGATGTGCAGCGCGCATGTGTGCTTCTTGCTGTAGTAGAAGGGGAGTAGAAGAACTAGAACTGCCACCCCCGTCAACCACCCTGATCCCCATGTACAGCATCGTGCTCGCCCTGCTCCAATTCGCGCCCTAGTCCATGATCTCCGCTCCTAGGCCGGACGTGATGCACAGGCGTACTGGTGAAGGCGGGCAAAGGTGTGCGGCGAGCCAGGATCGACCCGGGTTTGGAGGGGTGGGAGCAGCTACTCCATGGATGAACCTTCCTCGAGAAGGTCAAGGTTGCCCTTTTCAGAAGGTCAATGTGGTCAGCCAGGATGGCGCGTGTGTTGGATCCCGGGCGGCATGGTGAAGCCGTGGCCCGCATCGGCTCCGGCGAGGAAGGATGGCATGCATGGAGGAAAAGGCAGTGGGTACTGGGCAAGGGAGCTCCGCCGCTGCGCAGCTTTCAGAGGTTCATCGGGGTGGCGGTCCCGTGTTCGTCTCTAGGGCGGCGGCGAGCGGAGGAGCGTCGGGGCTGCCGTGGCTAGCTCCGCCGGTGGGATCCGGTAGGGGGTGGAGGCGCCCGGGGTTTGCGGGGGCGGCGCCGTGCGGGGTTGGCCGATGGAGGCGGGGCGCGGGGTTGGGCGGCGGCGGCGCGCGGGTTGGCCGGTGGAGCTGAGTGCGGGATTTGGCGGCGGCGGCGGAGCCAGGGGCGGCGGCGGTTGCCCCGGAGGGGAGGCGCTGGATCGGGGAGGTTGGGATCGGGCAAGGGAAGTGGTGGGCGTGGGGCGTGGCTTTTTTTTCATCCGCGAGTTCGAGAAGTTCGGGAGCGAGCAGTCAGGCCCTTATAGGGCTGGCTGTGATCCAAATAGTTATTCTAATCCTGGGATTAGAATAGTGCTACTCTCTCTCTACATATATATATGTATATATATGTATATATATATATGTATATATATATATATATATATATATATATATATATATATATATACACACACACACATATATATATATATATATATATATATATATATATATATATATATATATATATATATAACTACGCATACAGGGACACAATCATATTTTCAGACAAACATTAGAAATATAGCCTTATAATCAAAATAAACACTGTTTTTACAATGATTCGAATTATCACTCGAATAGGAGATTCTTCGCATCGCGCTTCTACCAAAGCGCACCTCTCGCGACTGCGCTAAGTAGTGCCCGGCCGAATATCGGCCCCCCACCGGATCCTGAGACGCTATCATAGCGGCATCCATATCCTTCCAATATGCTTTAACGCGGGCAAGGGCCATCTGTGCACCCTCTATGCATGCCGACCTCCTCATGGCATCGATCCGAGGCATGACCCCAAGGAACTGTTGCACCAAACCAAAGTAATCGTCGGCTTTGGCCCTTCGCCAAAGATGGTCTATTACGCATCGCATTGCAAGCCGGACAGCCTATGAAGCTCGCCACAAGAGCCCATCTTGTCACCAACGGCATCGGGCGTGTGGGAGCATTGAACCGTGATCGTAAAAGCTTCCACTTCCTTCTCACCGATTTTGAAGAACTCCACATCATCACCATACTCTTCGCCAGTCCGCGATGCGTCCCGCCAAACTCCAATGGCGTCCGTCTGTGGAGCGATTGGATCAAGAACTTCGTCTCAGAGCAAATAGGAGCCCCCAGCCGCAATTTTACCGGCCTATTGAAGCTCCTCCCGTGCACCCCTGAGCTCGGTCCGTATTTCCTTGGTGGCATTAAGTGCCTTGCTCAGGTCAGCCGATTTATTAGGAGCTCATACCGGTCAGCAGCATTTTTTAACTCGATAGCCATTTCGGCTATCTTTTCCTCGCTTCAGCGATGAGCAGCCTGTTCGGCTCTCAAATCCTCGGCCGCCTTTAGGGCAGCCACAATGCTCACCCGAGCTTGCTCCTTGGCTAGAGCAAGTTCCGCCCTCAGGGCCTCCACGGTAGCAGCACCATCATCTGCAGTCCGAACATATTACATTAATACGTGCCACCTTAATATTTTCCAATGCAATGGAAAGACAGGACACATACCCTGTGATTTATCCATCCGCTCATTCATTAGAGTGGTATCAGTATCAATCGACCCAATTTGCCTCGTCAGTTCGGCAACTTCAATAGACGGGCGGCGGCCGGACCCACAGGTAACTGCACATATTTACAACGTAAATCATTGGTTTATGATCCTCTGTTTTCTCCCTAGGGGAGACAACCGGAGTCTCAGGGGCTACTATCTATATGGTGTATTCTTCATTACATACCTCAAAGCCTCTGAGAAGGCTTGTAAATGCTTCATTCAAACCACTTGTAGCGGATGAAATCTTCTTGAGTACCACGCTCATTAACGAGTGGTGCTCCTCCGAGAGCGCAGCTCGCTCTAGCAAGCCCAATAGTACGTCCGGCCGGACATCGAACTGCCGGACTCTTCCCATCGCCACCCGTTGTAACCAAAGGCTCCGGGTGTAGGGCGGTTGACGAATTGACTGCCGACTTCGGTAGATCCGGACTCCTCCGTGACGACACCTCGGTGTCGCCCGCTTCATGAGTCGGAGAAGGGGGTGGGGTCTCGCTCTCCATCATCTCCGGAGGAATGTCCCCCAAAGACGAACCCCGTTGAGAAGAGCTGCCAGCCGGACTACAAAAAGTTGAATCTTGGTTATTGATCCAGGATAAATACGGTACTTTCAATTTAATGATTGACTTATGGCTCGGTGGAGGGTTGGCCCATTGGTGGGCATAACACAGTGAGGATGCCCGTCGCGGTAGAGCCCCTTGGTGACACCTTCTTCCCTAGTTTAGGCGTCTCCGTCTCCAAGCCTTCGGAGGAGGCCCTCTTCTTCCCGCGTGGGGAGGAGGCTTTAGCCTCCCCTCCCCGACTATCCTCCTTAGGGGAGGTAACAATTCCCCCGGTTAGGATGCGTAGCGTGTGGAGTTCGGATTCTTCGTCCCTCCCCTTGTCTTTCCCCGAGGGCATTCTTATGAGTTCCCGGTCAAGCATCTTGACCATGGTAGGGGCGGGCAAGCCTTTCGGAAGCGGTGCCGGACACCTGATTCTCTCCGCCTTGCTGAGCCATTCCTGGACGCGGATGATTGTCAGAGCAAACAGTCATGATAAATACAAAACAGGGTGTCCGATATCAAGGCTACTTACTTGGGTATCTAGGAGATTCCAGCTTAGGCCCGCATCCTCGGTGGTGTCCGGACACATTACTTTCCGTCCGAAGAATAATTTGCACATCTCTTCGAGCTTCAAGCCGAAGAAGTGCTTGACAGTCCGCGGACCCTCCGGATTAAATTCCCACATCTGGAGAGGCCGACATTGGCACGGCAACATCCGTCGGATTAACATCACTTCCATTATGCTGACGAGGTTAATGTCCCTCTCAAGAAGCTCCCGGATGCGATTCTGCAGTACTAGTACATCACTAGCAGGCCCTCAATTCCGTCCTACGTCTGTCCAAGACGCCAACTATGATGGAGGGCCCGAGCAGAACTCGGGGGCGGCTACCCACTTTGTGCCCCTGGGAGCCGTGACATAAAACCACCACCGTTGCCATACATCGGATACTTATGGGAAAGAACCCTCTGGCCATGGGGCATCGGCGTTTTTGCTTATTACGGTGCCTCCACACTGCACATGTCGCCCCTCGATCATCGTCGGCTTCACATTGAAGATCTTGAGCCATAATCCGAAGTGTGGCGTGACGTGGAGAAAAGCCTCGCACACGATAATGAACAACGAGATATGGAGGATAGCATCAGGAGCCAGATCATGAAAATCCAACCCATAATAGAACATGATCCCCTACACGAAGGGATGGAGGGTGAAACCCAAACCGCAGAGGAAGTGGGGGACGAAAACGACACACTCATTGGGCTCCGGCGTAGCGATGACCTGCCCTGGAGCAGGAAGCCTGTGCTGGATATGGGAGGTCAGGTATCCGACCTCCCTAAGCTTTGCAATGTCCTTCTCTTCAATTGAGGAGGCCACCCAATGGCCTTGAGGGTCATATCCGGACATATTGGAGGTTCCGGGGGTTGGAGCTTAGGTATTGGGTGTTAGAACTCGAAGTTCGAGAAGGCGCGATGAAGGTGAAAAAGAGGCGTAGGTCTCGACCCCTTTATAAAGAAGGTGAATATCAAGAGTCCCCGGTGTGATCGCTTGAGGCTTATCTAAAACACACGGAGTTATACCAACAGCCGTCATGGGGTCACGCATGCCCATATTGATGGAAAATCCCATAATAAGAGGAACACGATCTCTGCCTTGACAGGACGTGTCAATAAAACCGCCTCGCAACACGAGTCGAGGTGGGGTAGGAAACGTCGGTTCGCGTTGGACCAGGCCATGATGCAAGGGCACGACGCACGAAGATTGCCAGCAAATCAGATTTATACCATGTGAAGATCATCCTGCAGATCCGGACACAGTCTATGTGTTCAATAACTACTTTGGAGTATTCAGAGAAGGAACCCACCTTGCAATGCCGAAGACAATACTGCACGGCGGACTCATCGTCATTGAAGCCTGGTTCAGGGGCTACTGAGGGAGTCCTAGATAAGGGGGTATCCGGACAGCCGGACAGTGTACAACGTCCGGACTATCGAAGCGTGAAGATACAAGACTCAAAACTTCGGCCCATGTCCGGATGGGACTTTCCTTGGCGTGGAAGGCAAGCTTGGCGATCTGGATATTATGTTTCCTTCCTTGTAACCGATTCCATGTAAACCCTAGTCCTCTCTGGTGTCTATATAAACCGGAGAGGTTGGTCCTTAGAAGGCCAATCACAATTACAATCATACCATCATAGGCTAGCTCTTTGGGTTTAGCCTCTATGATCTCGTGGTAGATCTACTCTTGTACTACCCATATCATCAATATTAATCAAGCAGGAAGTAGCGTTTTACCTCCATCGAGAGGGCCCGAACCTGGGTAAACATCTGTGTCGCTTGCTTCATGTTACCATCAGCCTTGACGCACAGATCGGGACCCCCTACCCGAGATCCGCCGGTTTTGACACCGACACCCCTGTTCCCAGAACGCCGACAGGGATAGCGTTAAGCCTCCTTCCCATCCCGGCGGACAGATCCTGCCGGATCTTTGAGCAGCAGTGAGGGGAGAGAGAGGCCAACGAAGTCTTGTTTAGATCTGGAGAGGGCGAGAGAGTGTGAAGATAGCAACTATAAGCGTTGAGGCTCCAGCCAACGTGTATATATATACTGGAGAGAGAGTGTGAAGCGTGCAAACCCTCGAAAATAAGCGCCGAGGATACAACTTATACTCCCTCAATTTTCTTTTTACTCCCCATATAAGATTTGGTCAAAGTCAAACTACACAAAGTTTGACCAAATTTTTATAAAAATATATGAACATCTACAATACTAAAACATTATAGTATGAAAATACGTATCATGGTGTATCTGATAATATTGATTTCATATTGTGAATGTTTATATTTTTTAATATAAAATTAGTCAAACTCAACAAAGTTTGACTTTGACCAAACCTTATATGTGGACTAAAAAGAAACAGACGGAGTACGTGATGAGGTGATTATACGATCACTACGAGATCGTATAACTCTGTATCCATCCATTTTGACAAGTCAAAGAATCCTCCTGGCACAAATTATGCTCAAGTGTAGTTATCGAGCCCGAGACCTCAAGTTTGATGAGCGAACAGGCTAACCAGCTACACAACCAACCTCAAATTATGCTCAAGCGTAGTTATCGTGTCATGTGGCTTTGGTGGTAAGACTATCCACAGTGGTGCAGAAATAATGTAGCCTTAGTCACCTTACCTCTCTCCAGGTAGTATGTTTGGTCCCACCAGTCAGAGGTTGAAACAAACAAATTAATAAGAAAAATTAAAAGTGCCAGCGGTGTATCTTACCTCACACATCTCGCTACTGCTCGGGAAAACTACTAGGGAAAACCTTATACACAGAGATATAGCAGTAGCATTGGTCAAAACACGGCGCTAGCGCTACTTAGTAGTAGCGCTTGTTGCAAAAGCACGCTACAACTATTGTTTTAGCAGCAGTGCGTCTGGACAGAAAAGCGCTACTACTATAATTCCCTCACTAGTGCCGGTTGGCTAGGAATAGTAGTAGCGGTTCTTCCGTACACGCCATCGCTAAAAACTTTGTAGCAAATGTTTATGATTTGAGAGCGCCATCGCTATGAAAAAGAAAAGAGATAGAGAAATAAGTAGAAAATAAATGAAAATGAAAGCAATAGAAAAAGGAGAAATGAAAAAAAAGAAAATGTAAAGAACACAAAAGAAAAAGAAAAATAAAACAGAAAGGAATAGTTGTAGTGCGTTTCGCTGGAAAATGCTATAGCTATCTTAGCTATAGCGCGTTTCTGCAAAACGCGCTACTGCTAGTTTGACTTAAAATCCCGGCAGCATGGGCTCAAAATTTCGCTAAGTCCTTTCCCCCCTCTCTACTCCCCCCTGTCCCCCAACTGATCCATCGCCGCCGTAGCCCTGCCGCCTTCGACCACACCACCACCGCCCGAGGCCGTCTTCGACCACACCGCCGCCGCCCAAGGCCGCCCTCGACCTCACAGCCGCCGCCCGAGGCCGTCGTCGACCTCACCGTCACCTCCCTCGAGCTTACCGCCGCCGCCCTCGAACTCACCACTGCCGCTCGAGCCCGATCAGGACCTCTGCCGCCCGAGCCAGAGCCTGCCCTCGCCGCCGACCGTAAGGCTCTGCCTCTCCTGTCCCCTACCCTCCTCTCTCTCTCTGCTAGGGCAATTCATATATATGTTGATAATGTGTTGATGTTCATATGAACCCTAGGTGTTCATACGAACCCTTGATTTTCTAGGGCAGTAGGCATTTTATAGCATTTAGGAAAAATGATTAGCAATTTTTTTAGGAAATTAGCTTTATGAATTTTTATGAAAATGCATAAATAGTAATTCCATTTAGCTTTAAACTAATATAGGGTATATAAATAATAGTAGCATTTAGCTTTAAATTAACAGAGGCTATAAACAAAAAATACTTAGCTATAAAAAAATATTTGGACTACAGACCTGAATTTGTTCCAAATTTCATTCAAATGAAATTTGAATTATTTAGACTATGGACCTGAATATTTTTGAAGAAATTGGGTGTAGGTACTAAGGTCTTGCTGTGGACATTTTGGTGAGGTCAGTAGGGTTGGAGAAAATGGAGTTCCTAGACTTTTAGCTTTAGACAAAAAACAAAAATATTTAGCTATAACTAAAAAATAGTAGCTATGGCATTTAGCTATAAACAAAAAACAGAATTGTTTTTCTTTTCAAAAACTTGGTCAAACTAATTGTTGCTATGTAAACAAAAAACAAGATTGTTGTTATATGATATATGTCACTGTTGTTCATTTGCATATTCCATTATTGTTGATTGTATCTTTTCATTGAAGTGGCCATGTTATATGCAAATTCCTCAATAGTGTTTGCTCATGTTATATCTTTTCACTGTAGTGGTTCGATTGTGCCCAAGTGGCTTTGTTGTTTCCAGGGAATGAAGCTGAGTGGCCTATGTTTTGCTGGAATGTTGATTCATTTCTATTCCGGCAAATTTCAGGTTCTCGATTTGTCCACTTTTTAGCAAAGGTCATGCTGAAATTTTCCATGAATTTCGGCATGACTTGTGCTACAAACTAGGACATATCGAGTGCTGGGATTTGCCGCACCGGGAAGGAGTCAATGTTCCTGCAAAACAATAGGCCTTTTTTTTGTCATTATTCATTTTATTAGGTCTAGAATTAATTGAGTAGATTTAATCATAGGAAACATGGCTAGCAACGATGAAGGACAGGGTTCTGTTGATTGCGATGACGTCTACCGGGCGGCAGACGAATTTTTGAGCCTTGCCGACGATCAACCGATGTTGTTGCTGGGCCCACCAATGGCATCAGGAACTGAGACCGACACGAAGACCGGTGCTGAGACTGATACCGGCGCTGAGACTCAGACTGACATCGAGACCGGCGCTGAGAGTGAGACCGACGCTGCCTCGGGGAGCAGAGCCAGTGTAGAACCGAAAGCAAAGAGGCAACAGAATCCTAACAAACTCAGGACTACTAGACTGGTGGTCACAGAGGTGGACGACGACAATTTTGAGCCAAAGACGCCCGAGGAAGCACGCAAGTGCTACGGCAATCAAATTGGTTGCATCGTACGGACAACCGCCACCATCAACGATGAGAAACTACAGAAGATAGATTATATGAGGCCCTTCCTCCTAAAGAAGTTTCACCAGATATTCTTGTTCCCGGGCCGGAATGAAAAGGATTATGAAGATCCAGATAAGGACCCCGCAATGAAGAAGATAAACAAACACGCCATGACCAAGTTTAGCGACGCATTGGCCGCCTCAAAAACAAGGGTGAAAGCAAGGATCATCGACAAGGAACCCTACTCTGAGATTGTAAAGGATAATCCAACAATCATGTTAAAGCAGTTTCAAATATTCAAGGAGGCTTGCGAGGCCGAAGCTACCCCAAAAAAGCCTAAGTACATGAAGGGGCTTCAAGAGAGGAACATTGGGAGCCACCACCTCAGAAGCCGTTGTTACGACGGAAAGAGGACCAAATGGGCCAAGGAGGACGCGGAAGCTGCGAGTCTGGGCATCCCAGACCCCTTGGCGGAGTTCACCGTCCCGCAGGAGCATGACGTCCTCAGGGCCCGACATTATTGGGACCAAGTGAAGAAGGTTTACGAGACAAAGCCGGTCACGACGGAGTTCATGAGACTGCATGTAATTTTAGTTTCTGATCAATTCCACTGTACACGTTAGTCATATTTGTAAACGATCATTGTGCCTTTTGCAGAGAGAGAAGCACAGGATTGCGGCCGAAAGCGACTCGCCGTCTAAGGCATTGGTGAGGCCCAAGTGGGACACTCCATTCAACCAGGCATTGAACATATTGAAATGACAACCAGTGGATACTCGACCGTCATATGGACGCGTGCACGGTGTCGGAGACGGCGCCACGTGGAAGAAGTACTACCGTGAAACCACGGAGGAGAGAAAGGAAAGACGAAGGTTAACTGAAGAAAACATCGACAAGAAGGTTGAGATTGCGGTTGAGAAGAAATCATCTCGCATAGCTTGTTACAAAGAAGAGTCTGCCGCAAAATGTGGTTGCAGATATATCTACTTCCTTGGTTCCGGCTGTTTTCACTTGGACCAAGCAAAATTTAGAAAAAAATGCAGCGGACTTTCCCCTTGCTGACTTCTTGGGGACCAGCTCGACTAGCGTTGCACTAGCACATGCTCCGGCACCAGCTCCCACATCGGACGTGCTCGGCGGTGCTTCGTCTTTTGCTGAGCTCGACGCCCTCACGGTATTTGTCACACCGGCCCCTTCAATAAATGTATAATCTACCATTTTCGTTGCCTTTCGAATGTCTCACGTCGCAGACTTTTCTTTGCAGGCCGATGAAATCCCGTGCACCATATTGTACACCATCGACGACCAGAAGGTGGACGCGGGGAAGGCGACGATAATGGAGCCGAAGGAACCATTGTTCCACAGCCGGCCGATCCCCCCAAACGTCTTCAAGGTTTCCGTGGCGAGTGTCAAACCGGGCCACGAGAATTTGCCTCCTCTGATAGTAATGGGGGATGACGACAAGACCCCAAGGCAGCTTGGTGGTTGTTGCAATGGATGGGTCCTGTTGTGGCCAAAGAGTCTGATTAGTCTGGAGGCGGCCGGGAGCACACCCATGAGCACGCAGCCTCAGCAAGGTATGAACATCAACACCCCACCTACCCAATTAGCATCGGGTGTCGGGTTGGGTGATAGCGGACGGGGTAAGGAGGAGGCTCCATTAGTCGCTGATGACGTCGCCATGGATGAGGATGAGGATGACGATGGCACTCAACGATATGTCTATACTGGCGCCTACTCAGGGTTTGAGCGTCACGAGTCGGTGCCTGAATTGCCATCTCCGAACGACCTTCTAGTAGTAAAGAAGTCTAGGAAGAGAGCAAGGAAAGGCAAAAAAGCTGATTCTATGATCCAGCCGCCTCAGCAGCCTCGGCTTCAGGACCGTATAGATATCCCCGATGCAGATAAATGGCATATCCCCGGTCAACCAATCCTACCTGCAACAGCGCTACGGGCCAGATTCGGCGATCTAAGGAGACTTCATGACAGGTGTCAGGCGGATAGAGAAAGGCCTCATCGCCGAAGATCCGGATACCCACTCTACGTGGTTAACGCTCGCGCCAAATGTCGACGTCGATCGCTTCGTCAGACCCGACTCAATGTCACATCGATCTAGCACAGTAACACCTCATATCACTTTGCGGCCTCACGCACGGTATTCCCACGGTGTCGCCTTACCTTTGCTCGGGACCGCTTTAGCCTTTTGGCACACGATATGATAGTGTCGCTAGCATCCATATGATAAGGAGCCCGGCTGACATGGCTAGTCGAAACCCAAAGTGGCACGGACTTACAGGACAGCATCCATGACCCAACATCGAACGTGTCGGTCATCACGAGTAAGTTCCGGCTGTAGCACTGGCTAGCAGACTCGTAAACCGGCTGTAGCGAGCTAACAGACTCCGGTACTCACGCGTGACATTTCCCGAAGGACGTATATAGGAACGAAGAAGGACACATGCCGCCAGCCTAAGTGTTCCGGAGCAAGAGTAAGCTACCATGGCTCAAAGGAATCACTAGGAGACATTTCCGTAAGAGAGGCTACTAAAGATAAACAACTAGATAGTCGATCCCACACATACCAAGCATTTCAATAACATACACACAATATGCTCGATATGTGCAAATACAACATGGCATCACAACATGACCCTACGACTCAAGTATTTATTCAATAGGCCCGAGGAGCGAGATATTACAAACAGGGTCTCATGACCCAACATTGAAAGCATACAAATCAAGCACAAGCGAAGCTAATATGTCCGAGTACGTACATCTATAAATGAAAAAGGCCGAGAAGCCCGACTGCTCACTGATCTCCGCCGAGGGCACAAGATCGTAGCTGAGGTAACAAGCTAAACGTCAAGTCCACGCTGAACTACTAGCGAGACCAAGTCTCTCTGCAAAAAACATAAAATAGGCAAACGTGAGTACAAATGTACCCAAAGAAGACTTACATCGTAACTAACTACATATGCATCATTATCAACAAAGGGGTAGTGGGGTTTAACTGCAGAAGCCAGCTTTGACTCGGTGGCTATCCTAAACTACGAATCGCAAGTAACTCTTTGAGGTGGCGCACGAGTCCACATATTCACCATATCAATACTCCACTATGGATCCGCCCCGCCTCCCTCACGAGAACGCCATCCATAGCACCCACGCTTATCTTGCGTATTTTAGAGTATCCACTTTCACTTGTCTATGAACTATGCAAGGGTCCAAGCTTCCATATCCGAGGAATCCGCTATTCAATAGATAATGATAACCCCGCAGGGTGTACTTCTTCACACACGCTCGCCACTTATCGCCTCAGACACGCTATGTACCTCGGCAACCTTCAAGCGAAGCAGCGAGGAGTCGGCCACGCCTACCTAAACACTCAAGTCTCTCTTCCGTGTTTATCGCCTATTCGGGTTCCATCCGCAAGGAGATCCGCCGGGTGTCGCCACGGCCCCAAACGATGTGAGCAGGTTCCCAAGCCCACCATCCGGTGCCACTTGGTACACCGTACATCAGGCCTAGTCTCGTCCCAAGCCCACTGCACGGGTGCCACTTGGTAGACTACTAACACTACCTACAAACACCGTAAACTAGTTGCAACTCCCGGACAGAGAACAAGTGTGATTAAGAAGCCGAGAGGGTCGAAGTTACCGAACCCAATGTGTGGTAGTAACTGCTCATGGATCACAAACACGTAACTCAGTTCTCGAGGACGGCTGCAATGAGACAACCCACCATGTACTCCTACATGGCCTCTCACCGCTACCTTTACCAAATCGTGTTCACACACTTAGCACTCAACAAGAGGACATGTTCACACACCTCCGATTCATTCCCGATGAATCGGACCGACACAACTCTAAGCGATAGCAGCATGACAACAAGCATGAATGAGTAGGCACATCGTGGCTCAAACAACTCCTACTCATGCTAGTGGGTTTCATCTATTTATCGTGGCAATGACAGTCATGCAGAGGATAATAGGGTTCAACTACCGCAGCAAGTAACAGCTTGTATCGTTGTTGTCCTAATGCAGCAAAAGAGAGCAGGAGCGAGAGAGTGGGATTGTATCGAATGAACAAGGGGTTTTGCTTGCACGCACTTCAAGATAGTATATCTCTTCATCGGTGTCATCGAACTCATCGTCGAACGCGCTCTATCGAGAGGGGGCGATTACCGGCAACTGAGAAAGAAACACAATCAATGCAAATGCACAATATGATGCATGATCATGACATGGCAATATGCCGTGGTTTGAGCTAATGCAACTAGCAACAGATTAAATGGAGTTGGTTTGAATACAAGATTCAAATTCAAACTCCATATGTGATTATTCAAATGCCATTTAAATGATTTGTGCTAAACAGCAGCTATAAGTTGTTCCAACATGCATGAAAATGGTACAGATGGATAGATTGGATTTTTCTGATCATTTTTCATATACAATTTATTTCATTCTGAGCTACGGTTGAATTTATATGAATTTTGGAAGTTTATACTATTTTCTGGAATTTTCTAAAAAGAATAAATCCAGAAAAGGGTTTATTGCGTCACCTGGCGTCAGCGTGACGTCAGCAAGTCAACGGGGCTGGTCCGGGTCAAACCGACGGCTGGGACCCACATGTCAGTGTAACAACTAACTAACAGAGTTAATTAGTGTCGTTAAACACTAACCCAGGTTAATTAGAACCTAGGCCCGCACGCCGCTGACTCATTTAGTTAACCAGTAGTTAGCACTAGATTTTATCCTAAACTAAAAATCGTCACCGTCGGGCCCACATGTCATCGACCCAGGGAGGTCAAACCTCGGTCGATCGAGCCTAATACGCCGATGCTCGTCGCCGCGCGATTTACAGAGACGGCGGAGCAGCTCGGAAACACGCTTCTGGGCGGCGGTTTTACGCGTGGTTGACGCTCACGGACAGTGAGGGTGCGCCAGATCCAATCGGGCGAGCGGCAGCTGCTGTGGTGGCCGGAGTCGCTGAATCAAGCTTCGGCGGCCGGAGCTCGGGTTGGTGCGGGTTGGCGCTTAGGGGAACGGTAGGTCGAGCTGGTGGCGCGCCCGCCTCGGGAGCGAAGCCGAGCACGGGCAACGCCGGACGCTGTGGCAGCAGCAGCTGGCTACGGCGGCGCCATGGACGGCGGCAAGAAGCTTCGGCGCGGCAAAGGTTAGTGCTAGAGGGCGAGTTAGATCATGGGAGAGAGGGGTTCGGCAGAGGAGCTCACGGCGAGGTCGATGAGTAGCTCAGCGTGCTCGGGGAAGGCCGGACGGCGACGAGTCGATGATGGGGATCCGCGGCGGCCGGCGATGAAGAAGAGGCTGGTGACGGTGTTTCGAGGCATCCGCGCCGAGTGAGTCGACGGGAGGACGAGGGCGTCAAGCGGAGGCCATGGACACGTCGGCGAGGCGGGGGAGGACCTGTGGCCGCGGCGAACGGCGTCGGTGGCGACGGCAGCGCTCGGTGGTTTGCGCGCGAGGGAGCCAGAGGAGGAGAGGGGCTCGGGAAGAGAGTGAGAGGGGTCCAGGGGGTGCGTGGCGACGGAGGAGATCCAGGCGACGGGGACACAGCAGCGGTGGTGGAGGTGGCGGCGCGTCTTGGCTGGGCCGCGCGCCTGCCCATCGGGCGGGAAGACGACAGGAAGTGGCGGCGGTGGGCTGGGCCCAGATGGGCTACCACCGGGCATGAGATAAGGTGTAGGCGATGGTAAGCTTCATCTTTGTTTTATATTTCTGTTACTTACTTTTGATTTAGTAAAATACTAAACCATTTTATAAAATCCTGAAAATAATTATGTGGCTAGAACTAAAATATACCATACAACATAAAATGTTCCAGAATTATTGGACATATATTAATTATATATAAAATATATATCCAATGCAAATAGTTATTGAATTTATTTCAAAGGCCCAAAATAATTAACTCTGAGATACCAAAAATATTGTTTTGAGTTTTACCTCTTTGCAATATTTTCAGGGGCTAAGATAAACATTTTCTTGGACTTCTCTGAGAAGATTTAATGTTGATCATTTTTAAAAAGTTTTCTGAGGCTTTGAAGATCCCTCAATTCAAATTTTCATTTGAATTAAAACATGATGCACACATGAGGGTCTAACCTAGTGCATAACAGAACCAGGGATGTGACAACTCACCCCCACTAAACAAAAATCTCGTCCCGAGATTCAAGCGTAGGGTAAGGTGAAGGGGGAACGCAAACTAGCACAATCTTCACGATCCAGGTTGCACTTCAAATGAACGTTGATTCGATCACCATCATTGTCTCGAGGTTTTGCTCTGAGAACACCATCCCACATGACAACAAGTAGAAAGGGAAAACTCTAGTAGGATCGATCTTCTCGAAGATCAAACAACTTAAGATCAGCTCACGGAGTGAGTCATAAAAACATCTCGCAAGATGAGATACAAGGCACACATCTAGAGGAATGGAGTGGAATAGATGACGAGGGTTCACTAGGTAGACAACAATTCCACACCTAAGAGGGTGGTGAACGGTTGTCAACGTAGCGAGAGTTTGATTTGCCATGATACCACAAATGAGACATTTTAGAGGAAGGCAATTCGTGGATATATCCCCTTATGGCAAAAAGAATTACATTTGATTCAAAGATCATTGAAACTCTTTACACCAGCCTAAGGCAATTCACAATTGATCATTTGAAGGAATCCAAAGAATAACACTCTCGGCCGTAATGGATGATGTGGATTACCTTGTTGAAAACAACACAAGGGTTGATTTTAGTAATCGGGAGAAGCTCAACAAGAGAGAGTGAGTCCACCGCTTGAAAAGTTATAGCATAATCGAGGAAACCGAGAGCAATCCCGCTTAGTGCCGATGGTAACACCTAACGCTTGTGCGTGCTCTCAAGAACTTGAGCATTTCCATATTCATCAAAGTTTTACCAACATCCGTGTCGTGGATCCCGCAATACAACATACTACCATGACGAATGCTTGGTGGAGGATGCGATACAAAGGAAGACAACACTTTCTCGATTTCACCTTAGCGAGGCCAAGGAACGAAATCGACGATCGACCAAGAGACATTTAGCACTCCGCTTCTAATGTTCTCCTTGATGTACTAGCGATCCCATTCATTGAAATGGTCCGCATCTAGAACATCAAGTAAAAGGTCGGACTTCGAACACAAAAATCATAAGGCACAACTAGAGAGTAACTCCTACTAAGTCCTTATGGGGAGGTGGCCAACTTCTTCAATCATGATATTACGTAAACAGGTCTTCCTACCGGGTGTGTTGGTCACGACATCCACTTTACCAAAGTTACGAGAGACCAATATTATAGTTCTTGGGAAATGTCTCAACCATCATATCTGCCGAGATTCAGATCTGGTTGGTGTCGAATAATCCGCACTCATGGAGTCTAGAAAGAAAATGAAAGTTTGCAAGACAAGTCCATTTAGATGACGCTATGAGATTCTCGAAATGAACTACGATAGTAAGCCCCAAAACATGAGCTGGTATCGCTACAACATGTGAACACGTTGTCCGAGACAAGCATGACCACATAGTAGTCTTGTAATAAAACACTACCGAGTTCAGGTGGGGAACCATCATCGAGGATATCAAAGTCTTTACGCAAGTCCATGGATTAGATCCCAAGCATAGACTTCTCTTCCTTGAACAAGTCAATCAGTGGCTTGGTGTGCTAGGGACACATATAGAATGAAGGTTGCAAGTCTCCAAACTATAGAATACTTCGCACGCATGCATGACTGACTTGGGATGATTCCAGAGGAGATAAAACAAGCCTTCTCAAATTCATGGCGGCAACTTGCATCAAGTACACATGAACTAGAGGAACTCACTTCTTTCGTCCAAACATATGCTTCATGAACGGGACATGAAGATAATGCTTATAAAGTTTCCAACACTAGATGGATGTTCAACATGATCATGGAGAAGATAAAATGCTGCTGATGGGCTCAACAACAAGTCATAGGGATGGCCATATAAATGGAATTCCATAATTATGTGAACAAGAGCATAGCATCGGTCAGACCCAAAAGATGTAATGGTGTATGCTCGAGGATAACCGCGAGTAAGACAACATTACGAATATCGTTATTCTGATTTGATTTGACAATAGCCCATACTCAAATCAAAGTTTTTATAAGATAATAGGTCCAACAACCGATCACAGGACCAATCGATGAAGATATCATCTTTCTTCAACTAACACACCAACACTAGGATATCCCTTTGAAGCGAACTAGGTTAGGTAAGCTTTTATCTTCTAACTCTCCAAGTTGTCGCTTAGCTTAACCAACTAGCTCGTGGGTATCCAACACGGATTCTGGAGAAGAGGTGGTTTACAAGAAACCATCTTGATCACAAACTCAACATAGCGGTCAGTGACAACTGGTAATACTTCCGAGAAGATATACGGAAAATCACGAACCACCGGTATGTTACTAAGCTCGAGAGCAATCTTGCTTTTCGAGGCAAGATGATATGGTGAAATAAGCAAGGGATTGAATAATCCTAACTCATTGATCAAGAGTGCACCGTAAATAAGGACTAGGTAGCACGATCAATCCTAGGATGATAATTCAATGATCAAAGACACTAAGAATGAAGTTATTGTCCATTTACTACCAAGCAACGGAGTTGCTAGGAGTATTGATTTCGCACATCACGGTACACTTGTCGGCATTCCGGTTACAATAACACGGGAACCGAGGAATGAACAATGATGGCAAGAAGTATTATCGCGCCAAGAATTCATAAGAGGTGGTGCAATTCTCATGACAATCTCGACATAAAGAGGGTAACACTTGAGGTAGAATGTAACAAAAGCTGGATTGGCATTTTGATCTGCGGAATACAACTACTTTGACCCAATCCTGGAAATGGATAAGGTACTGGAGTTTGTTTCTCCTAGTCATTCCGGAATAGAATGGCTTGACGGACCACAAGAGTAATAGGCATCGATGAACGAAGGCACGCATACTCTTGACTATCAATTGATAGACGAGGGTCGGAAGACAACTAAGATGGGACAACTCAAAAGAACATATGATTTTCTGAGTTGTGGATGCATAGGTTAATATGTCGAACCAAGTTCAATAGGTTTCTTCCAGATAACCCATGCAGAAAGGTAGAACTGGCAGAATCACAATTATGATTGGAGAACCCATCGAGAGCACTCCGGTTGTGATATTTTGATCCAACAAACATCTGCCATAAGTGGTTCATAGTATTTGGAAGAAGGAAATACCACGGACCTCGAGGCTATCACAAGGTTACTAGTATCCTAAAGGGACTAGCAAACACTATCAACACGAGGTAAGTAGGGTGAATATCGGGTTCAAAACCCACGAGTAGAATACCTACCAACTAAATTGCATCACGGGATGCTTTCGGGAATAAAGGCCAGAATCATCACACTGGGACACAAAGCATGGCTAAACTGCTAGATGATCCCCCTAAGACACCTAGGGTCATAATAATAACTCCAACATATATGTCGAGGTAATAGAATACTTCAACTCAACAATTGGTGTGATTAACTCCGCCCAAAGGAACATCAAAACCGAAGGAAAGGATTTGCAAGTGCATCGATTGTTTAGAAACTCGATGACTCGGACAAAGATAACGGCTGTAAATGCTCAAAAAATTGGAGACATGTTACAAAAATGGTGGCATAGCCACTCGTAGCACAAAATCAAGGTTTCGGATCAACAGCTATGAACATACGGAAGTAGTAAACCGAGCTAAGATTTGAAACTAACAATTCTATAAGTCTATGGTTTAGTAACACGTCATCCTAATAGATAGATGAGAAGGCCTAGTTCTTAATCCCGTAGAAAAGATAAGATGACTCGGATCGTAAGGGCATAAGGTAAAGGAGTAAAAAGAGCCTTACGTTCCATCCCACAATTAATTCAACTACATATAACTAAAGCATTTCTAGACTCAACTTCACCGCTTTGGCTTGGTAATCCCACAGCAATAAGCTCGATACCAAAACTGTCAGACCCGACTCAATGTCACATCGATCTAGCTCAGTAACACCTCATATCACTTTGCGCCTCACGCACGGTATTCCCACGGTGTCGCCTTACCTTTGCCGGGACCGCTTATGCTTTTGGCACACGATATGATAGTGTCGCTAGCATCCATATGATAAGGAGCCCGGCTGACATGGCTAGTCGTAAACCCAAAGTGGCACGGACTTACAGGACAGCATCCATGACCCAAAGATCGAACGTGTCGGTCATCACGAGTAAGTTCCGGCAGTAGCGGGCTAGCAGATTCCGAGAACCGGCAGTAGCGGCTAACAGACTCCAGACTCAACGCGTGACATTTCCCGAAGGACGCATACGAGAACGAAGAAGGACACATGCCGGCCAGCCTAAGTGTTCCTGAGCAAGAGCAAGCTACCATGGCTCGGTGGAATCACTAGGAGACATTTCCGTAAGAGAGGCTACTAAAGATAAACAACTAGATAGTCAGATCCCACACATACCAAGCATTTCAATAACATACACACAATATGCTCGATATGTGCAAATACAACATGGCATCACAACATGACCCTACGACTCAAGTATTTATTCAATAGGCTCCGAGGAGCGAGATATTACAAACAGGGGTCTCATGACCCAACATTCAGAGCATACAAATCAAGCACAAGCGGAAGCTAATATGTCTGAGTACAGACATCTATAAATGAAAAAGGCCGAGAAGCCCGACTGTCTACTGATCTGCCGAGGGCACAAGATCGTAGCTGAGGTAACAAGCTAAACGTCAAGTCCACGCTGAACTACTAGCGAGACCAAGTCTCTCGCAAAAACATAAAATAGGCAAACGTGAGTACAAATGTACCCAAAGAAGACTTACATCGTAACTAACTACATATGCATCATTATCAACAAAGGGGTAGTGGGGTTTAACTGCAGCAAGCCAGCTTTGACTCGGTGGCTATCCTAAACTACGACTGCAAGTAACTCTTTGAGGTGGCGCACACGAGTCCACATATTCACCATATCAATACTCCACTATGGATCCGCTCCCATCTCCCTACGAGAACGCCATCCATAGCACCCACGCTTATCTTGCGTATTTTAGAGTATCCACTTTCACTTGTCTATGAACTATGCAAGGGGTCCAAGCTTCCATATTCGAGGAATCCGGCTATCGAATAGATAATGATAACCCCGCAGGGTGTACTTCTTCACACACGCCTCGCCACTTATCGCCTCAGACACGCCATGTACCTCGGAACCTTCAAGTGGAAGCCGAGGCGAGGAGTCACCACGCCTACCTAAACACTCAAGTCTCTCGTCCGTGTTTATCGCCTATTCGGGTTCCATCCGCAAGGAGATCCGCCGGGTGTCGCCACGCCCCAAACGATGTGAGCAGGTTCCCAAGCCCACCATCCGGTGCCACTTGGTACACCGTACATCAGTGTTTAGTCTGTCCCAAGCCCACCTGCACGGGTGCCACTTGGTAGACTACTAACACTACCTACAAACACCGTAAACTAGTTGCAACTCCCGGACAGAGAACAAGTGTGATTAAGAAGCCGAGAGGGGTCGAAGTTACGGAACCCAATGTGTGGTAGTAACTGCTCATGGATCACAAACACGTAACTCAGTTCTCGAGGACGGCTGCAATGAGACAACCCACCATGTACTCCTACATGGCCTCTCACCGCTACCTTTACCAAATCGTGTTCACACACTTAGCACTCAACAGAGGGACATGTTCACACACCTCCGATTCATTCCCGGCGAATCGACCGACACAACTCTAAGCGATAGCAGGCATGACAACAAGCATGAATGAGTAGGCACATCAGGGCTCAAACAACTCCTACTCATGCTAGTGGGTTTCATCTATTTACTGCGGCAATGACAGGTCATGCAGAGGATAATAGGGTTCAACTACCGCAGCAAGTAACAGTTGTATCGTTGTTGTCCTAATGCAGCAAAAGAGAGCAGGAGCGAGAGAGTGGGATTGTATCGGAATGAACAAGGGGGTTTTGCTTGCCTGGCACTTCTGAAGATAGTATATCTCTTCATCGGTGTCATCGAACTCATCGTCGGAACGCGTCTATCGAGAGGGGGCGATTACCGGCAACTGAGAAAGAAACACAATCAATGCAAATGCACAATATGATGCATGATCATGACATGGCAATATGCCGTGGTTTGAGCTAATGCAACTAGCAACAGATTAAATGGAGTTGGTTTGAATACAAGATTCAAATTCAAACTCCATATGTGATTATTCAAATGCCATTTAAATGATTTGTGCTAAACAGCAGCTATAAGTTGTTCCAACATGCATGAAAATGGTACAGATGGATAGATTGGATTTTTCTGATCATTTTTCATATACAATTTATTTCATTCTGAGCTACGGTTGAATTTATATGAATTTTGGAAGTTTATACTATTTTCTGGAATTTTCTAAAAAGAATAAATCCAGAAAAGGGGTTTATTGCGTCAGCCTGGCGTCAGCGTGACGTCAGCAAGTCAACGGGGCTGGTCCGGGTCAAACCGGACGGCTGGGACCCACATGTCAGTGCAACAACTAACTAACAGAGTTAATTAGTGTCAGGTTAAACACTAACCTAGGTTAATTAGAACCTAGGCCCGCACGTCAGTGACTCATTTAGTTAACCAGGGTAATTAGCACTAGATTTTATCCTAAACTAAAACCGTGTCGTGGCCGGGCCCACATGTCATCGACCCGCAGGAGGTCAAACCCTGGTCGATCGAGCCTAATACGCCGGCTCGTCGCCCGGCGGCACGAGAGACGGCGGAGCAGCTTTAAACACGCCACGGGCGGCGGTTTTACGCGGGTTGACGCTTCACGGACAGCCGAGGGTGCGCCGCATCCAATCGGGCGAAGCGGCAGCGGCTGTGGTGGCCGGAGTCGCCGGAATCAAGCGCGCGGCGGCCGGAGCTCGGGGTTGGTGCGGTTGGCGCTAGGGGAACGGTAGGTCGAAGGTGGCGCGCCGGCTCCGGGAGCGAAGCCGAGCACGGCAACGCCGGACGCTGGTGGCAGCAGCTGTGGCTACTGCGGCGCCATGGACGGCGGCAAAGAAGCTCTCGCGCGGCAAAGCTTAGTGCTAGAGGGCGAAGTTAGATCATGGGAGAGAGGGGTTCGGCAGAGGAGCTCACGGCGAGGTCGATGAGTAGCTCAGCGTGCTCGGGGAAGGCCGGACGGCGACGAGTCGATGATGGGGATCCACGGCGGCCGGCGATGAAGAAGAGGCTGGTGACGGTGTTTCGAGGCATCCGGCGTCGAGTGAGTCGACGGGGAGGACGAGGGCGTCGAAGCGGAGGCCATGGACACGTCGGCGAGGCGGGGGAGGACCTGTGGGTCATGGCGAACGTCGCTGGCGGCACGGCAGCGCGGTGGTTTGCTTGCGAGGGAGCCAGAGGAGGAGAGGGGCTCGGGAGAGAGTGAGAGGGTCCAGTGCGTGGCGGCGCGAGGAGATCCAGCGACGGGGACACAGCGGCGAGGTGGAGGTGGCGAAGCGCGTCTTGTGGCCACGCCGCTCGCTACATCGGGCGCGGGAAGACGACAGGAAGTGGCGGCGGTGGGCTGGGCACGCCAGATGGGCTGCCACCGGGCCGCCAGATAAGCGTGTAGGCGGCAGGTAAGCTTCATCTTTGTTTTATATTTCATTACATTCGCTTTTGATTTAGTAAAATACTAAACCATTTTATAAAATCCTGAAAATAATTATGTGGCTAGAACTAAAATATACCATACCACATAAAATGTTCCGTAATTATTGGACATATATTAATTATATATAAAATATATATCCAATGCAAATAGTTATTGAATTTATTTCAAAGGCCCAAAATAATTAACTCTGAGATACCAAAAATATTGTTTTGAGTTTTACCTCTTTGCAATATTTTCAGGGGCTAAGAGGAACATTTTCTTGGACTTCTCTGAGAAGATTTAATGTTGATCATTTTTAAAAAGTTTTCTGAGGCTTTGAAGATCCCTCAATTCAAATTTTCATTTGAATTAAAACATGATGCACACATGAGGGTCTAACCTAGTGCATAACAGAACCAGGGATGTGACAGCTTCCCCGCCGATAAGTTCTTCCTTCGGTTCGCTTACATATTCGACATGTTTCACGTGAAGAAGCTGGATTTTATGTTTGTCCGCCTTTATGCCTAGCACATGAACTACATCATCAGGGTTGAGCAGATACCTCATATCTTTATCGCTGACCTATATTACATGCACAAGGGCTTCTTGGGAGTCTGCGCAAAGCACGGTGAATACGCGAGGGATTACATTGTCAGCTTCATGCTCGCCAATAAGGACAAGGAGGTGATTCTCGTGCCTTATCATCCCATGTAAGTCATCCGCGTTGCTATCCTTCCTTCGATTTCAATCATTCATTTGCACGGTGGAGGCTAATTAATTTGAGGTGTACTTATTTTGCACAGCGGCGGGCGCGCCGTCCACATCATCCTCCACCCCCGATTCTCCCACACTCTTTACTTGTACTCGTCGAAGAACATTCACAAAAAGGATTACACCCACATCAAGGATATTCTCGACAGTGCTATGTTTTACTACCAAGCAAGGGGTGGAGAGGTGAAGGACAAGAAGAGAAGGGGCGGCAGGGTCGCTTTCAGCCATAAGACCGACTTCTGCTGCATCCAGCAACCGAACGATTCTCTTAATGATGGATTCTATGTCCTACACCACATGCTAGAGTATAGACGGGATCACCAGAACCTTCGCATGTCACCTAGATCTAGCGATGCCCATATTCTGCAATGGGCAAAGGACATAGGAGATATCGACGATCATCGACTTCGAGCTGAGTTCTATAACATCCAGCGCGAACTTGCCCAAATCATCATGAAGGAGGTCGTCGGAAAAATAGGGATGTCCTACAGAGAAGGCCAAATGTCGCGGGAAGATGTCCAAACATGGATAGCCTCTTAGCGTATTGACATCAAGCCTTTCACTAAGCTCGAGGACTATCTCCCTGACATGGATGGATGCGTTTAGTCCATACTTTCTATATGGCAAAACTTTGAGTTATGCACGGTGAAACTTTATTTGTGATGTAATTAAACAGTCCTCCTCCTCGACTAGCGAAGATCACTCTAGGTAGGGCATTTTGGGTACGATGAACTTTGTTATTTATGCTTATGATATGTTGTTTCTATTTTTGCCAAGTCTGTCTCTTTCTGTTGCTCAACTATATATGTTGCATATCATCGACTCATGTGACGATGCAGGTGCATAGATCATAGATGGCGAAGAAGTGCTACGCCAGGAGTATATATACGACGAGTGGCCGGAGTGTCAGGCCCAGATGTACCGGTTTCCGGTTTCCGAGTGACAGGCAGTAGTTAGTTTAGGTTCACGCTAATGCGAGAGAGGGATACGAACTCATGTACTCAAAGTGATAGCTCTTCTCACGTAAATCATTGTTTAGATGGATGACAATGTATTTGCAAGTAATCGAGACTTGTATCGCTATTTTCGAGATGATGACGAGAGACCACTTTGTGTTGGTTGATGATTGTGATGATGACATGATTTGATGAGACTAATTGTATGTATATGCTATGATTACATTTGTATGTGTACGATATGCTAAAGATTATTGTATAAAGCCTATTCAAATACAAAACAAATATGGAGGGGAAAAAACTAATAAAACTAGTAGTAGCAAGGGGGGGGGGGAATTTAGCAGTAGTGTCGCCTTACCAGTAGCGCTTCCTTGTAAACAGCGCTGCAGATAATATCAGCAGCGCTCTTCTCTAAACCGCGCTACAGCTATTCATGTATAGTAGTAGCGTGGGACAGCGCCATAAATGACTATCGTTAGTCAGAAGCCTTATTAGTAGCGCCGGTCCCCGCGCTACTGATAGGCCTAAAACCCGCGCTGCTGCTAGGCTTTTCCCTAGTAGTGGAACACTGTCCAATTGATCCCTCTGTTTGCTCACGTACTATTTTAAGTGAATCCTTATTATAACATGCACACAATTTTGGGCACTTGTATTCGAATTAAGTAAGTGTGCCACTGTATCTCGTATACTTACTACTCCCTCCGTCTAGGTGTAATAAGTCACGTTAGAAGGTGCAACGAGACCAAGGTGCGTGCGTGTGCGTGTGTGTGTGTGTGTGTTAGAGAGAGCGACAGGTCGACCTACACCTACAGAGAGATGGTGTGTAGTGTACGATTTTAGCCGCGAGAGTCGGTGCATCCTCTCATTTCCGGGCGTGTCCGGTAGGGACATGCGGACAGCCGCCACGCCCGCTCCTGACCAGCCTAGCACACTGAAAGCCCCTCCAGCGCCCGCGTGCGCTTCTCGCCAAAAACGGTCAGTGCCGCTCCAAAGAATCGGTGTCACATTCATGCCCGGGCAGAGCGGACGCGACCTCTCACTGGCGCAAGAGTGATGGTTGCTTCGTCCGTCAAACTTACTGCTGGGTCTATGTGATTTGACGGCTCATTGGTCTTTATTACTGAGGTGGTAGGACTGCTGGATGTCCCACGCTTTCGGCGAAAGGAGGTACTACTCGATTATAATTTTCTCTATTCTTACAGCGGAGTGCAAGAGCAGTGAAAACACGCAGGCTCAGTGATTACATGGCCCACCTCACACTATCACTGTGCGACACCTAACTCTTTACATAGTACTCCCCCCCATTCCTAAATATTACTAGATGAGTCCCCGCGCGTTGCCACGGAACAGCCGTATATCTCTCTGCGCAAAATTATCGATTTCATAGAACTAAAAAAAACTCTATAACCACATGACAAATGTGGTAGCCAAACTAAATAAACTCCCATCATAATTTAGATCATCCCACGTAAGGAAAAAAGATCAGCCAACTCCTACTGCATAATGGGATTATATTTTTCTTTTTGACTTGTTAATGGGACTTAAAAGCTCACTTACATGCATGCTATCGGTGCATGCCACGGTATTTCTGCATGCATGCCACGGTATTTCTGCATGCTTGCATGTGGCTTAGTGCGGAGCCTCTCAACGTCTAGATCAGACAACTATTATGGACTGATTTAGTTCATCTAACAGCTACATTAATTTTGATGATGTGGCTCAAGGAGAGGATAGAGAATTCCTAGTAGTGGGTGAGGGAGTCCTGGATTAGGGGGTATCCGGATAGCCAGACTGTGTACAACGTCCGGACTATTGAAGCATGAAGATACAAGACTCAAGACTTCGGCCCGTGTCCGGATGGGACTCTCCTTTGCGTGGAAGGCAAGCTTGGCGATCCGGATATTATATTTCCTTTCTTGTAACCGACTCCGTGTAAACCCTAGCCCTCTCCGGTGTCTAGATAAACTGGAGAGGTTGGTCCTTAGAAGGCCGATCACAATTACAATCATACCATCATCGGCTAGCTATTAGGGTTTAGCCTCTACGATCTCGTGGTAGATCTACTCTTGTACTACCCATATCCTCAATATTAATCAAGCAGGAATTAGGGTTTTACCTCCATCGAGAGGGCCCGAACTTGGGTAAACATCTGTGTCCCTTGCTTCCTGTTACCATCAGCCTTGACGCACAGATTGGCACCCCCTACCCGAGATCCGCCGGTTTTGACACCGACATTGGTGCTTTCATTTAGATTTCCTCAGTGTCGTCTGTCAGATTTCGGGTTCCGGCAGACCCTTGAGGTTCGAACACTGGGGTGCACGTGGAGATCACACCCCCAGCCTACCCATGTTTCACCGCCTCGTAAGGATCTAAACTACTCAAAGAGCGACACAAGGGACACAAGATTTATACTGGTTCAGGCCACCATTGTGGTGTAATACCCTACCCAGCTTTGTGGTGTGTGGATTGCCTCAGGGGCTGATGAGGAACAAGATAAGGGAAGAACAGCCTCACGAGGGTCTGTTTCTGGTTGGTGCGATGAACTCTCTAGGGGGTTCTCTCTCTCTCTCTGTGTGTGTGTGTGTGTGTGTGTGTGTGTCTTTTGTGCAGATCCGATCAGATCTCTCCTCCTACCCTGTGGGTGGCTAGTCCTATTTATAGGCGAAGGCCCCGGGCCTCTTCCTAAATATTGAGCGGGAAGGGCGCCAACAATTGGCCATTTTGAAGCGGAGCATCTAGTACACTTATCCTGACTGAAGTTAGTCCTCGCCTGCCAAAAGACCCTGACAATGACGCTGGCTTGGGCTCCACGATGACCTCCGTTCTGTCGTCCTGCTGGTCTTGGTCTTGTTGCACCGAAATGGTTGCCTTTGCTTGATACCCTTGCCTGCGCTTGCCCTTTGCACCAAAGCGAAACAAGGACTTTGCGAGCGGCGCCCGCACCGCCTTGGTCGTCATGGCTTGCGCCACGAGCACTGGTGAGGTACCCGCCTTGCTCTCTCCGCCTCCTCGCGAGCCACCGACGAGGCCATGCCCGAGGAAGCCTCCATCATCCGCCTCATGAGGCTTGGCCCCTCGCGAGGGTCTTGAGCATGTGTTGATGAAGATGGGCGACTTGGGCCACCTTGAGCCACACCGCAGTCGCAGTGTGCAAGTCTGGTACCCCGTGCCCCTGAATGCCGACAGAGCCCCGGGCGAAGGCGACTTGGACTTGGCTTAGTAGTGAAGCAAATAGGCAAGTCTGAGCGCCGCGTCCCCAATAGCTCATGACCTTTTGGGCGCCAAGCGTGGCGGTTGATTGACGTGGGCGCCCTCGCTCCCCACGACGCCAAAGAATCGCACAAGCCGATAAGGGAGCGGTACTGTCGAGCTTACCTTTTTGCCTTCTCCCGACCGCCTAGATCTCCTTTCTTGCTCTGGCCTTCTTGCTTCCGAAATCCCCAGATCCACTCCAACTCTGCATCCTAGCAAGGCATGGCGCCTCACCAGACCCCAGCCGGACATGGTACTCGCCCACCTTGGATCCTCCGAATGTGTCGGAGAAGAATCTTGCTCGAACGCGCCAGATGATGGCGACGCATGGCCACGACGGGGCGGCTGCGCTCAAGGTTGGCACCGTCCTTCCTGAGGGCAGAGGAAGCACCTTCTACCCGCTCTTCGTGAGCTCCATCACCGCCGGTCTGGTGCCCCCTTTTTCCGAGTTCTTCCTGTCAGGACTCCGACTCAATGCCACATCGATCTAGCATGTAACACCTCATATCACTCTGCGGCCTCACGCACGGTATCCCCACGGGTGTCGCCTTACCTTTGCCCAGGACCGTTTGCGCCTTTTGGCACACGTATATGATAGTGTCGCTAGCATCCATATGATAAGGAGTCCGGGCTGACATGGCTAGTCGTAAACCCAAAGTGGCACAAACTTACGAGGACAGCATCCATGACCCAAAGATCGAACGTGTCGGTCATCACGAAAGTGAATCTGTGCTTTAGCACTGGCTAACAGACTCGGTGAACCGTCTTTAGAACGGGCTAACAGACTCCGGTATTCATCGCGTGACATTTCCCGAAGACGTACCACAGAACGAAGAAGGACACATGCCGGCCAGCCTAAGTGTTCCGGAGCAGTAGCACGCTACCATGGCTCAGTGGAAGCACTAGGAGACATTTACCGGTAATAGATGCTACTAAGGATAAACAACTAGATAGTCAGATCCCACACATAGCAATACAAATTACACGTACGCATAACATGCAAGTATGTGCTGTACAACATGGCATCACAGCATAACTCAACAACTTATATAGATAAGGCTCAAAGAGCCATCATAGCATTTATTGCAAACAGGGGTCACAAGACCCATCATACAGAGCATACAAGCAACAAGCGGAAGCATTACATGTCTGGGTACAGACATCTACAAATGAAAAAGGCTGAAGATCCTGACTATCTAGAACATCCGATAAAGATCGTAGCTGAGGTACAAGCTACTCGTCGAAGTCCACGAGAACACTAGTAAGACCGAAGTCTCCGCTGCAAAAACATAAATAAAGCAACATGAGTACAAAGGTACTCAGCAAGAATTACATCAGATCCTATCATACATGCATTTGTATCAAGAGGGTAATGTGGGGTTTAGTTGCAGAAGCCAGCTTTGACTCGTGGCTATCCCGTTTCTCGACTACGTAACTTCTTTGAGGTGATATGGCGCACACGATTCCACTAATCACCACACAATACACTACAATGGATTCATCCCCGTCTCCCTACGAGAAGGCCATCCATAGCACTCGCACTTGTCTTGAGCATTTTATAGTATCCACTTCAAGTTGTCTATGTACCATGTAAGCATCCAAGAAGTCCATAACCGCGGACCCGGCTATTCGAATAGATCATGTTAACCACGCAGGGGTGTACTTGTTCACACACGCTCTCGCCACTTACCGCCATGTACACGTCATGTATCTTGGCAACCTTCAAGCGGAAGCCTGGCGAGGGTGTCGGCCACGACCTGACTAACCACACAAGACTCTAGCCCAGGTTTATCGCCTATTCGGGTTCCATCCGCAAGGAGATCCGGCCGGGGTGTCGCTCATGGCCCCAAACGATGTGTGCAGGGTTCCTAAGCCCACCATCCGGGTGCCACTCGGTACACCAGGCCACGTGTGCCTAGTCTGTCCCAAGCCCACCCTGCTGGGTGCCACTTGGTAGAAAAATAACACTACCTACAAACACCAGAAACTAGTTGCGACTCCTGGACAGAGACCAAGTTGGTTAATAAGTCGAGAGAGTCAATTAAGGATCCCAATGTGTGGTAGTATCGAGTCATTAGACAACATACATAGAACTCAGTGCTTAAGGACGGTTCCAGTGAGACAACCCACCATGTACTCCTACATGGCCTCTCACCGCTACCTTTACCAAATCGTGTTCACACGCTCACTCTCGAGATCGTAACATAGAGCATCAGACTCCAATTCATTCCCAATGAATCGCACTGACACAACTCTAAGCAATAGCAGGCATAGCATGGTAGGAACACAACATGGCTCAATCAACTCCTACACATGCTAGTGGGTTTTAACTATTTATCGTGGCAATGACAGTCATGCAGAGGAATGGGTTCAACTACCGCAACACAAAGTAGCAGATGAATCGTTGTTGTCCTAATGCAATAACTGAGAGCAGGAGCGAGAGAGTAGGATTGTATCGGAATGAACAAGGGGGTTTGCTTGCCTCGTAGATCAACAAGGGGGCACTGCTCCTTAGACAGGTACTCTGGAACACTCTCCGGAGCAGGACCTATCGAGAAGGAACGGTGTCGGCAATCAATACACAAGCATATGCAACAATATGATGCATGAACATGGCATGTATCTGTGATGCTGTTTTGTGTTAATGCATCTAGCATTTTATTTGGAAGAGATCCATTTGAACCAAGGGTTCAAATGCAACTCTAAATTAAGTCTCTTAAAATGCCATAATGTGTTTTCTCATATACAGCATGTATAAGTTGGTTTTCCATGCATGAAACTAGTACAGATGGAAAGATTGAATTTTTCTGATAATTTTTCATATATAAATTATTTCAATCTGAGCTACTGTTGAATTTATATGAATTTTTGAAGTTTTGAACATTTTCTGGAATTTCCTGATTTAAAAGAATTAAATTAATTATAGAAAATAAATAATGGCATCAGCCTGACGTTAGGAGGTCAATGGTGCTGACCAGGTCAAACCTGACGTGTGGGGTCCACACGTCAGTGACAGGGGGTTAAACAGGGGTTAGTTTAATCCTAATTAAAAGATTAGTGGCGCTGGGACCCACTGTTAGTGTCTCTAGGGGTAATTAGTGCCTAAATAGAGGCCACGTCAGCAGTCGCCGGAGTTGTGGCCGGCGGCGACCTCAAACCGCGGCGGATGTTCGCCGGAGACGCTGTTCCGGCAACGGTTCGACGAGCTAAGGGCACCAGTGGAGAGCCCACGCTCGCCCGCATCTAGGGGAGTGGGTGGGAGGCCGCGGGGGCGGCTGAGCTCGCCGGAGCGGAGCTCGCGGCGACGGCCGGGGCTCGATGGCTTGCGGGCGCGGCGTTGTGGTGCACGGCAGCGGATGCGAGGGTTTTACGGCCTCTGGCGTCACCAGAACACGGTGACGCTGGGAGTGGCTGGTTTCGCTCGCCACCGTGGCGCCATGGCCGGCGGCGAAGAGCTTATGGCGCGGTGGTTGTGCTAGCTTGACGGGCAAACGAGCACGGGAGGAGGGGAAACGGGCAGAGCTCACGGCGGATCCAGCGAAGGCGTGAGCGAAGCTCGGGAAGCATCGGTGCGGCCGAGCGTCGCCGGCGATCTCGGCAGCCGGTGATTTAAGACGATGGCGATGGCGGCGCTTAGGGCCTCCCGAGGCGCGTGGCTTGACGGGAGGTAGCCGGCGATGTCGCGGAGCTTCTCCGCGTGTCGGAGAGGCGAGGGGGAGGCGGTGGCTACGACGGCGACGAGCTGCGGCGACGGTGGTGTTCAAGGTCGTAAGGGAGAGAACCAGGGAGGAGAGAGAGCGAGAGGGAGTGAAAGCGGTGCGGGGCAGCGCATGGCGACGTTCGGGACGATCCAGGCGACGATAGGGAGAACAGGCAGGCAGGGAGGGAGGAGGTGGCGCGGCGCGGCGGTGCGCGCGCGTCGGGCACGTGCCCATGCTCCTATCGAGGACGAAGACGACAGAGGAGGGGGGGCTGTGGGCTGGGCAACTGGCTGGTCACAGGCTTAGGCCAAAGACAGAGCCGGGCTGCAGGTAGGTCCAGGTAAGGTTATTTCCATTTATTTATTTTTCTATTTTTCTGACATTTGTTTGGTTTAAATAAAATACTAAACCATTTTATTTTCTTATGCCAATTTTTGTAGGAACTAGTGGTATTATTCCAGAACTCGCTAACAACTGGCATAATTTTTGGACATATATTAATATATATAACTAATATATTTCCAATGCAAATATTTATGCATTAATTCCAAATGCCCAAAATAAATACTTGTGAGCTCCTAAAAATATGGGTTTGGTTTTTATCCCTGTCCAATATTTTCAGAGAGCAACATGAGCATTTTCTTGGACCCTTTTGGAGCAATTTTTTTATTTGGGTCATTTCTAGAAATGATTCTGAGGGTTTCACAAATCCTCATTTCAAAATTAAATGAAATTTAAACATGATGCACAATTGACTAACTAGCCTTGAGCATACCAGAATTAGGGATGCTACAACTCGTCCCCACTTGAAAAAATCTCGTCCCGAGATTCAGGGGTCGACGGAAAGAAAGCGGGGTACTCCAGTCGAAGACAATCCTCTCGCTCCCAGGTAGCTTCTCTCTCGGAATGATGAGACCACTGAACCTTGAGAAACTTGATATTATGACGTCGTGTGACACGCTCTGCTTGATCAAGAATGCGAACTGGATACTCTCGATATGTGAGGTTATCTTGGAGATCAAGCGTTTCGTGGTCCACTCCGCGGATAGGATCCGAGAAGCAACGCCTGAGTTGAGAGACGTGGAAGACATCATCAACTCGAGAAAGATGTGGGGGTAGTTCCAACTGGTAGGCAACCTCTCCTCGTTGAGCGAGAATGCGAAAAGGACCAATGTAACGAGGAGCCAACTTGCCCTTGATACCGAATCGACGGGTACCCTTCAAAGGAGTAACCCGAAGGTAAGCTTTGTCGCCAACTTCATAAGTCATATCCTTATGATGACGATCATACTGGCTCTTTTGAAGAGACTGGGCTGTTTTCAAATTCTCACGAATGATGCGAACTTGCTCTTCTGCCTCCTGGATCATGTCCGGTCCAAAGAATTGTCTTTCACCGGTTTCTGACCAGTTCAAAGGTGTTCGACATCTTCGTCCATAGAGAATCTCAAAAGGAGCTTTCTTAAGACTGGATTGATAGCAATTGTTATAAGCAAACTCGGCAAAAGGAAGACATTTCTCCCAATCCATACCAAATGAGATAACGCTAGCTCTGAGCATGTCTTCGAGAATTTGATTGACCCTTTCCACCTGACCACTCGACTGAGGGTGGAAAGCGGTACTAAAGGAAAGATGGGTTCCCATGGCAGTTTGGAAACTCTCCCAGAAATGAGAAGTGAAAAGGCTGCCACGGTCTGAATTGATCTCTAGTGGAACACCGTGAAGTGATACTATTCGAGAAATATATAAGTCAATGAGCTGACTAGCGAAGATACTCTCTAATGTAGGAAGTGAGCCACTTTGGAAAGACGATCAATGACTACGAAGATAGTGTTATTCCTTTCTTGGTCCCGAGAAAGCCGGTGATGAAGTCCATACCAACTTTATCCCATTTCCATTCAGGAATAGCTAAAGGTCAAGGGTGCCAGAGGTCTTTGATGCTCGCTTTAACGCGACGACAAATGTCACAGCTTAGCAATAAATCGAGCAATTTCTCTCTTCATCCTAGTCCACCAGAACCTCTGGCGTAGGTCCTGATACATCTTAGTACTACCGGGATGAATCGTGAGAGGAGATTCATGCGCCTCCTTAAGAATCAGTTGTCGAAGATGCTGCTTCTTGGGGACCATCAAACGGTTCTCGGAGAAAACAACACCTCGATCATCAACAGAGAAACTACCAGCAGCTCCCTTCTTCACGTTATCCTTGATTCAAGAAATACCCGTATCATACTGCTGGCTAGTTATGATCTGATCCTCAAGAGTAGGTTTCGCCACCAAAGTTGAAAGGAATCCATGAGGAGCAATGTGAAGATTAAGCTTACAGAATTCCTCATGGAGAAGTGGTTGACCCTGCTGCAACATGAGATTGTTGCAATAGAATTTACGGTTTAGCGCATCAGCCATGACATTAGCTTTGCCTGGGGTGTAGGTAATCCCTAGATCATAATCTAAGATCAACTCCAACCAACGTCTTTGCCTAAGGTTCAGATCTGGTTGGGTGAAGATATACTTGAGACTCGGTGATCGGTGTAGATCTCGCAACGCTACCAAGGAGGTAATGTCGCCAGTGTCTTGAGTGCATGTACTACTACCGCAAGCTCTAGATCATGTGTAGGATAATTCTCCTCATGTGGATGCAATCGACGAGATGCATAGGCAATCACATGACGATCCCGCATAAGAATGCAACCTAGTCCCCGCTGTGAGGCGCCGCAGAGATAACAAAGTCTTTAGTGAAACCGTGGCACAAGTATGGGAGCAGAAGTCGCATCTTTTCGCCTCAAAATCAGACTACACCGTGGGTACCACTCAAACTTTTTATCTTTCTTGAGAAGTTCCGTGAGAGGTTTAGCTACTTTGGAGAAGTTTTCAACAAAGCAGCGGCAATAGCTGGCTAGACCAAGGAAACTCCTAACTTGTTTAACGGTTTCAGGTGGAGTCCAATCAAGAACGGCCTTAACTCTCTCGGGGTTGACAACAATGCCCTTACTAGAGATTACGTGGCCTAGGTAGGTCACTTCTGGCAACCAAAATTCACACTTGGAGAACTTGGCATAAAGGTGGTGCTCTCTGAGTTTTTCTAGCACAAGTCTAAGATGTTCGACATGCTCTTCCTCGTTCTTTGAGTAAATAAGAATATCATCGAGGTAAACCACGACGAATTTATCTAGGTACTCCATGAAGATCGAGTTCATCAAGCGGAGAATGTAGTCGAGCGTTGGTTAGGCCAAGGACATGACGTGTACTCAGACCGCCATAACGAGTGACAAAGGCTGTCTTGGGAATGTCCCCATTTCGATCTTGATTTGGTGGTAGCCTAACCTCAAATCCATCTTGAGAAGATTGAGGATCCAATGAGCTGATCATACAGTGTCATTGATCCCGGGAGCGGATATTTGTTCTTTATCGTGACCAAATTAACGGACGATAATCTACAACCATCCGTCCGTACCATCCTTCTTCTTGACGAAGAGGACGGGCAAGCCCAAGGAGAAGAACTAGGACGGATGAAACCCTTTGCAAGGACTCATCAAGTTGTTTCTAAGCTCGCTAGTTCTAAAGGTGCCATCTTGTAAGGTCTCCTAGAGATTGGAGCAGTTCTCGAATAAGATCTATGACGAACTCTACATCTCTCGCTGTGGAACACCGGCAGTTCCTCCGAAAGACATCCGGAAAGTCACGGACTACCGGATATCTTCAAGGTCTGGAGGAGGGTTGGCATTAAGAGAATAGAGCTGGCGCTTTGCAACTCTGGTGGAGACAGTGACTATCTTGCCAGACGGGTGTGTAAGCTGAACAGACCTGGTGTAACAATCAATCTTGGCATGATGAGCTGTCATCCAGTCCATACCCAAGATGATGTTAATATCTGAGGAGTTGAGGGCTACAAGTGATGCAAGAAATACAAGTCTATCAACAAGGATTTCATTACCATAGCTGATTCTGGTGGTTTGCCATCTAGACCCTGGGGTTTGGATTTCAAGCGGAGTTGGCATACCACAAAATGACATGTCGTGCAAACGAGCATAGCCTTCAGAGATGAAAGAATGAGATGCTCCAGTATCGAATAGAACCGATGTTGGATGACAATTGACAAGGAGTGTACCAAGAACGACATCCGGATCATCATGAGCGTCTTTAGCTGAGACGTGATGCACACGTCCACGTTCAGTGGGGGCTGACTTGACACTGATCATCTTGCGTGATGGTTTACCACCACCAATGAGACTTCTCAAAGCGGGGTGGAGCATAACTAGTCCGAGAGCAATCCGCAGCATAGTGTCTTGGCTTCCGCATGTGAAGCAAGTCCCGGTTGGACGTGGACCCGATTGACAAGCGGTCTACCAGTAGGCCTGGGTGGAACATACGACTGAGCTGGGGGAGGCACCACATGAGATGGCCTTGGTGAATATCCAGAAGGAAGAGTGGAGTTTGGAACCCAAATCCGGCGCTTCTGAGAACTGGAGCCGGAAGAAGATCCCAAAACACGGGTGTGCTTATGAGACTCCTCGTAAGTGAGCTGAGCTGTCTCTGCATTAATGGCCTTGTTCACAAGAGCTTGGAATGTATCACAATGATGCAAGTGGAGATCACGACGCAACTTGGGGTTGAGACCCTTCCGGAACCTAGCCTGCTTCTTGGCGTCTGTGGACACCTCTTCTGTGGCATAGCGGGCGAGGTTCTCAAACTCTCTGCTGTAAACATCAATAGCCATCTTACCCTGGGTGAAACTACAGAACTCTTCTCTCTTGCGATCAAGGAGGGCCTGGGGAATGTGATGCTCGCGAAAAGCCTCAATGAAATCCCTCCAAGTAGGAATCCGGCCAGCTGGAAGCATAGCCTCATAGTTCTGCCACCAAAGACTAGCAGGACCTTCCAGATGGTATGTGGCATAGGTGACCTTGTCATCTTCAGCTACGTTCGCAGAACGCAACTTATGAGTGATGCTATGGAGCCAGTCATCTACATCGAGTGGCTCAATAGAATGATGAAAGGTGGGTGGGTGCAAGTGGATGAAGTCATGAATGGTCACAGATCCTTTGAACTGATGTGCGGTGTTCTCCTCGATACGTGCCAACAAGCGGTTAGACTCACGCTTGTTCCTCTCCATCTCTAACATGAACTCCGTCAACGAAGGCTGGTCGGGAGGATCCTCATCCCTACCATCTCCGTGGTTCTGGCTACGAGCAACAGAACTTCACTTAACTGATGACATCCCGAGAAACGAAACCAAGGACGGAATCAGCATCAACTATAGGCTACAGAATGTAGGACAAGAAATTAGTATCTCTCGAGCTCCTAGGGCAATTCCGGCAGCATAACGGCAGTAAATTGCTCAGAATGAGACATCCTGCTAAAAATGGAGTACTAACATACTCAACATCATCACTCAATGTTCTGAGATAGCACTAAACAGACTACACCGGAAGTACTTGAAAACTGGGGTATAACTCTGATCAACCAATCCTATGGGACTACGGAGTAGTAACACGTGATCCTGATAGACGGAAGAGAAAGCCTAGTTCCTTAACCCCGCAGGAAAGATAGGATGACTTAGATCAAAAAGCCATGAGGTACAAGGAGTAAAAGAGCCTTACGTTCCTTCCCACAATCAATTCCCTTACATAACTAAAGAATTTCTAGACTCAACTTCACCGCTTTGGCTTGGTAATCCTACAGCAACAAAGCTCGATACCAAAGCTGTCAGACCCGACTCAATGCCACATCGATCTAGCATGTAACACCTCATATCACTTTGCGGCCTCACGCACGGTATCCCCACGGGGTCGCCTTACCTTTGCTCGGGACCGCTTATGCTTTTGGCACACGATATGATAGTGTCGCTAGCATCCATATGATAAGGAGCCCGGCCGACATGGCTAGTCGTAAACCCAAAGTGGCACAAACTTACAGGACAGCATCCATGACCCAAAGATCGAACGTGTTTGGTCATCACGAAAGTGAATCCAGGCTATAGCATCGGGCTAACAGACTCGGTGAACCGGGCTGTAGCGGCTAACAGACTCGGTATTCATCGCGTGACATTTCCCGAAGGGACATATACGTGAACAAAGAAGGACACATGCCGCCAGCCTAAGTGTTTGGAGCAAGAGCACGCTACCATGGCTCAGTGGAAGCACTAGGAGACATTTCCCGGTAAGAGATGCTACTAAGGATAAACAACTAGATAGTCAGAGCCCACACATAGCAATACAAATTACACGTACGCATAACATGCAAGTATGTGCTATACAACATGGCATCACAGCATAACTCAACAACTCATATAGATAAGGCTCAAAGATCCATCATAGCATTTATTGCAAATAGGGGTCACAAGACCCATCATACAAAGCATACAAGCAACAAGCGGAAGCATTACATGTCTGGGTACAGACATCTACAAATGAAAAAGGCTGAAGAGCCTGACTATCTACAACATCCGATCAAGATCGTAGCTGAGGTACAAGCTACTCGTCGAAGTCCACGAGAACACTAGTAAGACCGAAGTCTCCGCTGCAAAAACATAAATAAAGCAACATGAGTACAACGGTACTCAAGAAGACTTACATCGATCCTATCATACATGCATTTGTATCAAGAGGGTAATGTGGGGTTTAGTTGCAAGAAAGCCAGCTTTTACTCCGTGGCTATCCTATTCTACGACTACTGTAACTTCTTTGAGGTGATATGGCACACACGAGTCCACTAATCACCACACAATACACTACTATGGATTCATCCCCGCCTCCCCACGAGAAGGCCATCCATAGCACTCACACTTGTCTTGAGCATTTTATAGTATCCACTTCAAGTTGTCTATGTACCATGTAAGCATCCAAGAAGTCCATAACCATGGACCCGCTATTCAATAGATCATGTTAACCCCGCAGGGTGTACTTCTTCACACACGCCTCGCCACTTACCACCATGTACACGCTATGTATCTCGCAACCTTCAAGCGGAAGCTCGGCGAGGGTGTCGGCCACGACCGACTAACCACACAAGACTCTACCCTGTGTTTATCGCCTATTCGGTTCCATCCGCAAGGAGATCCGCCGGGTGTCGCCACGGCCCCAAACGATGTGTGCAGGGTTCCCGAGCCCACCATCCGGTGCCACTCGGTACACCGCGCCACGGTGTTTAGTCTGTCCTAAGCCCATTCTCGCCGGGTGCCACTTGGTAGAAAAATAGCACTACCTACAAACACCGTAAACTAGTTGCGACTCGGACAGAGACCAAGTTGGTTAATAAGTCGAGAGAGTCAATTAAGGATCCCAATGTGTGGTAGTATCGAGTCATTGGACAACATACATAGAACTCAAGGCTTAAGGACGGTTCCAAAGGAGACAACCCACCATGTACTCCTACATGGCCTCTCACCGCTACCTTTACCAAATTGTGTTCACACGCTCACTCTCAAAGATCGTAACATAGAGCACTGCACTCCAATTCATTCCCAATGAATCGACTGACACAACTCTAAGCAATAGCAGGCATAGCATGGTAGGAACACAACATGGCTCAATCAACTCCTACACATGCTAGTGGGTTTTAACTATTTACTGTGGCAATGACAGGTCATGCACTGCGGGTCTTCAATGTCGTCCCCATGACCGGCAATGGTGAGCCCCGGAGGTATGCTTCAGCGAAAAGGACGGCTCGTTTTCCCGCCGCTCATCAGAGTGGAACCACCGCCTGATACTTTAGCTAGAGGGGAAGGGTCCCTACACTTCAGGGCCAAAGTTGGATCTTGGGTAAGTGGACGACGGCGGCCGATGAGAGGGCAAGACACCGGCTGTGTATGTCGGCGGTGCCTTGGCGATGGCCTTCCTGGAACCCAAGAGGCAGCGGCCTCCCGTGTTCTACTTCTTCTTGATGATGGCGGCGGGCGCGGACGTGCGGGTCGCCACCTCGTCACCATACGCGCAACCGGCTTCCTTCTCTGCGTGCATGGCGCGGCTACGCGCGGGTCAACGGCGGATGGCGCGGTTGTAGGCACTACAGGCGTAGTACAACACGGCGACTTCGTCGGCAGCGATGATGCCCATGCTGGCGTGCTCCCCTCCATGCCGGGATGGAGCAGCGAGTTGCCTCGCTCGTATCCGGCGGGCTCGGCGGGCCACCCAAATGGCTTTTATGCAGGAGAGCTGCTCTTCCGGCTCGTTGGATGCCATCGAAAGAGTGGAGAAAATGATGGAAGGAGGAGATGGAGAGCGGCGGAGTGGTGTGATTCTTGCCTGGCGTCTGGCCTCGTTTAAACAGAGGACGGGCGTGAGGAGCTTGCCCGACGTTGCATTTAGTGTCGACCCGCTTGTGAACGGACGTGTGGCTGGAGTAGGTTTCCCGACTTCCACACAATACACGAGTCCACTAATCACCACACAATACACTACTATGGATTCATCCCCGTCTCCCTACGAGAAGGCCATCCATAGCACTCACACTTGTCTTGAGCATTTTATAGTATCCACTTCAAGTTGTCTATGTACCATGTAAGCATCCAAGAAGTCCATAACCATGACCCGGCTATTCAATAGATCATGTTAACCCTGCAGGGTGTACTTCTTCACACACGCTCTCGCCACTTACCACCATGTACACGCCATGTATCTTGGCAACCTTCAAGCGAAGCTTTGGCGAGGGTGTCGGCCACGACCGACTAACCACACAAGACTCTACCCCAGTGTTTATCGCCTATTCGGGTTCCATCCGCAAGGAGATCCGGCGGGTGTCGCCACGGCCCCAAACGATGTGTGCAGGGTTCCCGAGCCCACCATCCGGTGCCACTCGGTACACCGGCCACGTGTGTTTAGTCTGTCCTAAGCCCACCTCGCCGGTGCCACTTGGTAGAAAAATAGCACTACCTACAAACACCAGAAACTAGTTGCGACTCGGACAGAGACCAAGTTGGTTAATAAGTCGAGAGAGTCAATTAAGGATCCCAATGTGTGGTAGTATCGAGTCATTGGACAACATACATAGAACTCAAGGCTTAAGGATCGGTTCCAAAGGAGACAACCCACCATGTACTCCTACATGGCCTCTCACCGCTACCTTTACCAAATTGTGTTCACACGCTCACTCTCAAAGATCGTAACATAGAGCACTGACTCCAATTCATTCCCAATGAATCGACCACACAACTCTAAGCAATAGCAGTGCATAGCATGGTAGGAACACAACATGGCTCAATCAACTCCTACACATGCTAGTGGGTTTTAACTATTTATCGTGGCAATGACAGTCATGCAGAGGAATGGGTTCAACTACCGCAGCACAAAGTAGCAGATGAATCGTTGTTGTCCTAATGCAATAACTGAGAGCAGGAGCGAGAGAGTAGGATTGTATCAGAATGAACAAGGGGGTTTGCTTGCCTGGTATATCAACAAGGGGGCACTGCTCCTTAGACAGGTACTCTGGAACACTCTCCGGAGCAGGACCTATCGAGAAGGAACGGTGTCGGCAATCAATACACAAGCATATGCAACAATATGATGCATGAACATGGCATGTAGATGTGATTCTGTTTTGTGTTAATGCATCTAGCATTTTATTTGGAAGAGATCCATTTGAACCAAGGGTTCAAATGCAACTCTAAATTAAGTCTCTTAAAATGCCATAATATGTTTTCTCATATACAGCATGTATAAGTTGGTTTTCCATGCATGAAACTAGTATAGATGGAAAGATTGAATTTTTCTGATAATTTTTCATATATAAATTATTTCAATCTAAGCTACGGTTGAATTTATATGAATTTTTGAAGTTTTGACTATTTTCTGGAATTTCCTGATTTAAAAGAATTAAACTAATTACAGAAAATAAATAATGGCGTCGACCGACGTCAAGAGGTCAACAAAGGTCGATTAGAAATAAACCCGACGTGTGGGGTCCACACGCCGCTGATGGGGTTAACCAGGGATTAGTTTAATCCTAATTAAAAGATTAGTGGCGCTGGGGCCCACTGTTAGTGTCTCTAGGGGTAATTAGTGCCTAAATAGAGGCCACGTCAGCAGTCGCCGGAGTTCTGGCCGGCGGCGACCTCAAACCGCGGCGGATGTTCGCCGGAGACGCTGTCCCGGCAACGGTTCGACGAGCTGAGGGGACCAGTGGAGATCCCACGCCGCCGCATCTAGGGAGCAGTGGAGGTCATGGGCGGCCGAAGCTCGCTGAGCGGAGCGCGCGGCGGCCGGAGCTCTGGGCTTGCGGGCGCGGTGTTGCATGTGCACGGCAAAGGATGCGAGGGCTCCACGGCCTCTGGCGCCACCAGAACACGGTGACGCGCGGGAGTGGCTGGCTCGGGCTCTGGCCACCGTGGCGCCATGGCCGGCAGCGAAGAGCTTGCGGGCGCGGTGGTTGTGCTAGCTAGACGGGGCAAACGAGCACGGGGAGGAGGGGAAAACAAAGTAGAGCTCACGGCGGATCCAGCGAAGTAGAGCTCGGAGAAGCACTGGTGCGGCCGGAGCGTCGTCGGCGATCTCGGGGAGCCGGTGACGAAGATGATGGCGATGGCGGCGCTCCAGGGCCTCCCGAGGCGCGTTGCCTCAAGGGGAGGTAGCCGGCGATGTGGCGGAACTTTTGCGCGTGTCGGAGAGGCGAGGGGGAGGCGGTGGCTACGACGGCGACGAGCTGCGGCGACGGTGGTGTTCGGGCGGTCCTGCGGGAGAGAACCAGGGAGGAGGGAGAGCAAGAGGGAGTGAAAGCGGTGCGGGGCAGCGCGTGGCGACGTTCGGGACGATCCAGGCGACGAGAGGGAGAACAGGCAGGCAGGGAGGGAGGAGGTGGCGCGGCGAGGCGGTGCGCGCGCGTCGGGCACGTGCCCATCCTCCTGTCGAGGACGAAGACGACAGAGGAGGGGGGCCAGGTGGGCTGGGCCAGCTGCTGGGCTGCGCGGTGCCGGGCCAGGACAGGAGCTGGGCCGCAGGTAGGTCCAGGTAAGGTTATTCCCATTTATTTCTTTTTCTATTTTTCTGACATTTGTTTGGTTTAAATAAAATACTAAACCATTTTATTTTGTTATGCCAATTTTTGTAGGAACTAGTGGTATTATTCCAAAACTCCCCAACAACTGGCATAATTTTTGGACATATATTAATATATATAACTAATATATTTCCAATGCAAATATTTATGCATTAATTCCAAATGCCCAAAATAAATACTTGTGAGCTCCTAAAAATATGGGTTTGATTTTTATCCCTGTCCAATATTTTCAGAGAGCAACATGAGTATTTTCTTGGACCCTTTTGGAGCAATTTTTTTTATTTGGGTCATTTCTAGAAATGATTCTGAGGGTTTCACAAATCCTCATTTCAAAATTAAATGAAATTTAAACATGATGCACAATTGACTAACTAGCCTTGAGCATACCAGAACTAGGGATGTGACACTTCCTTTCTGTTCTTCACCATTACAATCTGCAAGCCCTGCACCTCCATCCCAACTCCGTTCTTCTCCTGGCGATTTTCGCCTACTACTGCGAGGCTCATGTCGGGGTGAGGCCTTCGGTGGCCTTACTGCGCCATTACTTCTTCCTCCGGGTCTTTTGCGGCCCCATCACCGCAGCTCTAACGCCATCTCAAAGCCCGGGAAGAGAATTGAGGGCTTTTGGAGCAAGTGGGTCATGGTGGATGCTGGGCGCACCCACTCCCGGCTGATTCTGCCCACGGGGCGGCCCATGTGCATTGACGCTTGGTCCCGCGTGGAGCTCATTGATCCCCGTGCGAGGCCGGTGCTGGAGAAGATGGACGCGGACTTGTGGCCGGACAACATGGCGACGGTGAAAGTGACCGAGGCGTCGCTCCTGAGGGAGTTCCTAGAGCATCGGGTGGCTCCGCTCCGGGAACACTCGCTCCCGCTGTAGAAGCTTGGGAGGGCCGATGCCGCCCTTCGCTTGAATCCCGAAGCCCTGGCCGACGAGGATCTGGCCGCTGTCCTCCAATCCTTAGTTGGGGGAAACGTGGAGAGGTTGGAGGATGCACCCATGCCCTTGTTCCTTCGGGATGATTGGGAGGAGGTGGTGAACTCCATGTCCGCTTTCGACGAGGGCGGGCATGTGCCCGCGGAGGTTCCTGAGGCCCCGGCGGCCCTTGCGGCGGTGAATGTATCCTCCAGCGACTCCAACGGAGAGGAGGAAGACGAGGAGAGGAGGACGAGGAGCCCCTTCCTTGGCGTAGGTCCCGCACTCTTCGCCTCATGCCAGATGACGACGAGGACGACGACGAGCGGGGTGGCAAGAGCTCTCCCCTGATCCCGAAGAAGGACAAGACGTGGTTGGTTCCCCGCGGGTCCGCTCCGACTCCAAGGCGATCCGCAGACACGCCTCCTGCTCCCGAACCTCTTGAACTTGACCCCAGCATCCGGCTTTCGGGCTTCAAGTTCGGCCGGAGGTTGCTTGAGCCCGCGAGCGATGACGAGTAAGTGCTCGATTCTCGTTTTGCTTCCTGCTTTGTTGTTTAGGCTTGACGTCCATATTCCTTGGCTAGGCCGGTGCCTGCGGCGAAGAAGCTGAAGGGGGCTCCTGAGGCTCCGTCCGAGGCAGCACCCCCATCAGCGGGAGAAGGGGGCGACAAGACGCGGGCCTCTCCTGCCCGGTCGTCCTCGCGAGGCCTGGCGGGGCTAGCTGGAGCGAGCTCAGCCCCCATGGCCCAAGCGACTCCCGCAGTGTCTTTGCCTGACGCCACCGCCGCAGTCGTCGGGGCGCAGAAGGTCCTGACTCATGGTGCTGTGATTACGCTGCCGTCTTCGCCTCCTACTCCACCAACCGCTGTCTCTCCGGCTCCTCCTACAGTTCTGGATTGTGCCGCTGCTGAGCTGGACCGCTGCGGAAAGATCTTTTGGGCGCCGACTCCCGCTTGGCGGCCGGGTGCCTGGAGTTGGTCTCTGGCTGAGTCCGCTCTGATTCTTCAGTCCGAGCGGCGCTGGCCCAGGCCGCGACAGCCTGCAATGAGGAGAAGCAGGCCGTCCTTGAGGCGAAGGCCGCTCACGACGCTGCCTTGGGTGAGGTTGCTGATGCCAGGGCCGCTACAAGGTGCTGGAGAGCGAACTGCAAGGCCTGCATGACCAGCTTGTCAAGGAGGCCCGTGTCCGCCAGGAGAAGGAGGAAGACCTGAAGGCTCGCGAGGCTGCTGCCAAGGACCGAGATGCCGAGCTTGACGAACGCCAAGGCCACTTGGGTGCGCTGGAGCAGGCGTTGGAGGCGAAGAAGATCGAGCCGACGGCAAGGCGCGGTCCCGCCGAGGACCGCGGGCCTTCGCGAAGCCGGAGGTGAAGGCTCGCACCGCCGAAGTCGCTTATGACAGCCGACTAGAAAGCCCATCGCCAGCGTCGAGGAGGGCCCCGCCAAGCTGCTTCCCTTCCTGGTCCGTGCCCTCGAAGATGTCGCCCTCGGCCTTGGCCCCACGGCTGAGGGTGAGGCGCGTGTCCTTTCTTCTGTGGCGCTAACGTGCGTCTTCACCCACGTCTACCTCCGTGACCCCAGTGTTGACCTCGACAGTCTGCTAGAGCCTGTGAGCGACGAGCTTGCCGCTGTCGCTACTGAGGCCATGAAGGGTTGCGTGGAGGCTCTGCTGGCAAACTTCCGGGCCTTCAGCACCAAGCCGAAGCGAGGCGCTGCCGGTCTTGAGGCTCCTCGAGGTGAAGCTGCCCAGCGTAGCACCGTCACTAGCGATGGCGCCGCCAAAAAGTGACTCCTTCGCGGCTCGCATCCTGCTTTTAATCCCTGCAACATGCATTCTGCCTCGTGGAGGTGTTTAAACTTGTGTTTGGCATTGTCAAAGTACTCTATGGACCGGAATATTTGCTTTTGAATTTCTTGAGATTTGCGTTTTTCCTTCCTACTTGCTTGTGTTCTACGTCGGCAGAGCCCGCCTCACAAGATACCTCACCACCGTTAGCCCCGACAGAAACAAGGACGGACAAAGGAGTGAGGGGCTATGTGACAAGTTAGGTTCTCGAGTCGCGATGCTCAGAGTCCCCTCGACGCACGTAACAGCAAGTAGGGAGGTGAGATGCATGGGTGAATTTACTGCTCTACATCGGCAGAGCCCGCCTCACAAGATACCTCAACCGCAGTTAGCCTTTCGGAACTAACGGGTGAGGGGCTACGTGACCAGTTAGGCTCCCGAGTCGCGATGCTCAGGAGTCCCCGTTGACGTTCAAACGGCCTTCGTACCTTGGCTCCGCTCGGGGAGAGGCATGCGACGAACCAGGCCCAAGGGGCCTGGCTGGGTGGCGTGCCCCTGGGCGTGACCTGGGCGCAGCCCCCGTGCCCAGCCCCCTCCCACGGCACTCCCGAGGGGAGGTGTTACAGTGAGGCCGAACATTGAGCTCGGGCCTCCCTGAGGTTGATGCAGCCGGGGGCCACCCTCAGTTGTTTATCACCAGCGCGGAGCATAGCGCTTCCGTATGTGTATGGGCATAGCCGCCCTCGCATCGCTGCCACCAAAGACGGAGCATGGTGCTTCCACTGGTGCGTGGGAGGGGGCTCCCATCCGGGAGGAGCCCCCGGGGCGTATACAGCCCCGCCCTGACACGTGGCTGGCACGGTAGGGCTTGGCGAGGTGTATCTAGGCACCCGTGAGCGAGCGCGGGACCCACGGGGCCCTACCTCAAGGCGGGTTGTGCCTGGATCTAGGCCTTTACTTGTGATTTGTCCCTGCATATTTGGTTAGATGTCGGTGCTCTACATCCTCGGGTCCCGGCCCTCGAGTGGGGCTCAGCCGTCGCTGGTATGCCAAGTCGCGATGCCGTGAACAAGGCCAGAGGGTGAGGGCTGGAGAGCCAGTAAGATCCCATGAGTCGCGATGCTCAGGTACCCCCCCTTTAACGTGCAAGTAGCCGACATGAAGAAATAAGGGTGCCATAGGCAAGCATCAAACAACAATCGCGATGGGTCAAACGCGCGACCTGAATAAACGCGAGAGGGATACATGCCACCTGGTCTGGCCCGGGTGGCTTGCGGATAATGCAACCCGAGGAGCGCCCCAGTAAAGCAAGCTTAAAACATGAACTAAAGGGGATACACGCCGCGGGGATGGACCCACACGGCCTGGGAATGATGCAGCCCTGGGGGGGGGGGCGCTCCCAGCTGAAAATGAAACTCGAAGGATGTCACCTGATGATGCTGAAGATGGAGGGATGCTGAAGTAGCGGACGGCGTGCGCTATGGAGACGATCTTCACGAGCCCCTGTGCCCAGGGGCCTCGGAGGCTCCGGGCGCCGGCGCCTCACGGACCATCTCCATCTCCGCCAGGACTGCGGAATGCCTGGCCGCCTGAGCCTCCAAGATGCTCCTCATGAGGCGCTGACGCACCGCAGCCGCGTTCGGCAGGCCGTAAGGCATGCGAACATAGCTGTGGGGTGGGCCTTCGCAGCGCCCCACGCGTGAGGGCTAGAGGCGCTCCTAAGAGGCGGTCGGTTGAGTCCTGGTATGTTGATGCAGACACACAGCCCACCATCCTCGCCTGGATGGGGAGCTATGGCGGGCAAGCGGCGGCTGCCACTCATGACTCTTGACTCCTTCAACCCCTGAATGATCTCACCGATGAATTCCTGAGGGTTCGGCCCTCCTTGCCTTGCTTCCTTCTGAGGGAAACATGCGTTGAAGCACGCCTCCAAGTGGTGCCCGAGTGCCTCCCACGTAATCTTAGCAAAGTCGATGGCCCTCCAGAAGAGAGCCCCCGAGCCCTGCTCGAGGAGGGCGCCTGGCGTGCCTTTCTATGAGACAGAAGGAGGTGCCCCTGAATGGGCGCGGACCCTGAGGGGCCTGCCTCCCGAGGGGTCGAGCCAGGCGATGTCTTCTTCTTCTTAGGAGCAGCCTCGGGAGGCCTCGCGTTCCTTTGATCTGGGTCTGCAATTGATGCATCTTGGAAGGCACGTTCCAGGGAACACACAACATATCTTTCTCACAAGGCACAGTGATGACTCCGCCGCTTCCTGGCATCTTGAGGACATTGTAGCCGTGATGGGTCACGGCCATGAACTTGGCTAGGGCTGGGTACCCGAGGATGGCATTGTATGGCAGGCGGATGTGAGCAACATCGAAGTCAATGAGCTCGGTGCGGTAGTTGTCACGCATCCCAAAGGTAACAGGAAGTCGAACCTGCCCTATCGGAACCATGGAACCATCGGTGACTCCTGAGAAGGGCTTGGTTGGCTGCAGCTGATTGTATGGCACTTGGAGATTGTTGAACGTTTCGACGGATAGGACATCGAGCCCTGCTCCGCCATCGATGAGGGTCCTAGTGACTTGTACATTGCTGATGATCGGGGAGCAAAGCATCGGGAGGACTCCTGCTGTGGCCGCACATTTGAGCTGATCCGCTGAGCTGAACGTGATAGCTCGCGATGACCTCCTGAGAGGGCGTGCAGCCTCAAGATTGGGGAGGACTGCATTCACTTCGCGGGCAAACTGCTTGAAGATGCGCTGAGAGGCCGGGGCTTGTGCGCCGCCCAAGATGCAAGCGATTGCGCGCGGCTCATGGAAGCCTCCAGCCCCTCGCCCCAGTGACGGCCTTCGCCCTCCTTGGCTGTGGTGGCAGAGGAGGGAGGCCCGCATTGCCTTGTGGGCGATCCTCGCGAGGCTGATCTCTCCAACCCCCTCGCGAGGTGGGTGCCTCCAACCTCCCTCACGAGGCTGGTCCTGCCAGCTGTCCTCGCGAGGTCGGTCATGCCACCCTTGACGAGGGCCATGGTCTTCCCATCGTCCTCCACCTCTTCCTCCTCCTCGGGCACAGCCCCTGTTGCTGCGCTCGGGGTGTTGGCCGACACGCACGTCTCGCACAGCTCTGAGCTCTTGGCATTCATTGGTGTTGTGGGTGTGGAGGTCGTGGTACACGCAGTACAGGCTGCCCTTGGATGACTCAGGCTGATCACTACCTTGCTTGGTGTCTAGCTCACAAAGCACGGCAGCCCCTTTGCGCTTCACGCCCTGGTCTTGGGCTTCTTCTCTTCGGTCACCACGACACTCGAGGAAGGACAGCGCCCTTCCTCAGCCCTAGCGCACTTGGTCGCCAGATTGAACAGCTCCAGGGAGGTGCACAGGTCTTCATGGAACGCGAGCTCCTCCTTCATCTTGACGTCATGCACGCCGTCTGTCGTGGGGAACGAACACCTATGGGGCAGGGCCCCTTTTCGGTCCGGCAGGGAGCAGAGGGCGCACGAAGAGCAGATCGAGGCGGAGCACGCGAGGGATTTACCCAGCTTCGGAGCTCTCCGGAGAGATAAAACTCCTACTGCTGCTTTGTGTTTCTATTCTGTTCTTGCTCAAGAGCGTGGGTGTGCTGTAGTTTCGAATGAGTCAAACCCCTTCTACGCGCGCATGGTCCTCCTTTTATAGTCTAAAAGGGTCACCGGCTGTGGCAACACGTAAAGAGGGAAAAGTAAAAACGCGGGTTGGTACAACCGCTATCAACAGTGCCCCCTACCTAACTCTAACGGCAGGGGACAAGGGCATTTAATGCCCGTTCGGTCGTCCAAACAGTGTAGGAAGCGACCGTTAGGGGCGCCACCGATCGCCACGATGGCCTCCTTGTCATCTTCTCTTGCCACCTCACACCGCTTGGCTGCGCAGCTACCCGCCACGTGCACTGCCGGGGCTGGATCTGTGCGGCCACGAGCACCTATGGGGTAGGGGGCCCCTTCTAGTCCGGCAAGGGAGCGGAGGGCGTGCGCAGAGCAGATCGAGGTCGGGCGCGCGGGGGAGACGGGCGATTTTTACCCAGCTTCGGAGCTCTCCGGAGAGATAAAACTCCTACTGCTGCTTTGTGCTTGTATTTGATCTTGCTCGAGGATGCGAGAGTATAGTGGCGCTGTGTGTCGATGAACCAACCTCTTCTACGCGCGCATGGGCCTCCCTTTATAGTTCAAGGGGCGCCAACAGTGGCAGCGAGGGAAGAGGGGTAGAAAGGTAAAATGCAGGTTGGTACAACAAGGACCAACAAAGTCCCCTACCTAACTCGACGGCAGAAGACAAGGGCATTTAATGCCCGTCCGGTCAGCGCCAACAAAGGTAAAGAAACGATCATAGGTGAGCCACCGTTGCCACGATGGCGCTCTCGTTAGCTCGCTACACCGCCCGCATGGCTACGGATTGCCTCGCCACGCGCTCGATGGCCTCGTGGCGACATCGCTGGATGCGCTGGAGCGCAGGGTGGCAGCCTTGCCGCTGCCCTTCTTCTTGCCGCCGGCAAGCTTGCTTGCCGCCGCGCCTTGCCGGACGCGCGGTGTCGTGGCTAGTCTGTTGAAGCGCTTGATCGGCCTCCCCGCAAGCTCCTCTTGCCGGGCCTTTTGTTTTGGTTGATACTTTGTTCTTGAATGGCAGTAAATAGGAAGTGACGGAGGGTCTTGGCGGGCGTCCCAAGCAAGCCTTTTGCCGCTGGCGCCGCGATCGCCTGCAGACAAGTTCGGGTACTAAGGTACCCCTACTTTAGTACACCGGCAGAGCCCCGGCCTGGGCTATACACGGCGCCGAAGCGTTGTTGGGCCAGCCCAAAACAGTCAGACGGTTATGCGCGGCCTGGGTCCACGCACGATTGGCTCAGGTCCACCACGTCCTCTCGCAACGGCACGCGTCGATTACGGCGTCGTGGGAGGCGTGGGTGGTGTGCGCGATTTGCAGGGCGCCCGTCCATTTGATCACGGGGCAGGGGGAAGTTATTTCATCGGTCGCCCTGGCTTCGCCTTCCCGCCACGCGGCTCCCATGCGCGAGGGGTCGTGGGCGGCGAAGGTGGGAAACCGAGCCGTCACGGGCGGAGGTGGTGGGCCGGCCCCGCTCCTCTGCCCTCCCAGCGCTCCGATTGGCTGAGCGGGCGGCCGAGCCCCCACTTCGCTCCTTAAAAAGGGGCGGAAGGGGAGCGCAAAAATCTCGCACTTCCCCATCTTCCCTTTGCTTCAACTTCTGCTACTCTTCCTCCCCTCTGCCATGGAGGGAGGGAACCCTGGTCCTTCAACAGTGGCAGCGAGGGTTGCTTCCAGGCAGCGCGCCTCTCCCTATCCCGCACCTGTGGTGGCGGAGCCGGCCACGAGGGGGAGAGGGAGGGGGCAAGGCCGCGGACGAGGTCGAGGACGCGGTCGGGGCGCTCGGGGAAGAGGCGGCCGGGGCGGTGCGCCACCCTCGCCTCCGCCGGAGCCTCTCTCGAGGCGGTCCATACTGGGACGCACCCTGGAGTTCTTCATCAAGCTGCGCCGAGCACTGTCGCCGCCTCCGCTTCCGCTCCATTTATGAAGCTGATGGAACCGGACCCGCCGAGATGTTGAGTTAAGCATGAGGGGCTGCGGGATCAGCGGCACTCGAGTCGTTGTCGATCCCCATTTCCGGCGTGATGTACTTCGATCGAGGGTGGAAGACATTCGCCAAGATCCACAGCTTGACGGCGGGTTCACCTCCATTTTAAGTTAATGGAGGGCGACCTTCTCGCCGCCAAGGTCTTCGGGACTCCGCACCGGGCGAGATGCTGTGGACAGCTCCTCCGATAGCGAAGACTCTCGAGCGAGAGTGACGAGGAGGAGAGCGACAGCGACGACGACGGCGGCGGTGAGTCCGACTAGGTGTCGGTCGCCTCTCATGGCCACCGGCGACCCCATCATCCGGTCGCTGCCTTCGAACTCCCCGGGCCGCCTCCTTGGGCGGCCGGGCGAGGGAGGCTGCGGAAGAGGAAGAGGGGTGGCGGCAAGGCTGTCAAGTCGAGTACGAGGGCGAGGTGCCTCGACAGCAGGCCGACGCCCCGCCGCCTGCCTTCGAGCTCTGCTCGCGCCTCCTGCCTCCGCCAAGCTCCCGGCCGCCCTCGGGTGTTCTCTTGGTGTCTTCGCGCCTGCAGCTCACCTAGGCGCCTTTTGCCCTTCCCGCAAACTTCTCTTGCCGGGCCTCTTGACCTACCTCCGGAGAGAGAAACAGAGAGGGATTACGGCATCTTATCTTTTAGTTTGTAAGCCTTCGGCCTTAGCTGCATTTAAAACTTGTAATCCTCTCTTTCATGTTTTTCATCCTCTATGGACTTGTATTGAATGGGATGTTTTTAATGAAAAGAGGGGAATGCTTGCCGGTTCCGCCTTTACTTGATCCTGTGCCTTGTATGTTTCCACCTCAAGCCGAGGAACTTGCTTGCAAGCAAGCACACTTGCTGAAAAGGGACATCAAGAGCCGTCAAGGCGGTGCTTGCTTCCGCAAGAAACCTTGCCGGTCCAGCTTGCAGCAAGACTTGTTTTGTTGAGCGGACTCGAAAACAAATCAAGGGCTTAACTTAGCCACGATTCGGTTCCTCCGCAAGCAGGTTTTCCCATACAAGGCATGCTCGTTCAAGGGCACGGGCTCGCATTCCCCGGTCCATAGGAGGATGCATGAAGAGGGATGGAAAACTTATCTGATATCACAGTCCCCCGGCAACTCTGGCCTGTCAGGGCGCAGGAGCCTGCGCCTTTTCCTTTTGTTCTTGCCGCTGGCATCGCAGCCCCGGCGACTCTGGCTATTTGCGAGGGAACCTTGGCGCTCGCAGCCCCCAGCAACGCCGATTTACCGGGGCCCAGGCGCTAGTGAGCCCTCCTTTTTTTTTGGCGCTGTCATTCCAGTTAGGAAAATAACTTAGACAGCGTTGTAATAAGTTACTTTTGTAATGTAACTTCGCGTTGGGCGACACAATGCGGTGTTTCGTGTAACACCCTCGATGCGGCTATATCTCCCACGTGTCGAAGCACGACTTAGAGGCATAACCGCATTGAAAGCAATGTCGCAAGTGAGGTAATCTTCACACAACCCATGTAATACATAAGGGAAAAAGATACATAGTTGGCTTACAATCGCCACTTCACACAATTACATGAATAAAGCATTACATCATCCAGATACAATCAAGGTCCGACTACGGAACCAAAATAAAAGAAGAACCCCAAATGCGATAAAGGTCCCCGATCGACCCCAACCGGGCTCCACTATCGATCAACTAGAACGAAACAACACAAAGGGCAAGATCTTCATCGAGCTCCTCCTTGAGCTTGATTGCGCCACCGCCGGGTAACATAGGCACCGCAAACTGGTTTTGAAGTATCCGTGAGTCACGAGGACTCAAAGAATCTCGCACTCATGAGATCAAGACTATTTAAGCTTATGGGTAAGGTAAAGGCATGAGGTGGAGCTGCAGCAGTTTACTAGCATAAATGGTGGCTAGCATACGCAAATGAGAGCGAGAAGAGAAGGCAAAGCACGGTCGATAAAAGTATGATCAAGAAGTGATCCTATAGTAACCTACGCCAAGCATAACTCCAACATCAGTTTCACTTCCCGGACTACCGAAAGAGACCATCACGGTACACACACGGTTGATGTATTTTAATTAAGGTCAACTTCGGTTTTCTACAACCGACATTAACAAATTCCCATCTGCCACATAACCGCGGGCACGGCTCTCGAAAGTTTATACCCTGCAGGGTGTCCCAACTTAGCCCATGACAAGCTCTCGCGATCATCGAAGGAATAGACCTTCACCAAGACACTCCAATCGACTCGGATCCCGTACATCAAGACATTTCGACAATGGTAAAACAAGACCAGCAAAGCCGCCTAATGTGCCAACAAATCCTGATAGGAGCTGCACATATCTCGCTCTCGTGGCACACCGGATTGTCCAAACTTCGTAGGCCAGCCCAGAGTTGCCCCCGGTACACCGCGGTTGACGGTTTGGACCAACACTCACAACGAGCACCGCCCGGGGTAATAAAGATGACCCTTGGGCTCCGAAACCCAAGGGAAAAAAGGGCTAGGTGAGGCAAATGGTAAAAGGCAATGTTGGGCCTTGCTGGACAAGTTTTATTCAAAGCGAACCGTCGGGGGGTCCCATAAATCACCCGACCGCAGAAGGAACGCAAAATCCGGGAACATAACACCGGATGACGGAAACTAGGGCGGCAAGAGTGGAACAAAACACCAGGCATAAGGCCGAGCCTTCCACCCTTTACCAAGTATATAGATGCATTAATAATATAAGAGATATTGTGATATCCCAACAAGTAAACATGTTCCAACAAGGAACAACATCTCCATGTTCCAACAAGGAACAAACTTCATCTTCACCGCAACTAACAACGCTATAAGAGGGCCGAGCAAAGCGGTAACATAGCCAAACAACGGTTTGCTAGGAATGGTGTCAAAGGTTAGAGGTTCATGGCATTTTGGGAGGCTGACAAGCAAATGGTAGGCATCGTAGCATTGGCATAGCAAAAGAGCGAGCAAACTAGCATAGCAAAGATAGTAGTGATTTCGAGGGTATGATCATCTTGCTCGCAAGGTTCTCGAGTTGTCAAGGCTTGATCCTCGTATGCTTCTCAACAGGTTCCTCGTGACACGCACTCGCCTCCGGCTCTACCCAAAGCAAGAACACAAGCAACGGAACCACAATCAAACAAGGAACAATGCACAAGCAATATGATGCAAAACATGACATGCGATGCGAGATGTGATATGCAATGCATATGTATGTCTTAAGGAAAATGATGAACTGGCATCAACTTGGCAAACCAAGTATGCCGCTGAAAGATGGGATGATTTCGGTGAAATCGATATAAAGATCACCGAATCGGATGCACGGTTTGCAAATGACAAGCAAAACAAGAATGACGAAAACTCATGCTAACAGCCCGATGCTACATAGCACGCAACACTAAACTATGCTACAGCACCCCAACATAAAAACAAAGCATATGGCAGCGAACTACAGGAGATGCTTAACAAAAGAGGAACACTGAGCTACGGCTAAATCACATCATAACATGTTCAAACAAGCATGGTGAAAGTGCTCAAAATATCAGGTTCACAGACTTAGTGAAAATACTAACATGCCAGGAATTAACATCAGGAAGGCATGTTTAGAGCAAGCAAACAACATGATACAGGAACTTATGATAGCAAAGCAAGGCATGACATGATTCTACTCAAAGCATATATCAATAGTCCCTTACTGACCATAAGCCAAAAAGGACCTTAAGAAATGATGGCACCCATGTAAACATTGCAAGTTTTATTACAGATTTCAGACTTAGCAGAAAAACTGGGCATGGCAACAACAGTTAACGAGTAGGCATGTTCGTGAGCTCGAAGCACTCACTACAGAGCATCTCATGGCATGGCAAGGCAACCAACAGTAAGAAGGCATGATTATGAAGCTAAGCATGGCAATATCAAGGTCATAGCATACACGGATCAACTACAACGATCTCGTGAAAATTGAATCTCATGCAAACAATCTGCCAGGAAACATTTTTAAGCAAAAGTAGAGCACGAAAATGACATGCTAGACTACTCCATAAATGCCAACAAAGGCATGGATGGATAGAGAACATCCATACATTCAAAACACCCTTACTGATCATGCTCAAAAAGGGCATAGAACTCTCTGTAAGAACATGAACATATGGCATAAAAATAACAGCAGGACAAGACTTAGTGAAAACACTAAGTCCCTGAAATCAGCAACATCATCATCCCTACTTTGCATGCTTGTTCTAGTAAACACATAACTCAAAAAAATACATAACAAACACCCCTGGAAAGATGGCCTCGCAATGTTCAACTCACATGTAGGACTCAAGTTCATAAGGTGCACACATTAATCATGGCAAAAATGACAAAAGAGCTCGAGCTAATAAGATTCGGGAACTAACGATCTGAAGCCTTCTTCCAACAGAATTTCGGGCATCAAGATGAGCTCAAATGCAAATGATGCAATGGAACGAAATGATGTACTCGTCGAGGCGAACAATTTGACATATTGTACGCGCAAAACGAAGCTACGGATGCGGAGATGTGATGCAATGAATATGGCGGGAAATTATAAAAATCCTGGGACTTAGGCATACGGGAGCAACCTCTTGCACGGATTTCAAAGCGGCGCGGAAGTCGAGGTTCGCCGGACTTGCGCCGGAGGAAGAAGGAGTCGGCCCGGAGGACGCCCGGCGATCAAGGCGGCGGCGGGTTTTTCCCGACCGATCCAATGGATCCGGGCGCGGGAGGCGCGGACGCGCTGGATGCGCGGGCGGCGAGGAGATGCTGGGCGACGGCGGCGCGCCATGGCGCGGCAGGTGGAAGCTGTGGCGAGGCGGCGGCGGAGGCGCTACGGCCGGAGGAGCTGGTGGCGCGGGCGGCGACCGGAGGCGGCGGCGGCGGACGGCCTCAAGGGCCATGCTGGCTCATTGCTGGTCGGCGCGGCGGGCGGGGGCGGCGGGTGGCTACGTGCGCGCGCGGGGATTGGAGGAGGGAGGCGGCGCTGAGGTGGCGCCTCGATTGGCCCGGAGGACGGGCGGCTGGACGCTGCCCGGCGGCGGGCGGACGGTTCAGCAAGGCAGAGGAGAGATCTAGGGTTTCGGGAAATCAACCGAGATTTGGAATGGGGGGTGTATAAATAGGCATCGAGGGAGCTAGGAGAGTCCAAATGAGGTGCGGTTTTGCCACGCGATCGTGATCGAACGATCGAGAACATGGAGGGAGTTTGTGGGTTTTGGGCAACTTTGAAGGGTGTTGGGCTGCAACCCAAAGAGGGCTTTACAGCCATCTTGCTAACTGCTGAGTATCAAACGACCTCCAAATGGCACGAAACTTGACAGGCGGTCTACCGGTGCTATACCAAGGCCGCTTGGAAAACCTCGGGCCATTCCGAGAAAGTTTAATATCCGCTCACAACAAGAGAGAAGAAGGGGACGCCGGGTGACATCGGAGCGCCGGATTGAAAAACGGACAACGGGGAAAATGCTCGGATGCATGAGACGAGCACGTATGCAAAACGAAATGCACATGATGACATGATAAAATGCAAATGATGACATGGCAAAATGCAACATGCAAGCAAATGACATGGCAACAACGACGAATAATCAAGGACACTGGCGATCGGATCCGGGGTGTTACAACACTCCACCACTATGAGAGGATCTCGTCCCGAGATCTAGGATGGCACCGGAGGGAAAACGGAAGAGAAAGAGAAGAGGTAAAACTAAGTTGCTTCTTTGACGAACGAGTGAAAACATGAACCTTGAGAGGTTGAGCAATTTAGAAGAAAGAGTACAACAGAGATGAACGAGATTGCAAACAATCCGTTAGAAAAGAGGAACAAAGAGTATTACGAGGACTTGAAGGTTGAAAGACATGGAAAGAAGAGCTTCACGAACGAAAAGAATATGACCACATCGGTATAATGAGATAGCCCAGGAACAAGAATGGCAGAATTTGGACAGCACTCCGGTAGAAAGAGAAGAAAACTTGATGAGATGAAAAGCACTTGAAGAGATGACACAACACTCCGGTTAAATGGATAAGAATGAAAAGAACACGATGCTCACAATTCGAGATGATTAGTGAAAAGAGCAACATCACAATGCCTCCGGAAGAAAGAATAGAAGATAGATCATAGGAATAACAGAATGGAGAAGAAAATGCCAACTTCTGCCACAAATGAGCTTGGAAAGCACCCTTGCAACGAAGAATTGAACGGAATTGTTGGAAAATCGACAACGAAAAGCACAAGCTTGTTGTGGGCTTATGGCAAACATCTCAAAATGATGAGGTGACAACCAGCCACCAACGGAAACAATTGGTTTGATTGAGAGCACCAAAGAGATGAAAGCTTCTTTGACGAACCACCATGTTGAGCCTCCATGAAGAACTCCGGTAAACAAAAGGAATGAAAAGAAAGATAAATTGAAAACACAAGGTGAATCCTTGCAATGATTTAGATGGATCTCCGTGATAATTAGAGCTTGGAACTCCGGGAAAAAGAGAAGATGAAACAAATGAAACTGAGAATTACTTCATCATGAACAATCTCCGGAAGAAAAGAATTGAATCACCTCGAGGAAATAAGAATAAGATTTATTATATGCTTATCCTTCATCAAATTACATTGATGACAAGCAATGGATTTGGCATACTACTTATTCTCGTAGAAAGGATTAAAAGAGATATATCAAAACTTGAGAAGGTCTTCAACGAACCACCGGTAGGATTCGGAAAGAACGAATAGATCACGAGCTGATAAGAGAATACTTGAATGATGCACCGGTATGATTTGGAGAATGAGAGCTGAAAGCTTGAATGAATAATACTGAGATGATGGGCTTCAAAGAATGAAACTGAAAAGACTCCTAAAATGCTCCGGATGGGTGAAAAAGATTCTCGCAATCGAAAACATTTATGAGAGGATGGCAACAAGCTAGCACCATGAATCTTGAAGAGAATAGAGCAAGATTAAAGAGAAACTCTTCTTCGGTCTTCAAATGATGAGAATGACAACGAGAAACACCACCAAGAATTATTGAGGCACACCAGAAGAATCAAAAGCGAAGAGGTTGAGCCAACTATGAAAAGAATTTGAAAGATCTTGGAGAAAAGCATTTGACTGATGATAATTCATTCTTACGTCAAACTTGGAGAAGAATTTAGGATAGCTCTGGGAAAATAGAAGAGTCAGGTAAGATCCTGGGAAAAGACCTGTGGGTTAGGGCCCACTCAAAAGGACACCGTTGAAAAGATTTAAAAGAGATGTTGCACCGGTTGAATTAAATGGCTTGAATGAGATAACAATCTCCAAATAGCTTGAACGGATTAAGAATCGAAACACAATTCTTCGAGATATCTTGAGCACTCCAGAATAACAAATAGCGAGAAGTAGAATGATAAAGAGTTGCACCGGCATGAGAAAACATTTGACACGAGGAAAGGAATGTTCAACACTGAAAGCTTGAATTGGATCCACCGGAAAAGAAACAACAATGAAGGATGATGAACTAGAAAGCTCGTGAGCATCTTCACGAGGGATCACCGGATAAGAACATTGAAAGAAAAGAATGAAGAGACTTCACATGAATAAATGGATACTTGATTAAGAAATCTGTGTCCTTGAAGAAAAAGGGTGGGAGGGCGGGAAAACAAAGGCAACTTGGGATGAACAAAACAAACACCGTTGAGAAGAAAAGATAATTGGTCTTGCTGATGGGGAGAATGATGGGATCATCTCGAAGAGAAGTGCACCGGTTGGAAAAGAATTAACATGACAACCTCAATGATCGAAAAGGATTAGTATTCACATAGCAATATGAGAACACCGCTTAGGAAAGGTATGGAATCAACATTTGACATTGAAGCAACTCAATACCACAAATAAAACAAAACAAAGGATTTGGCTTGCGTATAAGCCGAACAAACATATGATAGAGATTTCGTCCAAGTTTTGTGGTGGGGCCTACACGGCTCGATCAGACAAAGACCATCATGTACAAGGCAAGGCACATGACATACGAAGCGCCCCCGAGTCGGCATAGCCAAGGACTCTTTAAGACACAACGAGACCATCAGAAACCAACCGTGAATAGGCGGACCACTAGACGCCGAACCCCAATTTCATATCATACATCCGCCGGAAAGATATCCTAAGAGCTACTTGAATTCCCACCTATGAAACTCCCAAACTTTCTCGTTATGCAACTGGTGTTGGGGATACAGGGAGCAATATATCTCACCCAAACTAACAATCCCTACATCCAACCAGATCCATCCACAACACATAACCAAGAAACCTTCGAAATCGCTTACCTCAACCTTCAAAAGCATCCGTTATACAAGTCATGGCAATACTCCCGCACTCACCTCAAGATCAAGTTAGCGGGATTATCTCACCAACAACCGCATAAAAGAGATTTTCTATGTCGGCGCATTAAATTCGTATTCCAGAATCGCAACGATAAAATTATGACGACAACACCTCGGAGCTCAACTCCCGGACACCGCCACAACCCCTAAATGTCGAGGCACCAAGACAATGTTGTCATCATAAAACCATCGAACGATTCCAAGATACCCGCTGATCCTAAAATTTTTTAGTGAAATTTGAGAAGAGAAGAGTCAAAACTCTACGCCAGATACCTCACCGTAAGGTCAAGGGACCGGGAGTAAAAGAATTCCTAACTCTCCGATATATATAATCCTAAATGACTCAAAACATTTTTCTAGACACAACTCGCCGCTAAAAACGATCAAGCAAAGGGGCTCCTAAGGTCGGGAAGGCTCGATACCAACTTGTAACGCCTCGATGCGGCTATATCTCCCACGTGTCGGGCACGACTTAGAGGCATAACCGCATTGAAAGCAATGTCGCAAGTGAGGTAACTTCACACAACCCATGTAATACATAAGGGAAAAAGATACATAGTTGGCTTACAATCGCCACTTCACACAATTACATGAATAAAGCATTACATCATCCAGATACAATCAAGGTCCGACTACGAAACCAAAATAAAAGAAGAACCCCAAATGCATAAAGGTCCCCGATCGACCCAAACCGGGCTCCACTATCGATCAACTAGAACGAAACAACACAAAGGGCAAGATCTTCATCGAGCTCCTCCTTGAGCTTGATTGCGCCACCGCCGGTAACATAGGCACCGCAAACTGGTTTTGAAGTATCCGTGAGTCACGAGGACTCAGAATCTCGCACCATGAGGTCAAGACTATTTAAGCTTATGGGTAAGGTAAAGGCATGAGGTGGAGCTGCAGCAAGCGACTAGCATAAATGGTGGCTAGCATACGCAAATGAGAGCGAGAAGAGAAGGCAAAGCACGGTCGATAAAAGTATGATCAAGAAGTGATCCTATAGTAACCTACGTCAAGCATAACTCCAACATCAGAATTCACTTCCCTGACTCACGGAAAGAGACCATCACTTACACACACGGTTGATGTATTTTAATTAAGGTCAACTTCGGTTTTCTACAACCGACATTAACAAATTCCCATCTGCCACATAACCGCTGGCATGGCTCTCAAAAGTTTATACCTCCAGGTGTCCCAACTTAGCCCATGACAAGCTCTCGCGATCATCGAAGGAATAGACCTTCACCCAAGACACTCCGATCGACTCGTATCCCAGACATCAAGACATTTCGACAATGGTAAAACAAGACCAGCAAAGCCGCCTCAATGTGTCGACAAATCCCGATAGGAGCTGCACATATCTCGCTCGTGGCACACCGGATTGTCCAAACTTCCGTTAGGCCAGCCCAGAGTTGCCCCTCGGCTACACCGGCGGTTGACGGTTTGGACCAACACTCACAACGAGCACCGCCCGGGGTAATAAAGATGACCCTTGGGCTCCTAAACCCAAGGGAAAAAAAGGGCTAGGTGAGGCAAATGGTAAAAGGCAATGTTGGGCCCATCGACAAGTTTTATTCAAAGCGAACCGTCGGGGGTCCCATAAATCACCCGACCGTAAGGAACGCAAAATCCGGGAACATAACACCAAGATGACGGAAACTAGGGCGGCAAGAGTGGAACAAAACACTGCATAAGGCCGAGCCTTCCACCCTTTACCAAGTATATAGATGCATTAATAATATAAGAGATATTGTGATATCCCAACAAGTAAACATGTTCCAACAAGGAACAACATCTCCATGTTCCAACAAGGAACAAACTTCATCTTCACCGCAACTAACAACGCTATAAGAGGGCCGAGCAAAGCGGTAACATAGCCAAACAACGGTTTGCTAGGAATGGTGTCAAAGGTTAGAGGTTCATGGCATTTTGGGAGGCTGACAAGCAAATGGTAGGCATCGTAGCATTGGCATAGCAAAAGAGCGAGCAAACTAGCATAGCAAAGATAGTAGTGATTTCGAGGGTATGATCATCTTGCCGCAAGGTTCTCGAGTTGTCAAGGCTTGATCCTCGTATGCGTTCTCAACAGGTTCCTCGACACGCATCGCCTCCGGCTCTACCCAAAGCAAGAACACAAGCAACGGAACCACAATCAAACAAGGAACAATGCACAAGCAATATGATGCAAAACATGACATGCGATGCGAGATGTGATATGCAATGCATATGTATGTCTGAAGGAAAATGATGAACTGGCATCAACTTGGCAAACCAAGTATGCCGCTGAAAGATGGGATGATTTCGTGAAATCGATATAAAGATCACCGAATCGGATGCACGGTTTGCAAATGACAAGCAAAACAAGAATGACGAAATCTGCTTAACAGCCCGATGCTACTTAGCACGCAACACGAAACTATGCTACAGCACCCCAACATAAAAACAAAGCATATAGCAGCGAACTACAGGAGATGCTTAACAAAAGAGGAACACTGAGCTACGGCTAAATCACATCATAACATGTTCAAACAAGCATGGTGAAAGTGCTCAAAATATCAGGTTCACAGACTTAGTGAAAATACTAACATGCCAGGAATTAACATCAGGAAGGCATGTTTAGAGCAAGCAAACAACATGCTACAGGAACTTATAATAGCAAAGCAAGGCATGACATGATTCTACTCAAAGCATATATCAATAGTCCCTTACTGACCATAAGCCAAAAAGGACCTTAAGAAATGATGGCACCCATGTAAACATTGCAAGTTTTATTACAGATTTCAGACTTAGTAGAAAAACTGGGCATGGCAACAACAGTTAACGAGTAGGCATGTTCGTGAGCTCGAAGCACTCACTACAGAGCATCTCATGGCATGGCAAGGCAACCAACAGTAAGAAGGCATGATTATGAAGCTAAGCATGGCAATATCAAGGTCATAGCATACACGGATCAACTACAACGATCTCGTGAAAATTGAATCTCATGCAAACAATCTGCCAGGAAACATTTTTAAGCAAAAGTAGAGCACGAAAATGACATGCTAGACTACTCCATAAATGCCAACAAAGGCATGGATGGATAGAGAACATCCATATGTTCAAAACACCCTTACTGATCATGCTCAAAAAGGGCATAGAACTCTCTGTAACAACATGAACATATGGCATAAAAATAACAGCAGGACAAGACTTAGTGAAAACACTAAGTCCCTGAAATCAGCAACATCATCATCCCTACTTTGCATGCTTGTTCTAGTCAACACATAACTCACAAAAATACATGGCAAACACCACTGGATAGATGGCATGGCAATGTTCAACTCACATGTAGGACTCAAGTTCATAAGGTGCACACATTAATCATGGCAAAAATGACAAAAGAGCTCGAGCTGATAAGATTCGGGAACTAACGATCTGAAGCCTTCTTCCAACAGAATTTCGGGCATCAAGATGAGCTCAAATGCAAATGATGCAATGGAACGAAATGATGCACTCGTCGAGGCGAACAATTTGACATATTATACGCGCAAGACGAAGCTACGGATGCGGAGATGTGATGCGATGAATATGGCATGAAATTATAAAAATCCTGGGACTTAGGCATACGGGAGCAACCTCTTGCACGGATTTCAAAGCGGCGCGGAAGTCGAGGTTCGCCGGACTTGCGCCGGAGGAAGAAGGAGTCGGCCCGGAGGACGCCCGCGATCAAGGCGCGCGGCGGGGTTTCTCCCGACCGGATCCAAATGGATCCGGCGCGCGAGGCGGCGCGGACGCCGGATGCGCGGCGGCGAGGAGATGCTTACGGGGCGACGGCGCTATGAAGGCCGGGCGGCATGGAAGCCGGGCGAGGCGGCGCGCGGAGGCGCGCTGCCGAGGAGCTGGTGGCGCGGGCGGCGACCGGAGGCGGCGGCGGCGGACGGGCTCATGGGCCTGGCCGCGGCCATGCCGGGCTGGCAAGGCGGGCGGCGGGTACGGGCTACGCCAAGGATTGAGGAGGAGGCGGCGCTTGCTGAGGTGGCGCCTCGATTGGCCCAGAGGACGGGCGGCTGGACGCGTCCGGCGGCGGGCGGACGGTTCCAAGGCAGAGGAGAGATCTAGGGTTTCGGGGAAATCAACCGAGATTTGGAATGGGGGTGTATAATAGGCATAGAGGAGCTAGGAGAGTCCAAATGAGGTGCGGTTTTCGCCACGCGATCGTGGTCGAACGACCGAGAACATGGAGGGAGTTTGGTGGTTTTGGGCCACTTTGAATGGGTGTTGGGCTGCAACCCAAAGAGGGCTTTACAGCTATCTTGCTAACTGCTGAGTATCAAAGGACCTCCAAATGGCACGAAACTTGACAGCGGTTCATCGGTGCTATACCAAGGTCATGGCAAACCTCGGCCATTCCGAGAAAGTTTAATATCCGCTCACAACAAGAGAGAAGAAGGGGACGCCGGGTGACATCGGAGCGCCGGATTGCAAAACGGACAACGGGGAAAATGCTCGGATGCATGAGACGAGCACGTATGCAAAACGAAATGCACATGATGACATGATAAAATGCAAATGATGACATGGCAAAATGCAACATGCAAGCAAATGACATGGCAACGACGACGAATAACTGGCGGACACCTGGCGCATCGGATCCGGGGTGTTACAACACTCCACCACTATGAGAGGATCTCGTCCCGAGATCTACGATGGCACCGGAGGGAAAACGGAAGAGAAAGAGAAGAGGTAAAACTAAGTTGCTTCTTTGACGAACGAGTGAAAACATGAACCTTGAGAGGTTGAGCAATTTAGAAGAAAGAGTACAACAGAGATGAACGAGATTGCAAACAATCCGTTAGAAAAGAGGAACAAAGAGTATTACGAGGACTTGAAGGTTGAAAGACATGGAAAGAAGAGCTTCACGAACGAAAAGAATATGACCACATCGGTATAATGAGATAGCCCAGAACAAGAATGGCAGAATTTGGACAAGACTCCAGAGAAAGAGAAGAAAACTTGATGAGATGAAAAGCACTTGAAGAGATGACACAACACTCCTAAGTAAATGGATAAGAATGAAAAGAACACGATGCTCACAATTCGAGATGATTAGTGAAAAGAGCAACATCACAATGCCTCCGGAAGAAAGAATAGAAGATAGATCATAGGAATAACAGAATGGAGAAGAAAATGCCAACTTCTGCCACAAATGAGCTTGGAAAGCACCCTTGCAACGAAGAATTGAACGGAATTGTTGGAAAATCGACAACGAAAAGCACAAGCTTGTTGTGGGCTTATGGCAAACATCTCAAAATGATGAGGTGACAACCAGCCACCAATGGAAACAAATGATTGGATTGAGAGCACCAAAGAGATGAAAAACTTCTTTGACGAACCACCATGTTGAGCCTCCATGAAGAACTCCGGTAAACAAAAGGAATGAAAAGAAAGATAAATTGAAAACACAAGGTGAATCCTTGCAATGATTTAGATGGATCTCCGTGATGAGATAATTGATAGAGCTTGGAACTCCAGGAAAAAGAGAAGATGAAACAAATGAAACCGAGAATTACTTCAACATGAACAATCTCCGGAAGAAAAGAATTGAATCACCTCAAGGAAATAAGAATAAGATTTATTGTATGCTTATCCTTCATCAAATTTCATTGATGACAAGCAATGGATTTGGCATACTACTTATTCTCGTAGAAAGGATTAAAAGAGATATATCAAAACTTGAGAAGGTCTTCAACGAACCACCGTAGGATTCGGAAGAACGAATAGATCACGAAATGATAAGAGAATACTTGAATGATGCACCGTATGATTTGGAGAATGAGAGCTGAAAGCTTGAATGAATAATACCGAGATGATGGGCTTCAAAGAATGAAACTGAAAAGACTCCTAAAATGCTCCAGATGGGTGAAAAGATTCTCAAATCGAAAACATTTATGAGAGGATGGCAACAAGCTAGCACCATGAATCTTGAAGAGAATAGAGCAAGATTAAAGAGAAACTCTTCTTCGGTCTTCAAATGATGAGAATGACAACGAGAAACACCACCAAGAATTATTGAGGCACACCGAAGAATCAAAAGCTAAGAGGTTGAGCCAACTATGAAAAGAATTTGAAAGATCTTGGAGAAAAGCATTTGATCGATGATAATTCATTCTTACGCCAAACTTGGAGAAGAATTTAGGATAGCTCGGGAAAATAGAAGAGTCGTAAGATCCTCGAAAAGACCTGTGGGTTAGGGCCCACTCAAAAGAACACCGTTGAAAAGATTTAAAAGAGATGTTGCACCGGTTGAATTAAATGGCTTGAATGAGATAACAATCTCCAAATAGCTTGAACGGATTAAGAATCGAAACACGATTCTTCGAGATATCTTGAGCACTCCAGAATAACAAATAGCAAGAAGTAGAATGATAAAGAGTTGCACCGGCATGAGAAAACATTTGACACGAGGAAAGGAATATGTTCAACACTGAAAGCTTGAATTGGATCCACCGGAAAAGAAACAACAATGAAGGATGATGAACTAGAAAGCTCGTGAGCATCTTCACGAGGGATCACCGGATAAGAACATTGAAAGAAAAGAATGAAGAGACTTCACATGAATAAATGGATACTTGATTAAGAAATCTGTGTCCTTGAAGAAAAAGGGTGGAGGGCGGAAAACAAAGGCAACTTGGGATGAACAAAACAAACACCGTTGAGAAGAAAAGATAATTGGTCTTGCTGATGGGGAGAATGATGGATCATCTCAAGAGAAGTGCACCGTTGGAAAAGAATTAACATGACAACCTCAATGATCGAAAAGGATTAGTATTCACATAGCAATATGAGAACACCGCTTAGGAAAGGTATGGAATCAACATTTGACATTGAAGCAACTCAATACCACAAATAAAACAAAACAAAGGATTTGGCTTGCGTATAAGCCGTAACAAACATATGATAGAGATTTCGTCCAAGTTTTTGTGGTGGGGCCTACACGGCTCGATCAGATAGCACCATCATGTACAAGGCAAAGGCACATGACATACGAAGCGCCCCGAAGTCGGCATAGCCAAGGACTCTTTAAGACACAACGAGACCATCAGAAACAAACCGTGAATAGGCGGACCACTAGACGCCGAACCCCAATTTCATATCATACATCCGTCGGAAAGATATCCTAAGAGCTACTTGAATTCCCACCTATGAAACTCCCAAACTTTCTCGTTATGCAACTGTGTTGGGGATACAGGGAGCAATATATCTCACCCAAACTAACAATCCCTACATCCAAATTGTATCCATCCACAACACATAACCAAGAAATCTTCGAAATCGTTTACCTCAACCTTCAAAAGCATCCGTTATACAAGTCATGGCAATACTCCCGCAGACTCACCTCAAGATCAAGTTAGCGGATTATCTCACCAACAACCGCATAAAAGAGATTTTCTATGTCGGCGATTAAATTCAGTATTCCAGAATCGCAACGATAAAATTATGACGGCAACACCTCTGAGCTCAACTCCCCGACACCGCCACAACCCCTAAATGTCGAGGCACCAAGACAATGTTGTCATCATAAAACCATCGAACGATTCCAAGATACCCGCTGATCCTAAAATTTTTTTAGTGAAATTTGAGAAGAGAAGAGTCAAAACTCTACGTCAGATACCTCACCGTAAGGTCAAGGACCGGGAGTAAAAGAATTCCTAACTCTCCGATATATATAATCCTAAATGACTCAAAACATTTTTCTAGACACAACTCGCCGCTAAAAACGATCAAGCAAGGGGGCTCTAAGGTCGGGAAGGCTCGATACCAACTTGTAACGCCTCGATGCGGCTATATCTCCCACGGTCGGGCAACGACTTAGAGGCATAACCGCATTGAAAGCAATGTCGCAAGTGAGGTAACTTCACACAACCCATGTAATACATAAGGAAAAAGATACATAGTTGGCTTACAATCGCCACTTCACACAATTACATGAATAAAGCATTACATCATCCAGATACAATCAAGGTCCCACTACGAAACCAAAATAAAAGAAGAACCCCAAATGCATAAAGGTCCCCGATCGACCCAAACCGGGCTCCACTATCGATCAACTAGAACAAAACAACACAAAGGGCAAGATCTTCATCGAGCCCTCCTTGAGCTTGATTGGCCACCGCCGGTAACATAGGCACCGCAAACTGGTTTTGAAGTATCCGTGAGTCACGAGGATTCAAAGAATCTCGCACCCGCGAGATCAAGACTATTTAAGCTTATGGGTAAGGTAAAGGCATGAGGTGGAGCTGCAGCAAGTTTACTAGCATAAATGGTGGCTAGCATACGCAAATGAGAGCGAGAAGAGAAGGCAAAGCACGGTCGATAAAAGTATGATCAAGAAGTGATCCTATAGTAACCTACGCCAAGCATAACTCCAACATCAGAGTTCACTTCCTGACCACGAAAGAGACCATCACGGTTACACACATGGTTGATGTATTTTAATTAAGTTCAACTTCGGTTTTCTACAACCGACATTAACAAATTCCCATCTCGCCACATAACCGCTGCATGGCTCTCGAAAGTTTATACCTCGCAGGGTGTCCCAACTTAGCCCATGACAAGCTCTCGCGATCATCGAAGGAATAGACCTTCACCCAAGACACTCCGATCGACTCGGTATCCCAGACATCAAGACATTTCGACAATGGTAAAACAAGACCAAAGAAGTCACCGAATGTGCCGACAAACTCGATAGGAGCTGCACATATCTCGCTCGTGGTACACCGGATTGTCCAAACTTCCGTAGGCCAGCCCAGAGTTGCCCCTCGTGGCCACTCAACGGTTGACGGTTTGGACCAACACTCACAACGAGCATCGCCCGGGGTAATAAAGATGACCCTTGGGCTCCTAAACCCAAGGAAAAAAGGGCTAGGTGAGGCAAATGGTAAAAGGCAATGTTGGGCCTTGCTGGACAAGTTTTATTCAAAGTGAACTGTCAGGGGTCCTATAAATCACCCGACCGCAGAAGGAACGCAAAATCCGGGAACATAACACCAAGATGACGGAAACTAGGGCGCAAGAGGAACAAAACACTGCATAAGGCCGAGCCTTCCACCCTTTACCAAGTATATAGATGCATTAATAATATAAGAGATATTGTGATATCCCAACAAGTAAACATGTTCCAACAAGGAACAACATCTCCATGTTCCAACAAGGAACAAACTTCATCTTCACCGCAACTAACAACGCTATAAGAGGGCCGAGCAAAGCGGTAACATAGCCAAACAACGGTTTGCTAGGAATGGTGTCAAAGGTTAGAGGTTCATGGCATTTTGGGAGGCCGACAAGCAAATGGTAGGCATCGTAGCATTGGCATAGCAAAAGAGCGAGCAAACTAGCATAGCAAAGATAGTAGTGATTTCGAGGGTATGATCATCTCGCCGCAAGGTTCTCGAGTTGTCAAGGCTTGATCCTCGTATGCTCTCAACAGGTTCCTCGACACGCATTCGCCTCCGGCTCTACCCAAAGCAAGAACACAAGCAACGGAACCACAATCAAACAAGGAACAATGCACAAGCAATATGATGCAAAACATGACATGCGATGCGAGATGTGATATGCAATGCATATGTATGCTCTGAAGGAAAATGATGAACTGGCATCAACTTGGCAAACCAAGTATGCCGCTGAAAGATGGGATGATTTTGGGTGAAATCGATATAAAGATCACCGAATCGATGCACGGTTTGCAAATGACAAGCAAAACAAGAATGACGAAAAACGCTTAACAGCCCGATGCTACTTAGCACGCAACACCTAAACTATGCTACAGCACCCCAACATAAAAACAAAGCATATAGCAGCGAACTACAGGAGATGCTTAACAAAAGAGGAACACTGAGCTACGGCTAAATCACATCATAACATGTTCAAACAAGCATGGTGAAAGTGCTCAAAATATCAGGTTCACAGACTTAGTGAAAATACTAACATGCCAGAATTAACATCAGAAGGCATGTTTAGAGCAAGCAAACAACATGCTACAGGAACTTATAATAGCAAAGCAAGGCATGACATGATTCTACTCAAAGCATATATCAATAGTCCCTTACTGACCATAAGCCAAAAAGGACCTTAAGAAATGATGGCACCCATGTAAACATTGCAAGTTTTATTACAGATTTCAGACTTAGCAGAAAAACTGGGCATGGCAACAACAGTTAACGAGTAGGCATGTTCGTGAGCTCGAAGCACTCACTACAGAGCATCTCATGGCATGGCAAGGCAACCAACAGTAAGAAGGCATGATTATGAAGCTAAGCATGGCAAGAGCAAGGTCATAGCATACAAGGATAAACTACAACGATCTCGTGAAAATTGAATCTCATGCAAACAATCTGCCAGGAAACATTTTTAAGCAAAAGTAGAGCACGAAAATGACATGCTAGACTACTCCATAAATGCCAACAAAGGCATGGATGGATAGAGAACATCCATATGTTCAAAACACCCTTACTGATCATGCTCAAAAAGGGCATAGAACTCTCTGTAACAACATGAACATATGGCATAAAAATAACAGCAGGACAAGACTTAGTGAAAACACCAAGTCCCTGAAATCAGCAACATCATCATCCCTACTTTGCATGCTTGTTCTAGTCAACACATAACTCACAAAAATACATGGCAAACACCCCTGGAAAGATGGCATGGCAATGTTCAACTCACATGTAGGACTCAAGTTCATAAGGTGCACACATTAATCATGGCAAAAATGACAAAAGAGCTCGAGCTGATAAGATTCGGGAACTAACGATCTGAAGCCTTCTTCTAACAGAATTTCGGGCATCAATATGAGCTCAAATGCAAATGATGCAATGGAATGAAATGATGTACTCGTCGAGGCGAACAATTTGACATATTATACGCGCAAAACGGAGCTACGGATGCGGAGATGTGATGCGATGAATATGGCATGAAATTATAAAAATCCTAGGACTTAGGCATACGGGAGCAACCTCTTGCACGGATTTCAAAGCGGCGCGGAAGTCGAGGTTCGCCGGACTTGCGCCGGAGGAAGAAGGAGTTGGCCCGGAGGACGCCCGCGATCGATGGGCGCGGCGGGGTTTCCTCGACCGGATCCAAATGGATCCGGGCGCGAGGAGGCGCGGACGCCGCTGATGCGCGGGCGGCGAGGAGATGCCGGCGGGCGACGGCGGCTATGGCGCTGCCGGCAGGGGAAGCCGGGCGAGGCGGCGGCGGAGGCGCCGCCGCCGAGGAGCTGGTGGCGCGGGCGGCGACCGGAGGCGGCGGCGGCGACGGGCTCGCGGGCCCGGCCGGGCTCGCGCCGGCGGGCGGCGCGCTGCTGCTGCCGTGGGCATGCGTGGCGCGGGATTGAGGAGGAGGCGGCGCTGAGGTGGCGCCTCGATTGGCCCGGAGGACGTGGCGGCTGGATCGCTGCCCGGCGGCGCAAGGACGGTTCAACAGCAGAGGAGGAGATCTAGGGTTTCGGGGGAAATCAACCGAGATTTGGAATGGGGGGTGTATAAATAGGCATAGAGGGAGCTAGGAGAGTCCAAATGAGGTGCGGTTTTCGGCCACGCGATCGTGATCGAACGACCGAGAACATGGAGGGGAGTTTGGTGGGTTTTGGGCCACTTTGGAAGGGGTGTTGGGCTGCAACCCAAAGAGGGCTTTTACAGCTATCTTGCTAACTGCTGAGTATCAAACGACCTCCAAATGGCACGAACTTGACAGCGGTTCATCGGTGCTATACCAAGACCGCTGGCAAACCTCGAGCCATTCCGAGAAAGTTTAATATCCGCCACAACAAGAGAGAAGAAGGACGCCGGTGACATCGAGCGCCGGATTGCAAAACTGACAACGGGAAAATGCTCGGATGCATGAGACGAACACGTATGCAAAACGAAATGCACATGATGACATGATAAAATGCAATGATGACATGGCAAAATGCAACACGCAAGCAAATGACATGGCAACGACGATGAATAATCGCGACACCGGGCGATCGGATCCGGTGTTACATTTTGTTCTTGGTATGTTCATACTCTATGCTTTTAGGGAACTTGTCAACAGATACACGCTTGTCGAGTGTGGAACATCGCAGCCCGTCGGGCGTGTAGCCCGCAAGAAACCTCTTCGGCTTAGCTGCAGCGCGCTTTCATTGTTTGAGCGACTCAAACAAATCAAGGGCTCAACTTAGCCGTGAGTCGGCTCCTCCGCCGCACAAGTTTCCCATACAAAGGACGCCCCACGGCAAGGCTTGCTATGTTACCTCCTCTACCCGCTGCACCCCTTGTATGTTCCTACCCCACGCTTTTAGAAAACTTGCTTGCGCTTAACACACTTGCCGAGTGCGGAACATCGCAGTCTGCTGGCGGTGTTGTCTCCGCAAGAAGCCTTGTCGGGTAGTTGCGGCAAGACTTCTATTGTTGAGCGGCTCGACACAAAGCAAGGGCGCAACTTAACCACGAGTCAGCCCCTTCGCGCACGGGTTTTTCATACAAGGGGAGAACGTTACAGGAGCATGACATGGAGATTTAAAGCTGAAAAAAAATGCTCTGTACTCAAACTTGGGCAACTTAGCTTTTTCATCTTCTGTGCTTCGGTGGGGCTGCACTCCTCCCTGATACCTCCCTTGTACGCTTCTCCTCATGCTTTCAGGGACCCCACGGTGCAAACACACTTGCCGAGTGCGAACATCAAGAGTTCATTGGCGTGTTGCCCGCAGAAGACCTCGCCGGGCTAGTTGCGCGCTTTCATCGCTGAGCGGACTCAAATGCATCAAGGGCTTAACTTAGCCATGATTCGCCCCTTTGCGCATGTGTTTTTCAGACAAAGTATGGATTCTCGGCGAATGCGACTCAAAACTTCAAACTTGACTGCTCCTTCGCCTCTACTTGTGGTAGAGCTCGATGGCACGCCCTCGACGGCGCGCAAAGACTCCGGAGAGGTGCGCCATCGAGCAGTACCGAGCCGCTTCACCGGCTTGGTCTTTGGTGAAGTTATCTTTGCCTTCTTGCACTTGCCGCGGAGCTCGATGGTGCGCCCTCGATGTAAATGACACTTATTGACCAGCATCTTGAGCACGCTAGGTAGGCGAGGAGAGGCTGCCATGAACTTGGCGAGCGCAGACGGCCTAGTATCCCATTGTAGGGCAACGGATATTAGCAACATCAAATGTGACTTTCTCGCCCTGAAATTCAGCTCACGCCAAACGCTATCGGCATTGTGATCTTCCCTTTGGCTTGCTCCTTCCCGGATTTATCCCTTGAAAGGTACCAGCTTCTTCGAGCTCGCTTGTCGGGATCCGGAGCTTTGAGTACCGCCAAGAGATCAGATTCAGGCCGGCCCCACCGTCAACCAACATCTTCGTGACCTTGAGGTTGCGGATCGTTGGTGAGACCAACATCGGCAAGCACCCGAGCGCAGTGATACGATCAGGGTGGTCCTCAACATCGAAGATGATGGGCATGCCGGACCACTTCAGAGGCTTGCGCGACTCGACGGACGGCTCGGCCGCGTTCACTTCTCGCACCCACTGCTTGAGTTGGTGGTGCGAGGCGTGCAGAGAGGCGCCGCGCCGATGCACACACCTCGCTCCTTCTCAAACTCTTGGTCATCACCCCATCTTCCTCCATTTCATCATCCTCATCTTCATCTTCATCCTTGTCGCGCCCCGGAGGCCTGCCTCCTGCCATGGTGCCTCCCCAAGCGGAGGCTTGCCGGATCCTCCGCCGCCCCCTGGCTCCTCTCCTTGTCGCGCCAGACTAGCTTCTCAGAGTTCGCCATCCGCTCCACTTTCTTGCAGGTTTGGAGATCATGGCCCTTGGTGCGGTGGATCTTGCAATACCGCTGCCGGAGCTATCCTGCTTGTCGGCGGCCACCACAGCCGCCGAGTCGCCGGCTTTGCCCTTGTCGGCCGCCCGCTGCCGGAATGCTCAACAGCCAGCACATCCTTGGCCTTTCTTTTCCTGTTGTTGCGCCCGCCCTTCCTTGCCGGGCAAGATCCTCATTGCCGATCCTTCGCTTCCCGCGATCTCTCCGGGATCTTCCTCCTCCTCAGCCCGGCACACTTGTCGGCTAGAGCATAAAGCTCACGACATCTCTAATCTTGCACATCGCCATCTCCTCCTCATCCGGGCGGTTGCGCATGTTCTGATGGAACGCTACCGATAACCGCGCAGTGGTGGACGCTCGATGTTGTGTTGCACCGATCAATCTCAGATGTACTTGCGCAGGGCTCTCTTCCTTCCTTCGACGAGCAAATGCAGATCGCTTTGTTGGCTATGGGTTTGTGGTCACCGTGAAGGCGCCGACAAACCGATGACACAGTCCGCCCATGAAGAGATGGAGCCGTCCCGCAAGTGCATGAGCCAAGATCCGACGTTAGGCTTGAGCACCAGCGGAAGTAGTTGGCAAGGATCTTCGCCGCGCCCGCAGCTCGCACCGCGATGGTGTAGATGCCGAGGAACTCGACGATGTATCCTGCCATCATACTTCTCGCACGCTGGCTTGAAGTTCTGGTCTTGGGCCATCGATTTGCCGCAGCTCACGGGTGAACGCAGGGCAACTCGCCGCAGACGGCAAGTCGCCTGTTCTTCGGGCGCATGCATGTCGACAAGGTCCCGCGCTACTGGTCGATTGACGCCGCTTCTTCGCGCCGGCGCGGTGCGAAGCGTTTTCGTGTTGCCGTTTGAGAACGTGGCGCTGATCACGCCGAAGTTTGCGGGTCCGACGACGCAGCCGAAGTCGGCGCCGGGTTGGCCCGGCGAGCCGGCGATCTTGGTTTCGGGCCGGAGTGCACGGAGATGGCACCTCTAGCCGTCTTGTCACCGCAAGCTCGCGCCGGGCGCCTTGCCGGGCTTCGACGCGCCGTCGCCGGGCTTGTCATCATGGCGGCCGATGAGGCTGTAAATGGTCATCCTCCGCCGCCAATCTTATGCGGCGCCGAGGGTAATCTAGAAGCACCGGGCTCGCCGCTGCTTCCTCCGCTGTCTTGGGTGGCGGTGGCGACGAAGCGGCGCGAGGAGCGGACGTGTTCGGACTCCCAACCGGATTGGGAGGAGGAACACCCCGTCCGGCGAACGTATTTCACTTGCGCCAAAGATGGTGGCGCATGCTGGCCTCGAACGCCCCGCGACCCACCAGCTTGGCCTTGTTTATCGCAAGCACGGTGCTAGGAGCACCGGGCGTTGTCGACCTTGCACTTCCCGGGAAGGGTGCGGCGTCGCACTGCCGCCGACGCTATGGGCCTTGTTCTGGATCTGATGACGACGCGCGCCCCACCGCGGTGCCCGCCCTCCGCCGGCGCCTTACCCACCGCCGCTTGTTCGGTGGTGGTGGTGGAATTGATGTAGACGGAGCGCCACCAAGGGCTTCTTCTTCGTGGCATGTTGATGAAGGCGTTGATGCAGCGTAGCGGAGACCGGATCGATGCTCACGACCGACGCAACCCCTACCGGCGCGCCAAAGATGCCGGGCTGGATCTCAGGCGCCACGAGCACCTATGGGGGCAGGGGGCCTCTTCGTCCGCAAGGAGCGGAGGGCGGCGCAGAGCAGATCGAGGTCAGCGCCTGGGGAGACGGCGATTTACCCAGCTTCGAGCTCTTCGAGAGATAAAACTCCTATCGCTGCTTTGTGCTTGTATTTGATCTTGCTTGAGGATGCGAAAGCGATAGTGGCGCTTGTGTGTCGAATGAATCAACCTCTTCTACGCGCGCATGGGCCTCCCTTTATAGTTCAAGGGGCGCCAACAGTGGCAGCGAGAAGAGGGGTAGAAAGGTAAAACGCAGGTTGGTACAACAAGGATCAAAGGTCCCCTACCTAACTCGACGGCAGGAGACAAGGGCATTTAATGCCCGTCCGTCGCCCCAACAAAGGTAAAGAAACGATCATAGGTGAGCCACCGTTGCCACGATGGCGCTCTCGCCAGCTCGCTACACCCGCCCGCATGGCTGCGCATTGCCTCGCCACATGCCTCGATGGTCTCTGGCGACACGCCGTTGGATGCACCGGAGCGCAGGGTGGTAGCCTTGCCGCGCAAGTGCCTTGCCGCGCCCTTCTTTCGCCGCCGGGCAAGCTTGCCGCCGCCGGCCTTGCCGGACGCGGGCGCCGCGGCTAGTCTGTTGAAGCGCTTTGATCGCCTCCCGGCAAGCCTCTTGCAGGGCCTTTGTTTTGGTTGATACTTTGTTCTTGAATGGCGTAAATAGGAAGTGACGGAGGGTCTTGGCGGGCGTCCGCAAGCCTTTTGCCGCTGGCGCCGCGATCGCTTGCAGACAAGTTCGGGTACTAAGGTACTTCTACTTTAGTACACCGACATGCACCGAGCGATCCCGCGGGCGACACGCCGCCGGATGCGCCGGAGCGCATGCAGAGTGGTGGAGCCACCAGGCAAGTGCCTTGCCGCGTCTCGCCTTTGTCGCACCCGCAAGCTTGCCGCTGGTCTTGCCGGACGCGCGCGCCGCGCAAGTTTTCTCGTGCCTTGTTATTTTCCCGCAAGCCTCTTGCCGGTTCATCCTTCCCGCAAGCTTTCTTGCCGGGCCTTGTCTTCTCGGTTAACACTTTGTTCTTGAATGGCGAATATGAATAGTGGAGGGTCTTGGCGACGCCTCGCAAGCCTTGCCGCTGACGCCGCGATCGCCTGCAGACAAGTTCGGGTACTAAGGTACCCCTACTTTAGTACACCGACAGAGCCCCGGCCTGGGCCATACACGGTGCCGAAGCGCCATTGGGCCAGCCCAAACAAAGGCACGGGCACGCGCGCCTGGTTCCAAACCAAATCCACCAGATCCACCGCTGCCCTCTCAGAACGCACGCGCCAATCGTGGGCGCCGGGAGAGATCGTGGCAATACTTAAATCCAGAAATGCGAACGCTCGCCTCGAGTTCAGATCGCCGCCACGCTGCTCCCATGCACTTGGGGTCGCGGACGGTGGAAGCGGGAGACTGGGCCATTGCGAGCAGAGGCAGCGGGTCGGCCCTGATTCGCTGAGCGGGGCGGCTGAGCCCCCACCCCGCCTCCTTTAAGAAGAGCGGAGGGAGCGCAGGCCCGCACTCTCTCATCTTCTCCTTTCTTCGCCGCCCCTTTCTCTCATTCGCCATGGAGAAAGGGAACCCGCCCATCATCGTGGCGGCGAGGGTCGCCGCCGACAACAAGACCCTCCCTATCCAAGGCCGTGGTGGCGGAGCCAGCCATAAGGGGAAGAGGGAGGGGGCGAGGTCGTGGACGAGGTCGAGGACGAGGTCGAGGCGCCCGGGGAAGAGGCGGACAGGGCGGCGCGCCAACTCCGCCCACCACCGCGGTTCCTCTCCCCACGGGCGGTCCATACAGGGACGCACCTTTGCGAAGTTCTTTTCGTCAGTCGCGCTGGCGCTTTGTCGCCGCCTCCGCTTCCAAATTGCTTATGCAGCGATGGAGTTGGACCCGCCGAGACATCGAGATCGCACATGAGGGGTCAGGATCGCCGCACGCGAGTCCGCTGCTGTATTCCCAGCCCCTAATGTGATGTATCTTGATCGTGTGGAAGACGCTCGCCTGCATCCACAGCCGATGGAGGGGTTTACCTCCATTTCGTTAATGGAGGGCGATCTCCTCTCCGCTAAGGTCTTCGCAAGCCACTCGGGCGGCGTGCTGCGGACAGCTCCTCCGAGCATGAAGGCTCCTCGAGCGAGAGCGACGAGGAGGAGAGCGACAGCGATGATGAGGGTAGCGGCGGCGGATGGCGGGTCCGACCAGGTGTCGGGCGCCGTCAGGCGGCACCGGTGACCCCATCATCCGTGTCACCGCTCCTTGAACTCCCCGGTCGCCTCCTTGGGCGGCCGGGCGGGGGAGGCTGCGGAAGGGGAAGAGGGCTGGCGACAAGGCCGCCAATCGAGTACGAGGGCGAGTGCCTCGACAGCAGGCCGACGCCCCGCCGCCCGCCTCGAGCCCCGCCCGCGCCGCCATCATGATCCAGCCTTCAGACGCCCCGGATGTTCTTCTTGGTGTCTTCGCACCGAGTCGCTTAGGCGCCTTTTTCCTTTTCGCCTCTTGACCTACCTCCTCAAGAGAGGGACAGAAAGGGGTTACGGCATCTTATCTTTTAATTTGTAAGCCTTCGGCCTTAGCTGCATCTAAAACTTGTAATCCGCTTCTTTCATGTTTTTCATCCTCTATGGACTGACTGATCGATGTTTTTTTAATGAAAAGGGACGAAAGACTTATCTCGATATCGCAGCCCCGCAACTCGCTTACCGTGGATGAATCTTGGTATTCGCAGCCTCAAAGAACACTGGCTTGCCAGGCCTGTGCCGCGCCGCTTCTTCTTCTTTTTTCTTGTTCTTGCCGCCGCTAGATATGTCATAGGAACAATCTCTTAGAGCGCGCAAGTTATTTATTGTAATATAGCTTTATTCGGGTACTATCTGCTATGTTACTTCCTTTATTCGGTTCCATTCCTTGTATGTTTTTACCTTGCGCTTTTAGGGAACTTGCCGTGCAAACACGCTGTCATGCGAGCGCCGAGTGCGGAACATCAAGAGCCTCACGGCAGTGTTTCTCCGCAAGAAACCTTGTCGGGCTAGTCGCAAGACACTTTCATTGTTGAGCGGACTCAAACAAAGTAAGGGCGCAACTTAACCATGAGACGGTTCCTCCGCAAGATGTGTTTCCCATACAAGGCATGGTCGCTCAAGGAATATAACTTAAAATTTAAAATGACTGTGCTCAAACTTTGGCAACTTAGCTTTTTCGGTCGCTTGTGTCCCGCAAGGCTTATGCTTCTTTGAACGACGTCCGTCCACATCGCTTATCTTCTCCCCCCGTGAACTTGTGGGCGGAGGAACCTTCGAAAGCCATCTTCGTCTCAAGGCGACAGCGGGCCTAGTGACTCGCTTATTCGATAAGGGCCTTCCCACTTCAAGGCCAACTTGTTGGAATTTTGGCGGATTGAACGCCCAAGAACAAGGTCGCTTTCCTCAAGCTTCTCGCGTTAACTTTGCGTTTATGGTAGTGGCGCAAAGCTTGCTGGTAGTGAACAGCTTGTACAAAGAGTTCAAGACGATCCTCGAGGAGCAAGGCCATCTTGCCGCAGCTGCTTTTGCTCAAGCTCATCATAAGCGAGCACTCGAGGCGATCCGTGATACGAAGTTCCGTGGGGAGAACTGCCTCGCCCGCAGACAAGAGCAAAAGGTGTCCGCCAGTGGCTCGATTTGGCGCCGCCCCGACGACCAAAGAACCACCGCAGCCTCGATCCAATTTCTTCCGCGACTTGTGCAGCCCGTCGAAAGTTCTGGTCTTGAGCCCGCGCAGCACTTCAGCCGCTTGCTTCTCCGCTTGTCCGCTGCTTTCTGATGAGCAATGAATGAAGCAGATCTTGGCGCCAAGATCTTGGACGATCGCATGATGGTGTGGCTCGTGAATTGTGTGCCGCTGTCGGTGATGATCCCGTTAGGGACTTCAAACGGCAAACAATTGACCGGAAGAACTTGATCGCGATCGTGATGTCACCTTCCTCATCGCTTCCACCTCCGCCACTTCGTGAACTTGTCGATTGCCACGCATAAGAACTCAAGCCCCGGCAGCCGGGAAAGGGGCCGAGGATATCGGCACTGCATCAAAATGGCCAGTGACAAAGGGATTGTTTGGAGAGCTTGAGCTGGTTGATGTATTTGCTTGGAGGAACCGCACGCTTCACACTTGGTTACTTGCGCAGCTTGCATCCCGGAGGGCTGTCGGCCGAAGAAACCTTGCCGGAAGGCCTTGCCGCAAGTGCTTTGGCGCCAATGTGTCACCACATATGCCTCCATGTATCTCCGCCAACAGCTCTTGTCCTTCTTCCCGAGAAATGCACTTCAATTTCAATTGCTGAATCTTTCTTCTCAGACAAAGATGTCATCGACAAACCGATACATACTTGATTGCCGGCTACTTTCTCTCGCTTCTTCTTGCTCTTCGGAAGTTCTCCGTCTCAAGGAAATGGACTATCTGCTGCCCATGTCGGAGCCAGGCTCGGCCAACAAGGACTAAAGGTGCAAATCTGCTGCGGAACATCCGCTTCTACGGCAAGAATCTGATCCCGCCGAGCGTGATGCTCCCAAAGAAGCGTAGGGACACAATTTGTCGGGAGCGCTCGCTTCAACGAAACAAACCCTAGGGCTTGTCGGAGCAGATCGCTTCCTCAAGACTTTCGTGTTGATCCCGGGACCTTCTTGGCGGCGGCCGGGAGCTCTCACGAAAGTAGTCGCCAAGAACCAACTTTCTTCTTGCTCTGTCAAGCTAATGGTGTTACAGATGGCTGAGTCAGCTTGAGCACAAAAATCCTCGGTTCCATTGTGCAACTTAAGTGCGGCGACTTTGACAGCCGCCTGCAATATCATTCTCGAGCTCTTGGAACATGTTCCATCCGCAGCAGCCAAAATGCTCTTCCAGCTTCCTCACTTCATCAATGTAGGCTTCCATCAGCAGACTCGATAATCTTTATTAACTTGGCGGACGACAAGTCGTGAGTCACCCCGACAATAAGCTTCTTTATCCCAAGTTCTCGCCGTGATCTCGAGTCCGCAAGCAAGCCTTCATACTGCAAAGATTGTTTGTTGCTTGCTCCTTGGGAAAGTGCATTTGGATCACGTGACGTGAGGTGCTCTCCGGTGGTGCGATAAGTAGCACGCCTCAAGACCGGCGCTTTGCAGCGAGAAGGCACCATCAAAGTACATGATCCACTCCTTGCTTGCTTCCTTGACGGGATGCTCTTCTCCGAGTTTCTTCATCGTGTTGGCGCCCACTCCGCTATGAATTCTGCCAATGCTCGGCTCGATAGTTGAAGTACTTTCAAACTTGAGGCCAAAGCTTGATAGTTCCAAAGGCCCACTCGACAATCCCGCTCGCTGCTTCGGATTTTGCAATATCCTCTTCAACGGAAAGCGAGTGACAATCGTGATCTCATGTGGTTGAAAATAATGGCGAGCTTCCTTGAGGCCGTGAGAAGGCCGAAAAGCAACTTTTGCACCCGTGAGTATCTTGATCTAGCCCCGCAGAAGGGAACCGACAGTAAACCGGGCGCCGCACCATCTTCTTCGCTTTCTTCCGCAATCGCATGATCCATCTTTGCCGACCGAGCTTGTCGGGAAGCCCTCGCTTGTCGCAGGATTCGCTTGCCATGTTGCTCGCTCATCATCTGCCTCCTCTCCGCTACATTAACGCAGCACTAACCACTTGATTGGTTGCCGCTAGATACAGCAGCAACTTCTCTTGTGGCTTAGGTGCGATAAGCATCGGAGTGGAGGATAGGTATCTCTTCAAGTCTCAGAAGCGCAGCCTCCGCTTCCGAGTCCATTTCATTGACCTGCCTTTTCAAAATTTTGAAAACGGCAGGCGCTGCTCAAAGAACTTAGAAATGAACCTACTAAGAGCAAAGAACGCAGCCGCAAGCCTCGCACATCCTTGACGCGCTTCGGGCTTCAATCTGCTCGATGGCCTTGATCTTGTCGGGTTGGCTTCAACCCCGCTTCAACTTCGCCGACATAAAGAACCCGAGAAGCTTGCCGGAAGGAACTCCAAACATGCACTTCGGGTTCAACTTGAGATTGACCTTGCGAGATTTGCAAAAGTTTCTCCAAATCTTGAACCAAAGTTTCTCCGCTCTTTGTTTTGACCACTATGTCATCCATGTATGCTTCTACATTTCGTGCAACTGTGGCTCAAAAGCATGACTCGACTACTTTGCAAATGTTTAACCAGCATTCTTAGTCCGAAAGGCATTCGTGACAAAGCAAGATGCGCCACATGGAGTAATAAATGCGTTTTCTTCATCCTCTTCTCGCCATGAAGATCTGATGGTATCTCGAGTATGCATCAAGAAATGAAAGCAGATCACATCCCGCCGTGGAGTCGGATAACCGTCAATGCGCGCAAGGAAATGGATCTTTGGGACAAGCTTTATTAACATCCGTGAAGTCAATACAAAGCCTCCACTTCCCGCTCGCCTTTGCGACGATTATCGGATTGGCTAACCACGCCGGATGGAGTACTTTACGAGGCTTGCTGCTTCCAACTTCTTAATCTCTTCGCTATGAACTTCATGCTCCACCGCTTGCTTCCTCGACTCTCCGCTGACGGGCCGCCGTGAGGATAGACGGCAAGGTGGTGCTCAATTACTTTCCGGAACACCGAGGATGTCGATGGTTGCCATGCAAACACATCGACATTTGCCCGCAGAGCAACGAGCGCGCTTTCCTATTTAGGTCAAGCGTGGCACCGATGGTGAAGGTACCACCGCCATCCTCCTTGGCGCCACTTTCAGGTCTCGTGCAGCTGTCTTTGCCTTCTTGCACTTGCCGTGGAGCTCGATGGAAAGGCCTCGACGGTAGCGCAGCACCAAGAGGGCGCTTGCCGGAGTGGGCATCGGAGCTACTCTTGCCGCATTTGGTCTTCTTCTTCCCGGAGCTTCAGCGGCAAGTGGTTTGCGCCTCACGCGCTGCCGCTTCGATAGATCTTGCTGGTACAGATAAGTGCATCCTTCTTGTCGCTTTGGACAAAATGACGCTTATCGACCAGGCATCTTTAGCACATTGTAGGCGAGGAGAGGCTGCCATGAACTTGGCAAGCGCCGGACGGCCGAGTATCCCATTGTAGGGCAATGGGAAATCAGCAACGCCGAATGTGACTCTCTCGTCCCTGAATTCAGCTCATCGCCAAACGCCACCGGCAGGTGATCTTCCCTTGGGCTTGCTCCTTCCCGGTTGATTCCTTGAAAGGTACCAGCTTCGAGTCATTGTCAGATCTGGAGCTTGTTGAGCACCGCTGAAGAGATCAGATTTAGGCCGCCCCACCGCCAACCAACATCTTCGTGACCTTGAGGTTGCGGATGGTTGGCGTAAACCAACATCGGCAAGCACCGACCGCAGTGATGCGATCAGGGTGATCCTCAACATCAAAGACGATGGGCGGCTGGACCACTTCGTGGCCTTGCGCGATTCGACCGATGGTTCTCACTGATTTACCTCCCGCACCATCGCTTGAGTTGGCGGTGCAAGGTGTGCGAGAAGCACCACCACAACACACAAAACCTCCGCTGCCTTCTCAAACTCTTGCTCGTCGGTCTCATCCTCTTCCATCTCAACATCCTCATCTTCGCTCTTCGCCCTTGTCGCGCCACGGGAGGTCTCGCTCTTGCTGCAGCTTGGCCTTGCTGCTGTACCTCCCCAAGGGACCTTCTTGCCGGATCCTCCGCCACCTTCCCGGGCCTTTCCTTGTCGCGACGCCATATTCAGCTTCTCGTAGCTCGCCATCCGCTCAACCTTCTTGCATGCTTGGAGGTCATGGCCCTTGGTGCGATGGATCTTGCAAGATCGCTGTCGAGCCATCCCGCTTGTTTGTGGCCACCACAGCCTCGCCGAGTCACCACTTTGGCCTTCGGTGCCGCCTGCCGCTGCCGGACCGCCGACAACTAGTACATCCTTAGCTTTCTCTTTATGTTATTCCGCCCCGGTTCTTCTTTACCGAGGGGCATCCTCACCGCCGATCCTTCGCTTCCTTACGTTTTCTCCGGAGTTTCTCCCTCTTCACCAGGCGCACTTGTCGCCAGAGCATATAACTCGCCGACATCTCTGATTTTGCACATCGCCATCTCTCCTCATCCTCGCGTTACGCGACGTTTCGATGGAACGCGCCGATAACCGCGCAGGGTGGACGCCGGGATGTTGCGCCGCACCGGCTGAATCTCCGTATGTACTTATGTTAGGGTTCTCCTTCCTTCGGGCAATCAAATGAAGATCGCTTCGCCATGGGGCTTGTGGTCACCGTGAAGGCGCCAACAAACCGATGGCACAGTCCGCCCACAAGAAATGGAGTTGTCCGCAAGTGCATGAGCCAAGATCTGACGCGGGCTTGAGCACCAGCGGGAAGTAGTTGGCGAGGATCTTCTCTGCACCCTCGACAGCCGCACCGCGATGGTGTAGACGCCGAGGAATTTCGACGGATGTATCCCGCCATCGCATTTCTCGCACGCCCGCTTGAAGTTCTGGCATCGGGCCATCGATCGCCAGAGCTCACGGGTGAACGCAGGCAACCTATCGCAGACGGCAAGTCGCCCGTTCCTAGCGCATGCATATCAACAGGGGCCCAGCCGCTGGTCGACCGACGTCAGGCTTTCTCCGACGCCGATGCGAAAAGCGAAGTGTTTCATGTCGCCGTTTGAAGAACTTGGCGTTGGTCGCGTGAGCTCGCTGGTCCGACGATGCAGTGGAGTCAGTGTCGAGGTTGGCCCGGCGAGTCGGCGATCTTAGCCTTCGGGGTGGGGAGTGCACGGTGGTGGCACCCCCGCCGGTCCTATCGCCACCGGCTTCCGCCGAAGCGCCTTGCCGCTTCGACGTGCTTTCGGTTGCCGGGGCTTGTCGGCGCTGGCGGCCGGCGAGGCTCAATGGTGATCCTCCGCCGCCGATCTTGTCCGGGCGCTGTTGGGTAGTCTAGTAGCAGCGGCCTCGAGCCAACGCTTCTAGGGTCTTCGGCGGGCGGCGAAGCGGCGCGAGGAGCAGGATATGCTCGGACTCCAACCGGGTTGGAAGGAGCAAGACTTCATCCAGCAACCGCACCTCACTGTGCAAGATGTCAAGCGCACGCTGGTCTTGAACGCCCGAGATCCACCAGTTTGGCCTTGCTCAACGCTGAAAGTATGGTGCTAGGAGCACCATAGCATTGTCGACCCCGCACCTCCCGGAAATGTGCGTGTATGCACGGACGCCGGCTTGCGGGCCTTGTCTTTGATCTGGTGACAATGTGAGTCCCCTATCGGCGCTCGCTCTCCGCTGGTAGCCCCCCCGCCTGCTTGCTTCCGCCGGCGCGCTGGATCGACGCGGACGGAGCGGCCACCTCCAAGTCTTCTTCGCGCATGTCGATGAAGGTGTTGATGTAGCGCGCGAAGACCGGATCAGGTTCAAGACAACCTCGACGCTACTTTACCGGGCGCGCTAAAGATGTCATGGGGAACGAACACCTATGGGGCAGGGCCCCTTTTTGGTCCGGCAGGGAGCGGAGGGTGCACGAAGAGCAGATCGAGGCGGAGCACACGAGGGATTTACCCAGCTCCGGAGCTCTCCGGAGAGATAAAACTCCTACCGCCGCTTTGTGTTTCTATTCTCGTTTGCTCAAGAGCGTGTGCTGTAGTTTCAATGAGTCGAACCCTTCTACATGCGCATGGGCCTCCTTTTTATAGTCTAAAAGGGTCACCGGCTGTGGCAACGCAGAAGAGGGAAAAGTAAAACGCGGGTTGGTACAACCGCTATCATCAGCTGCCCCGCCTAACTCGACGGCAGGGACAAGGGCATTTAATGCCCGCCCCGGCCGTCTAAACAAGGCAGAAGCGATCGTTAGGGGCGCCACCGATCGCCACGATGGCCTCTCATCATCTTCTTGCCACCGCACAGCTTGGTCACAGCTACCCGCCACGCACCAGAGAGATCCCGCGCGACACGCCGCCGGATGCGCCGGAGCGTGGGCGCAGAGTGGTGAGCTTGCCGCGGCAAGTGCCTTGCCGCAGTCTCGTTTTGTTGCACCCGCAAGCTTGCCGCTGTCGGGTCTTGCCGGACGCTGCGCGCCGCGCAAGTTTTCTCAAGTGCCTTGGTTGGCCTTCCGTGCAAGCCCTCTTGCCGGGTTCTTGTCCTTCCCGCAAGCTTCTCTTGTCGGGCCTTTGTCTTCTCGGTTAACACTTTGTTCTTGAATGGCAAGAATGAATAGTGGAGGGTCTTGGCGGACGCCTTGGCAAGCCTTGCCGCGGACGCCGCGATCGCCTGCACAAGTTCGGGTTCTAAGGTACCCTACTTTAGTACATCGACACCATCGGAGAAGGCTGAGATGATGGCCTCTCGCACACCTTAGGGATCTTAAGGCGAAGCGCTGTTGAAGCGCCGGATGAACTTCGCAGGTCTCCCCGCTGCCGCTGATGTGGCGCAAGTCGCTCATGGCAGGGGGCCGGTCATGGGTGCCTTGGAAGTTGGCGATGAATCGGGTGCGCATCTCGTCCCAGGAGGATATCGTGCCAGGAGCCAAGTGTGGGCGCCGTCCTTGAGCGCCATGGGGAACCAGTTCGCCATGACCTTCTCGTCTCCGTTGGCGGCTTTGATGCCCAGCTCGTAGAGCTGGAGGAACTCAGCAGAGTCAGCCGTGCCATCGTAGGGCGGGGGCAGGTCTGGCTTGAACTTGCCCGGCCAGGCCACGCCGCGCTGCTCGGCAGAGAAGGCACGGCAGCCAGCAGTGGCCGCAGGAACCCTTTGGTGGCGGAGAGCTTGATCTTGCAGGTCTCAAGCGCCAGGGCTGTGTGCAGGGGGTATTGATGCGCCGAGGAGGTGCGCTGCAGCCGAGCCGTGCGGGAGCACACAGCGGCTTCCCGAGGACGAGGGATCTCTTGGCAGCTCTTCTCTTGTTGCAAGTTAGCGCCGGACGGAGTGGGTTCCGCCAGGGGGCTATGCGCCTGGGAGCCAAGGCGCTCGAGGGGGAGGCGGCTCAGCGCCCGAGTTTATCGCTCAAGCGAGGCCGGGCGCTGTGCAACGAGAGGGATGGTGCAGGGGAGCCCCCAGCAGGGCTAACGAGCTCGGTGATGCGGGCAAGCCACTCATCGCAGAGGTCGTCGACGGGACGGTAGTGCAGGAGCTCCCGCGCCAGGAGCAGCACGGCGTGCTCGTCCGCAGGAGCCCGACGGGCGTGGGACGAGGAGCCGCCGAGTGGCGGCGGCCTTCGCCGCTGACCGATGGATGCAGGACGACGCCGCTGCTCGTTTCGCGGGCGGTGGCGGCGTTAACGGCAAAGCGACGGGAACGACGGGCCATCTGGGCGACGCGATCGCGCGAGCGCCCGGCGCTGGTGCGGGCGCGACGGCGTCCGATATGGATGGATGGGCGATGAAAACACGAGGCGACGGAAGGCGATTCCGCACACCTTCGGGCGCGCCAAATGTCGGATTTCGGGTTCCGCAGCACCTTGAGGTTCAACACCGGTGCACGTAGATCACACCCTAGCCTACCCATGTTTTACCGCCGTAAGGATCTAAACTACTCAAGAGCGACACAAGGGACACAAGATTTATATCGTCCAAGCCACCATTGTGGTGTTATACACTACTCCAGGCCAGTGGTGTGGACCGCCTCTGGGCTGATGAGAATAAGATAAGGGAAGAACAGCCTCACGAGGGTCTGTTCTTGGTTGGTGCGATGAACTGCTAGGGGGGTTCAGTCGCCTCTATCTCTCTGTGTCTTGGGTGCGGATCCGATCAGATCTCTCCTCCTACCCTGTGGGTGGCTAGTCCTATTTATAGGCGAAGGCCCGGGGCCTCTCCCCAAATATTGAGCTGGAAGGACGCGAACAATTGGCCATTTTGCAGGGGAACTTCTACTACACTTATCCTGACTAAAGTTGGTCCTCGCCTACCAAAAGACCCTGACGATGACGCTGGCTTGGGCTCCATGATGACCTCCGTTCTGCCGTCCTGCTGGTCTTGGTCTTGTTGCACCGAAATGGTTGCCTTTTGCTTGATACCCTTGTTCGCGCTTGCCCCTTTGCACCAAAGGGGAAACAAGGACTCTTCACAGTCGGGCGCCTACCGCCTTGGTCGTCATGGTTAGGCCACGGGCACCTCGTGAGGTACCCGGCCTTGATCTCTCCGCCTCGTGAGCTACCGACGAGGCCATGCCTAAGGAAGCCTCCTATCGTCCGCCCCATGAGGCTTGGCCCCTTGCGAGGGTCTTGAGCATGTGTTGATGAAGATGGGCCAGACCGGCCACCTTGAGCCACGCCGCAGTCAGCAGTAGGCAAGTCCGGGTACCCCGTGCCCTGCACGCCGACATCGCCGCTATCGCCCGATGGCTCCTTCAACCATCATCAACGATGCTACCTGTGGTGAGGCTTTCTCCCGGACAGATCTTCGTGTTCGGCGGCTTCGCACTGCGGGCCAATTTGCTTGGCCATCTGGAGCAGATCGATAGCTATGCCCCCGGCCACCAAGTCAGGTTCGGAAACTTGAACTACACGGCGGATATCCGCGGAGACTTGATCTTCGACGGATCCAGGCAAGCGCCAGGAGCGCCGAACTGTGACGATGAGCACGGCTTAGACCTGCTATCGGACAATGCTCGGGATATCACCCCAGTAGAAGCCTCGGATCTAAATCCGGGGCAGGTTGCATTGCCTGAGGACAGAGGGCTGGACCCCGCCTCGCAGGTCGTACCCTCATCGGCAATGGATCTGAACACAGGCCTCACTTCCGAGGGAGCCTATAACTGCGGACCCTCGGATTCATATCCGGTTGTAGGTTCCAGTCCGCGCGTCCCCGAGTCCACCGAGCCTGGTTGGGCTCCGGTAATGGGGTTCATCATGCGGACATCTTCAAAGACTCGCCTTTGGCGACATACTAAACTCATTTAAAATTCTCTTTTGACAGAGAATTCGGGCAACTATGTCCGGCCGAGTGGGAAGTAGGCTATCGAGAAATTGCACCCACCCAAAGACCCACTTGATAGCCACGGTTGTTGATTTAACTGACGTGCTTTACTTCGACTCCGAAGGCATCAACGGTCTGGACGACGATGCAGGAGAAGACTCAGAATTAATGGGGTACCGGATTCCTGCCTCGTCACATGACATATACATGGTGGATACGCCCAAGGAAGACGACGGCGACAATCCGGAAGATAAAACCCCTGGGCAAAAACAAAAGCGACGGCGTAGATGCCGTTCCCAATCCAGCAACAGTAATAATATCGGCAAGAGCGCCAGAAGAATAGATACTCCGGTCAACCCCGAAAGCAACAACGACCAAACGGAACCAGCGATGGAGCAGGACGAACCAGGTCACCCCGAGCATAGTTCGGAGCAGACGCCCGAAGACAATGATCCAGAGGGACGAGTTCATCAAACCAGCCCAGGACAAGAAGACAATCGGGACGATGACGCATTCATCATTCCGGAAGAACGCGTGGAACGAGAGAACCTCCACAGAAAGCTTATGGCCACAGCGAGAAGTCTGAAGAGGAAGAAGCAACGGCTTAAAGCCGCATAGGAAACGCTCAATCGCAGATGGAACAAGGTGCTGGACACTGAAGAAAGATATGGCGATGATCGCCACACAAAGAGCTACCCAAAACGTAAGCTACTTCCAGAATTCGACGACGAGGCCGTTCCACCAAAGAGTAACACGACCAGGAGACCAGGCGTACCACTTCATAACCGCAATAAATCAACTACCGAAGACGTCCACGATCCACGTGAGCACCTGGATAAGAAAGCTGGCGCAGCTAGGTCCATCTACGGATCTAAAGGACACACCCCGGCGGGGGACTGTGGTCGTCAAAACAATTATGACAACCAAACACCAGTTCGAATAACACCGAACACAACAACAACCGATTGCAAGATGCCACAACAAGGCCCAGACACAAGAGGGGCTGCTCATCCCCTATGCTTTACCGATGAAGCATCGACCATGAATTCCCAGGGCTTTAAACTCAGAAACATAGAGGCATGCACGGAACGATGACCTGTGGGTCCGGATCGAGGACTTTATCCCGCACATACACATGGCTCGTGGGGATGACTCCACACCATCAAATACCTTCCTCAAACTGAAAGGACCAGCTCTCGGCATCTGCTGAAAAGCCTCCCCGAAAATTCAATTGGGAGTTGGGAGGAACTCGAGGACGCTCCGCCCGAAAGCTTTGGAACAGATTCCTCACCAAGAGAATCAAATTGTTGATTCTCCGGATGCCGAAGCCCTAGCGGCATTCAAACATAGTATCCGTGACGAGTGGCTTGCCAGACACCTCGGCCAAGAAAACCAAGGACAATGGCAGCCCTAACAAGCCTTATGACCTGCTTTTATGCAGGAGGATAGCTGGCTAGCTCAGAAGGCACCAGACTCCAAGCACGCCCAAAATAAGGGACGGCAACGGAAGCCACGGCGAATAAAACAAACACCAAAACAAGGAAGAGAGCCCGATAACACAAAGGTTAATGCCGATTCAGAGGCTCTCGACCTAACTAGAAAAAATAAGCCGCCTAAAGGCAAGAAGAGGGACCGTCCGTCTGAATAGAGTTCTCGGTCGACCGTACAAATTCATGCCACCCCCGACAAACCTGCTAACCACACGCGCAGAGAGTGCTGGGTCTTCAAGCAGGCCAGCAAACTAAACACCGAACACAAGGGAAGGGAAACACCAAGCCAAGACAAGGATGAACCTCGCCCGCCGAACACTGGGGGATAGAAAAAATTCCCACCGGAGGTCAAAACAGTGAATATGATACACACGACTCGCACATCCTTGAGAAAGCATGAACACGCCCATAAAGACGCGTGCGATATAGAGCCCATCATACCCACACCTAACTACTGTGTGTCTTGTCCGATCACCTTCGATCACCTGGACGGCTGAGCTAGTATTCGGCGCGAAGGATCAGATGCCTTGGTGCTTGACCCAATAATTGACGGATACCACCTCACCCACGTCCTCATGGACGACGGCAGCAGTCTCAATTTAATATATGAGGACACTGTCCGCAGGATGGGGATAGACTCATCCAGAATCAGCAAGTTTAACACCACCTTTGAAGGGGTAATACCAGCGCTGAAGTTTATAGCAGGGCTCCGCCATACCGAGGTAACATTTGGCCCTCCGTGCAACCTGCACGGAAGAACTAGTCTTCATCATCGCACCCTTCCAAAGCAGCTATCAAGCATTCCCTGGAAGAACGGCCTTCGCCCGCTTCAACGCATTACCGCACTATGGCCACCTCACACTCAAGATGCCCAGCCCACGTGGAGTCATCACCATTAGCGGAATAACAGCATGCTCTTCGCGCACAGAGGAACATAAGACGGCCCTAGCGGCCGGACTATAAGCGGCCTCTAACAAAAATATGATGGGTCGTTAAGACCACAGACACGGTTAGACGAGTCTGGCAGCCCGTATCAAACCAGGTTACCGTATATGTAATCCTATAGTGGATACCAGGGGCTAATAATAAAGCCCCACACTTGGCTCAACCTTATTGGTAGGCTAGCATCCTACATTTTTACTATCCATCGCATACTTACGTTGCACTCTTCTATGAGTTCCCCCTTTCTGCAGACATTGTTTGCTCAATACCCTTCCAGGATGCGACACAATAGAGACAAAGGCACAGATGTGCAGCAGGGCCCCGTTCAACAGGTTTCTTCTTAGATTAAGCACCTGTGTAAACCTTTTCTATTGCCTCTTGTTGTTTAACCATCCCATGGGTTCCGTACCGACAGAGGATAGTGTCGTCTTTGGCATTTCGCCATGACAGATTAACGCACGTACCTGGAAACACAGGGTTTATAATGAGTGGGCATTCTTGAGCCCATCATCTGTTATAAAGTATGAATACCTTCGGAGTGTTCAACACACGAAGTTTGGCCTTATATGCATCAGCTCTAATCATGTCTTTGGTCAAATGTTGGGTTTGCCCGCCTCTGGTTTGCCGCTTACGCCCGCTATTATCGCTAAGGTGGCCAAAGGAGAAGTACTACGATTGTGCCCTCGGTTATTCCGGATGAGCACCTCAAAGCGAGAAAGCCTAAACTGATCGTCATGATACAACGAGACTGGTCAACCACTCGACGACTCACCGGAATCTTTAGGATTCCTCCGCATTAACGAACGGCCATTTCCCGGCCAGCTACATACGCGCCCGTATTTGGATGCACGCGAAGGTACCAAGGGCTACATAGTAGCCCCACTTTAGAATCCCGCGGCTAAGCGAAAGTGTTACAGCTATATAGTCTGGTTGCCTAGTTCGTCGTGCGATCACCTCCTTAATGGACCAAGACGTTGGATCAAGAGTGACTGAGCATATTTTTTCGCGAACACACTCGTATTGTATGCGTGGGGGCTGAAGCCAACGACTGCTAACTTTTGGACTGCATATTTATATATATACATATATATATAAACGGCTGCACAGGGGAAATAATCATATTCTCAGGCAAATAGTATAAATCTAGCCTTATAATCAAAATAAACATTGTTTTTACAATGATTTGAATCATCACTCGAATAGGAGATCCTTCGCATCGCATTTATCAAAGCGGGAACCCTCTGTGACCTGCGCCAAGTAGTGTCCGGCCGGATATTGGCCCCCCACTAGATCCTGAGACGCTATAATAGTGGCATCCATATTCGTCCAATATGCTTTAACACGGGCAAGGGCCATCCGCGCGCCCTCTATGCATGCCGACCTCCTCATGGCATCAATCCGAGGTACGGCCCCAAGGAACTATTGCACCAAACCAAAGTTACTATCCTGCTTAGGCCCCTTCGGCCAAAGATGATCTATTACAGACCGCATTGCAAGCCCGGACAACCTGTGAAGCTCCGCCACAAAGAGCCATCTTGTCACTCAAGCAGTAGCAAAGTAGTGGGAGCATTGAACCGCAACCGTAAAAGCTTCTCCACGCCCTTCTCACCCCGATCTTTAAAGAACTCCACAAAGATCAGCCAGACTCTTCGCCAGTCCGCTGAGAGCATCCGCCAACTCCGCGCGTTGTCGGCTTCAGGGAACGGGGTCCACAGACTTGCCTGCCTGGGGGCTCGCGGGCGTGGCTCGAAGGAGGCCCAGCAGAGCCCATCTTCATCAACACAAACTCAAGACCCTCGCGAGGGCCAGGATTGCATGGGCGGACGACAAGGAGCTTCTCGTGCACGGCCTTGTTAGGGCTGGCTCACGAGGAGGCAGAGAGTTCAAGGCGGGTACCTCGTGAGGTGCCCATGATGCAAGCCATGACGACTGGCGCCACCAGCCCGAAGGTCCTCCTTTCCTCTTTGGTGCAAAGGAGCAAGCGCAGTAGAGCATCAAGCAAAGGCATCCATTTCGTGCAACGAGACCAAGACCAACCCAACGGCAGGGAAGAAGTCATTGTGGAGCCCAAGCGGGTGTCATCACCAGAGCCTTTGACAGGCGAAGACCAACTTTAGTCAGATAAGTGCACCCGATGTTCCCTTCAAATGGCCAATTGTCGGGCGCCTCTTCCCGCCAATATTTGGGACGAGGCCAAAGGCCTTTTGCCTATAAATAGGACTAGCCACCCCGGTAGAGACATCTAGAGACCGTGACGAGAATCCAAGAGCCGTAACCAAGTAGCACCAGCCAAGAGCAGACTCGCGAGGCTGTTCTTCCTTGTATTGTTCATCATCAGCCCAAGAGGCAATCCACCACACCACACATCGGAGTAGGGTATTACACCACAATGGTGGCCTAAACCAAGATAAATCTTGTGTCTCTTGTGTTGTTCGCTTGGTAGTTTAGATCCTAGCGATTCAGCGAGGAACAGCAGCAGAGGGTTGAATCTCGGCACCCCAGAGTCCGAACCTCAAGGGTCTGCTGAACCCGAATCCACATTTGCTGCGCCAGTAGGGTGCGCCGACCCGCCGGTCATCTTGTTCTTCTCCGACCACCGCATCCATGTTCGACGCTTGCCGGGCTCGCGCCGAGCCGAGCCGCCGCTTCCTATGTCGCCAGACGGCTCCTGTCTGGCGAAAGTGCCTCGCTATTCCTCGTCACTGCCATTAACGCCGCCACCGGCCGGGCAGGGGAACGAACAGCAAGCGCCGCCCCAAAGATCTATCCATGAGGCGGACGGCCGCACCGCCACACCTCGCCACCCCGCTGGTTCTTTCGTCACGCGCGCCCAGCGCAGCCATGGAGGCCCGAGCTGCACTCATCACGGCAAACGAAGCTCCTCGCGCTATCGCCCCATCGACGACGCTTCACGGCGAGTGGCTCGACCGAAGTCGCCAACTCGCCCACGCCGCCAGGCCTCCGCCCCGCCCTTCTCATCACCGCACCCGCCTTTGCGCGGAATGAAGCTCCTTGAGCGCCTCTGCCGCCTCCTCCTCAAGAATGCGCCCTGACCCCAAGGCGCGCGGCCCCTGGATGGAACCCGCTCCGTCAGGCGCCACCGCGGCAGGAGCAGAGCAGCCAAGAAGTCCCTCGCCCCGAGAAGCTGCCCGGGCGCCTCGCTCCAAAGACGCCAAGACCTGCTGCTGCCCCAGCCACGGCGCATGGGGACCCACAGACAAGCTCTCCGTCGCCCCTAGGCCTCCTCAGGCTACAAGCAAGGCCAGCGCTTTCCTCCGGAAGCTATGCAGCGTCAAGGCCTCGGCAAGTTCAAGCCAGACTGCCTCCTCGCCATCGACACGCACGGCGTGACCTCGCAGAGTTCCTCCACTCTACGAAGGCACTCGAGATCGCTAACGGGGACGAAGGTCATGGCGAATCGGTTCCCTATGGCGGTCAAGGACGGAGCCCGCACTGCTCCCCGAATCGCCCTAGGCACGATCTCCTCTCGGGACGAGATGCGCACCCGCTTATCGCCAACTTCGTGGTACCGCGACCGCCACCCGCCGTGAGTGACATGCGCCAGATCAAGCAAAGAACTAGGGAAACCCTGTGGAAGTACATCCAGCTTTCAACAACGCCTACCAAGATCCCTGTGGTAACGGAGGAGGCCATCGTCTCAGCCTTTTTCCGATGGTGTGCGCGACGTCAACATGAAGGAGGAGCCGCGATGCATGAAGACTGCACCTCCTGGAGCTATTCTACTTGGCGACTGGCGCGCCCAGGCTGAGGAGGGATGCCTCTCCTCGAGCTGCTCGCCGCGACCCAGAGGAGAAGAAACCCAAGGCCAAGGACATGAAGTGCAAGCGGCCGCCATGCTCATGGGCAGAGGCGCATACACCAAGGTGGCAGGGACCAGCCTGAATCCTCCAAGGGCAGCCAATCTCGCGGTACCACGACCTCCACACCCACAACACCAATGAATGCCAAGAGCTCCGGCCGCAGCGTGAAGGAAGGGTCGGCAGACGTCCCGACTGCAGCCGACCGGGGCTACGGTCGAGGAGGAGGAAGGAACGCAGGACGTTGGGAAGACCGCGACCCGCGCCAAGGGTGGCGCGACCAACCTCGCAAGGATCGCTGGCAGGACCTGCCTCGCGATGAAGGCTGGAGGGATCAGCCTCGCGAGGATCGCTCGCAAGGGAACGCAGGCCTCCCTCCGCTGCCGCCGCAGCCAAGGAGAAATGAAGACAGTTGTCGGTGTCAAAACCGGCGGATCTCGGGTAGGGGGTCCCGAACTGTGCGTCTAGGCGGATGGTAACAGGAGACAAGGGACACGATGTTTTTACCCAGGTTCGAGCCCTCTCGATGGAGGTAAAACCCTACTCCTGCTTGATTGATATTGATGATATGGGTAGTACAAGAGTGGATCTACCACGAGATCAAGGAGGCTAAACCCTAGAAGCTATCCTATGGTATGATTGTTGTTGTAATTGTCGTCCTACGGACTAAAACCCTCCGGTTTATATAGACACCGGATAGGGCTAGGGTTACACAGAGTCGGTTACAATGGTAGGAGATCTCTATATTCGTATTGCCGAGCTTGCCTTCCACGCCAAGGAAAGTCCCATCCGGACACGGGACGAAGTCTTCAATCTTTTATCTTCATAGTCTTGGAGTCCGGCCAATAATTATAGTTCGGCTATTCGGACACCCCTAGTCCAGGACTCCCTCAGTAGCCCCCGAACTAGGCTTCAATGACGACAAATCCGGCGCGTATATTGTCTTCGGTGTTGCAAGGCGGGTTCTCCTCCAGATTCCATGTGCTTGCCTAATAGTGCCCGGCTTCCTTATAAATGTTGAGCTCCTTGGCTACCACGCCCAATAATGGCCCTCTTCCACGTGTCGTATGAATGCGAAAGGCCAGGGTATTTTTACATTTTACCCCCTAGCTGCGTGAATAGGCTACCTATAAGAGAGGCAAGAATCCAGATCCAAATCACACCATCCTCTTTTCGCGAGTACTCATCGGAGCGCTTCTGTCAAACAATCCACTCTACCATGGACCGTCAACGTGGCTCCTCCTCTCGCGCTCCCAGCCCTCAGCCAGGAGATTGGAGGAGATGTTCAGTCCCGCACAACGAGCTGGTGAAGCTCCAAGCAGAGGGATACCTTCCTCCGGCCTTTATGGTCCTTGCTCGAAGCGGGCGGCCACCTACAAAGGTGGAAAGCGGCGGAGAATACCCCATCCCTCTAAAGGAGAGCGGGTGTTTCGTCCCTTATCTAATAAGGGGGCTCAATTTCCCATAACCGCTTTCCGGGGGACTCTTTGAGTTCTACGGACTCCAGCTTCATCACCTTACGCCCGCCTCCATTCTACACATCACGGGCTTCAGAGCTCTTGCAAGTCTGCTCCCGGGCATCGAGCCCCATTTCGCCGTGGAAGAGACTATTTTGCCTCGCACTCGCTCTCACGAGGGGTCAATATATCAAGTGGGCGGAGCCGAAATATGGCGATCGCCAGACCGATACCTATCCGAACCCCAAAGAAGGTATCCAAGATCGCCTCGTAATGGTTTTATGTGGAAGACGCCCACTACCGACCCGATTGGATCGGCCTCCGGAGTTTGGCAGGCTCCTTATGAAGAAACTCCTGAGTTGGCGCTTCACGAGCCCTCAACAGAGGAAGACAGAGGGCGCCCATTATTTGATGGGCGGATAAGGTTGCTGGCCCATTCGGATTGACCATGATTGGAGTCATAGCCACGCAGCATTATGCGAGGGTGCAGCCGCCCAATATAGGGGCCACCCCATGTGGGATTTCAACGGGGAGAATGACGCCACCCGTCATGGCCGCAAAGGGCCGGGATCGGCCGTAGATCTGGTGAAGATCCTGTCCAGCTTGTACAAGGGGGAGAAGGAGGACTTCCTCCAAACGAGCCCATTGAATGGATTCTCCATGGATAACCATCGGAGCTGGGTAAGCGGACTCTTGCTCATCCGATCCGTGCTTTCAAAGTTAAGCGCCTTACTTTATGATTTTCGACGCAGGAATTGCGCCGGGATGTGGAGGACATACACAGTCCGGCTCCACAACCCGAGGATCCGGGAAGATCCCTTAATCCGGCCTCCGAAGAGGATCCGGATATAAAGGTGGAGCTGATTGATGGGGTGTTCCACCAGCTTAGCTTGGACAATGCTCTAGTCGCCATTACAACTGACTACCCCGGTTTATCTCCGGCTTCCCAGGTAACTATGACCGGAGCCCTGACACCATTTTTTCGTCCGTGCTTATTTCTGATCACCGTATACCAACGGTGTCTCACAGGAGGTGCCTTCAACAGAAGCTAATCTCATGGGCCGACCAATCAGTGGTCAGCTCGCCCAAAGAAAGCGGAAGAGGGGCATGGTGCGAATTGAAACGTCGCCACAAAGGTATGTCACGCCACCGTTGTTAAGGAAAAGACTCTATAAAGTATGTTAATGCTCATGACTCTTCTAGGAGAAAGAGCGCCACGGATCGTGCCCGGAGAAGTTGCCAACCAAGCCTCCGCCACCCAGCCCCAATACCGGGTCCGAGGGGGGAGGCGAGCGCGGCGCGAAGCTCGATGCCTCCAACGGAGGATGCCGACAGTCTGTCCGCCACCGGTTTGAGGTGGAGAGCGCCATGAATCACAAAGCGCCGCGGTGCGCGGTTCTTCGTGACACGTGTTTCTCCCTAGAGGCGCGGAATGCCTTTAACGCTGAGACGTGCACCTCCGTGCGGCCAAGATGGTTTAACCAGACCACTTGAGCAAAGATGTGAAAGACATACGGGTAAGGGATTTTAATAGTTATATATGCCAGTAGCCCCCGTGACTTAAAGTAGTTAAAATAATTGATTTAAGGATCATGTGATATGCAGGATCTTACGGAGAAGAATACCCAATTGTCCCAGGAGCTACAAGAGTGCAAGGGCCAACTCGAGGCCGCACTAGCTGCCGCATGAGGAGACATAGAGACCCCCTCTGGAAACACATTATTTCTAAAAGATAAGCGCCAAGGCATGATAAGTCCACAATAATATTACAGATGTTGCGGACTGATCCCGACAAGCAATATTATCGCGCCACCAAGGCCGGCGAGAGGGTGCTTATGAAGGTGCAGCAGAGAGGAACAACTCAAGATGCCCACACCCGCCTAGGAAAAGAGCTAAAGGTGTTTGGGCCCAGCAGCTGCAGCTCCGTGAAGGAGAATCAGCGGCTTCACACAAGATCTATAGTAAGTGCTTGAGCATACTCTTTTGAAAGGAAGAGTTCAGCGGAAAGTCGATTGATGTAAATGTGTCTCAGAGGTGTGCTCACTGTGTCGCCTCTGGAGGAAATGCCTGTTCAATGGGTGACCAACTTCCCGAGATGTCGCGAATCTGCGATTTAACGTGTTCGGCAAAGTATGAGTGGCGCCGCCGAGGCCTTATGGCTGTCTGCCTCCCTACCCGAGGGTCTTGGAGGGCTTATGGAGAAGCTTCAGTGAGCACGGCAGTTAAGCTTCGCCTATGGAAGATATCGCTCGCTGGCCAAGGCGCCAAGGAGGCTCGGGCCGCAGAAGACGCTGTACAAGAAGGCGATCCAACCACATGGACGAGGTCGGACTGTGGGCCCGATGGGATGGGGATCCTGTGAGCTTAGTGTACGGCCAAGCAGAATTGGCGCTAAGTATTCTAACGGGACAGAATTAGACACTGTTAGATGGGGTTGAAGAGGAGTACAATCACCAATGTGACGATGTATTTTTTGAAGTGACATGTATAATTCCTTCTAGCCGGATTGTAGATCGCTTGTCTTTATGACCTTTTCACTTCAACCTCGACCCTAGAGTCCGGAGTGTGTCCGAATACCCTCGCGTTATGAAAAACCGGGGCATGCATGGAGACCAGCATAGGGTCATTAGTGCTTTATTAGACAAGTGCCCAACTAGTTATGTTATATTACATGGTTAGTAAGAAACATCTTAGGGAGAATAGTTCCGTTAGGGTTCCTTTCCACGGGAGGCATGCCCTAAAGTGCATGTCCGACCGCGAAAAGAGCGTAAAAGCATCTGGGGCAGATAAATGAATAAATAAGAAATCATCTTTTAAGTCACCAACCAATATTCCCTCAAGAACGCTTAGCTGACTTCACCCAGTCGAGGTACACATCCGGTCAACCGTAGTAATAATCGCAGAGGTGCTCCCTTTACCTCCTAGCCGAACAATCGAGAACGTAGGGGTAAGCACAGAAGCCAGGCAACCCAGCTTGGCCAAAACTTAAGTCATATCGATGCATATAATGGTGAATAAAAGGTACATGTGGAAGTTTGACACATGCATTGGGCATAAAGCCCGTTTAAATAAGCTTCTGTTAAAGAAGCCCCCAAGTATAATGAGTGCGGGTAGCACGTCAAGTGTGTGCGAACAATCCGCACATCGGCCCTCAAAGGCTTTATGAAAGGGTGGGGAAAAAAGAGAGAAACAAAAGACAACTGAAGTATAAAATATGGACGGAGGAAGGAGACGAACTCTGAGTCCGGCGCTAGGCGTAGAATCTTCGGAGGCGGGCTGCGTTCCATGGGTTCAGCTCCAGTCGGTTGTCCGATGCATTTTGCAGACGGTATGCTCCGCCGGTCAGGACTTTGTCGATGATGAAGGGTCCTTCCCATTTGGACTTGAGTTTGTCCTTTTTCTTGTCCGGTAGGCGTAGAACTAGTTCGCCAACATTCTAAGTTTTAGCCCGTACTTCTCTGCTTTGATATCTTCGAGCCTGCTGTTGATAGAATGCGGAACGAGCCTTTGCCACGTCGCGCTCCTCCTCCAATGCGTCCAAGCTGTCCTGCCAATCCAACTCGGCTTCTCTTTCTTCGTACATGCGCACTTGAGGTGAGTCATGAATTATGTCGCAGGGCAAAACTGCCTCCTCGCCGTATACCATAAAGAATGGTGTGAATCCGGTAGTACGGTTTGGCGTGGTCCGCAGCCCCCAGAGTACGGAGTTGAGCTCCTCTACCCAATGCGTGTCAGATTCCGTAAGGGACCGCACTAATTTGGGTTTGATGTCGCTCATGATTAGACCATTTGCTCGTTCAACTTGACCGTTGGTTTGAGGGTGATAGACTGAAGCGTAATCGAGCTTAATGCCCATATTTTTGCACCAGAGTTTAACCTCGCCGCCGCGGGAAGTTCGTGCTGCTATCGGTGATGATGCTGTGGGGGCGCCATAACGTGTACTACCCCGGATATGAAGTCTATCATCGTCCGGATTCGCCGATTTAATCGGGTTTGGCCTCTATCCATTTGGTGAATTTGTCCACCATTACCAATAGGTATTTTTGTTTATGGGTTCCCTTTAAGGGGTCCAACCATGTCAAGCCCCCTGCACCGTGGAACGGCGTGTGATGGGTATGGTTTTGAGGGCGGGCGGCATGTGGCTTTGATTTGCAAAAGCGGCACCCGACGCATCGCTGGACTAAGTCCCGAGATCCGCCCGGCCGCCGCCAATAAAATCCTGTATGGAAGGCCTTCCTACAAGGGCCCGGCAAGGGCGTGGTGCCCGCCGAGTTCGCGTGAATTTCAGCCAACAGATTTCGCCCTTCCTCTTCGAGATGCACTTTGAATGACTCGGTTGTGCTTTTCTTATAAAGCTCTCCCTCATGGACCTTGTAGGCTTTAGATCGCTGCACTATGCATGGGCCTCATTTTGGTCTTCGGAAGTTCCTGCCTAATTAAGTAGGCTAGGAATGATTCCGCCCACGGGCAATCACTGCCATTATTTCGTAATGAAGGTGTTATTTCATTGGCTGAGCCATCGATTGTGTCGAGTGTTCCGTGTTGGGTGGTACGGTTGGTTCCGGTTGTTATTTCCGGACTCCTCTTCCCATAATACGGATGGCTTAAAGAGCTGCTCCAGAAGATGTTTGAGGACGGCGTCGTGATTTTGCGCCGATGCGCTAACACGCTTGCCGCTCGGGTTATTATCCCGCTACATTGTGGAATTTGAGTCCTTCGAACCGAAATGACATTTTTAAGACGGCATTACGATAGGCTGCCATTTTCGATCCTTACGCCAAAGTCTCCGCATTTGGGATATTGCGAGGTTTGAGTCCCCGCACTTCTAGGCGCTGAATACCTATGGAGATTGCCATCCGGAGGCCATGCGTAAGGGCCTCGATTCGCTGCATTGTAGGAGTCCGTACATTATCTCAAGTACGATTGGACTGTGTCTCCGGGCTGGGGACGCCAATATGACGCCGCTTCAAGCCGCCAACATTTTGGAGCCGGCGAAATGCATGATTCAGCTTGGAGTATGCGCGTGATTTTTAGGGAGTTCGCTTCGTCCATTCGCCAAAACTTGCGCATTTTATAGCTCGCCGTGGTTTGTAGGTTATATCGAATGGTAAGAGCTCGATGGCCCATTTTGCAATCCTGCCTGTCGCGTCATGCGTTGTTTATAATGTCGCTGAGAGGTACTTTCGAGGCAATCGTTATCGAACACTCTTTAAAGTAGTGTCGCAGCTTCCGGATGCTATGAACACCGCGTGACGCTATCTTTTGATAATGTGGATACCGGACTTGCATGGGGTTAAGACAAAGGATACGTGAGTACACTTTTTTGATCATGCATACGAGGGCAAAAACCTCGCCGCAATTTTTATATTATCATAACAAGCATAGTACAAACAAACAAGGCTTGAGAAAAGCCCTCAAAAAAAGAAAAACTAATCTAAAAAAGCTAAGAGAACTGGAAGAAACTAAAAAAACTAAAACTACAAGAGCTACAGTACAAGGGTGTCCAACCAGGAACAGAAAGAAGCTGAAAAGTTCTCCTTAATTCTGAATTTGAGCAGGTGTAGTTCTATGAGGAAAATGAACTTCCATCTTTCAATGCTGGTTGGAATGCTATTGAAAATCTTATCATTCCTGACTATCCAAATGGCCCAAGATGCGATGATAATGATCTCCATGGAAAAAGGTTGATGTATGTTGCTCCTTCAACTGAATGGCTTCCATGATAGTGAGGTTCCTTTGTCCGTTAGGGCATAGAATATCCCAACAAGGTAAGCAAAGGGCAGGTCCGCAAGAGTGCTGAGAGTTTCTTCCCGCCGCAATTGAGTGTAGCACAATTATAGTTGTCAAGATGAAAAGATTTCTTCTTAGCAGTATTCCTCGTGTTTAGCCTATCGTGAAGAAGCCTCCAAAAGAAAACCTTTTGCTTTGGCAAGCGTAACATTTCCAAATCCAATTGAACTGAATCGAACAATTTTAACACCTATCAAAATTTTGTAAGCTTTAGCCACTGAAAAAATGCTATTTCCCCACATATAAATCCATGTATCCAAGTGCTCATTGGAAGCAGATCTTTTGAGGGTGTCACAAATTTCTTCCATGAGTTCAAATTCCAGAAAAGCCTCCTGGGTTAAAGGAGTACACTGGTTTTTGAAGAGGGAATTTGTGTCCTTCTGTTTCTCGTTCGACGACGAGTACCACGCTGACAACTTGATGTGTTGCCGCGATATATAATAACATCGGTTCGTCCAGGTTAGGCGCGGCCAGGACCGGATTTGTTGCCAATATGGCCTTTATTTCTTCGAGTCCGGCAGTGGCAGCATCCATCCACTCGAAGTGTTCGGTGCGCCTGAGGAGGCGATAGAGGGGCAATGCCTTTTCTCCCAAACGGGAGATGAAGCGGCTTAAAGCCGCCACGCATCCAGTTAATTTTTGTATTTGTTTGAGGTCCTTTGGGATATCCAACTGTGACAGATCTCGGATCTTGGCTGGGTTTGCTTCAATTCCTCTACCGGATACAATGAAGCCCAGGAGCTTACCGGCTGGTACGCCAAAAACACATTTTTCCGGGTTGAGCTTAATGTCATATGCTCGGAGGTTGTCGAATGTGAGCCTCAAGTCGTCTACTAGAGGTATTGACGACCATGTCGCCTCACGATGCCTCTACTGTTTTGCCGATCCGGGTAGCCGACATGTCTCGAATCATGCTACCGATATGTTGCCCGGGCGCTTTTGAGTCCGGAAGGGCATCGTGGTTAAGCAGTAATGGTTTGTATGGGGTAATGAATGCCGCTGCAGCTTGGTCCGCTCCGCCATCTTGATTTGATGGTAGCCGGAGTATGCGCCGAGGAAGCACAATGAATCGTGTTCGCGGCAAAGATCGGCGATTTGATCGATGCGGGAAGGGGAAAGGATCCTTTGGACAAGCCTTGTTAAGGTCTTTAAAATCGACTACACAGCGCCAGACTCTGTCCTTTTGGAACCATTACCGTGTTCGCCAGCCATCCGATGTTTAATGTCTCGATGAATCTGCTTCCAATAGTTTGGCTAGCTCCTTCCCATTGCTTGTCTTTTGGGTTCGGAAAATCGCCAAAGAGCCTGCTTGATCGCTTGAATCCTTTTAGGATGTTTAGTCTGTGGTTCGCTAATCATGGGATTCCTCGGCATATCCGAAGGGGTGCCAGCAAAGATGTCCCAATTCTCCGAAGCGAATTCTCAGTGAGTGCAGCCGCCTACATCAGGTTTTAATCGCGGCCCCAATGGAGGCCGCTTTTGTGGGGTCCGTTGGATGGACTTGAATTTGACTATTTCGTCTCGCCGGTTTAAAAGAAGTGGACTCGGATCTCTTATCGAGTATCACATCATCCCTGTTCACCCAGAGCGCAGTCAAGCAGGAGCTCCTCTCGCCGCTAGGGCTTTGGATAGTGCCTCTAAGGCTAGTGCGGCCGTCTTGTTTTCATGAAGTGCTATGTCCGGATCATCGCAAGAGTGATGGTTCCATTGGGCCTGCATTTTAAGCTTCATGTACCCGTAATGGGGTATGGCTTTAAAATTGTGAATGCCTCGCCCTAATAAAGCGTGATATCCGCCGCTGAACGGGGCCACTTGGAACGTGACCTCTTCGTGACCTTGAATTGTCCGGTCGAAATAACACCACATCAAGTGTGATTTTCCCTGCAGCAGCGGCTTCCCGCCTAGGATTATTCCTCTAAAGGTTGTGCTGCTTCGCCAATGCGGCTTCACTATTTCCATTTTTCAAGAGTTTCCTCAGAGATGAGGTTTAACTACGCCGCCATCCATGAGTACCTTGGTAAGACGAAAGCCGCCCACTATTGGACCGAGGACCAATGCGGCTGGTGCTCGGGCTGTTCGAATTTAGGTTCGTCACCGGGCGCTGAAGGTGATAGCCGTGTCGCCCATGGATTTGTTGTTGCTACTTGGTAGACTTCGGCGAGGTCTGCTGGATTGTTCGTTGCTGATATTATTTCATGCGAAGGTCTCGAAGACTGTTAGTACCGTACTGGTGCTGTTGGGGTGGTTCTTCGGGGCTAGAAGCTCTTCGCCACTTTTGGCCACCTGCTGCAGAGATCCAACATGCCCGAAGACTATGTGTTGGAGTGGCGCCTCAGATTATGAATTTTACAGGACCGCCGAGCCATCCCTCCAAAGACGGTTCCGCGCCTTTATGGGGTTTTTGCTTTTGGTTTTGTCCCGGTGCCGAGCATGATGCACCCTTTTGTTTCGGACTAGGTTGTGTTCGGAGCCGATTGTCCCAAAACTTAGCTTCGTTTTCCTGACACTTCCATCGCACAAGATTTTCGTATTATGGACGCTTAGGTCGGCAAAGCGTAATTTCGCCGATTTCGACTTCACGGCGCTCAAGATTCCCTCGTCCGCAATTGTTGCAGTAAAATTGAAATTATGCTTTCTCACGGCAGCCCTCTTTATCCCGCCCATAACCAGAGGAATCTAGCCAAGTAATGATGTACTGCTTCAGCGGCCTTTGCCGGATTTGAGATAGATTGCATATGTTTGGGTGGGTGGGTGGAGTTGAGTTCGAACCCCGCCCAACTTGAGGCTCAAGGGCCAAAAGTTTCGAATTTGAAGTTTGATTGCCGGATGTCGCCCAACGAATCCAAATTACCGCTCGACTTTGGGTTCAGTACTTGGTTGACGTCCGTCCCTCCGCGGGAATCCGGTATGGAGGGATCAGGAGTTCGGACATAACTGGTCTTTAATATAGAAGAAGAGTCGTCGTGTTGTTCCTCTACCACCGCAACATGGTGGGTAACCTGGGGGGAGTTAATCTCTCTCACATCGGTTTTAAGCCCAATCTGATTGTAGTCTGTAGAGACCCCTAGGGCGGCGATGCGATCCCAGAGCTGGTTTACCGAAGAGAGCTCAATCAGATCCAGCTACTCGGTGAATTCCGAGCTGACGCGAAGATCGCTTTTGATGACCTGAGAGGTCATCGTCGAAGCGGCGGCCGAACAGGCGGTCACAACAAAACCACCTAGCCGGATAGTTTGGCCAGCGGCCAAAGCTCCTTTGACAATGGTATCGTCTTTAAAGATGGGAAGAGGCATCCTTCCTGATCGTGACGGCACAGAGGAACTCTCAATGAAAGCACCAATGTCGGTGTCAAAACCGGCGGATCTCGTGTAGGGGGTCCCGAATCAAGCGCGCCTAGGCGGATGGTAACAGGAGACAAGGAACACGATGTTTTTACCTGTGTTCAGGCCCTCTCGATGGAGGTAAAACCCTACTCCCGCTTGATTGATATTGATGATATGGGTAGTACAAGAGTGAACTACCATCGATCAAGGAGGCTAAACCCCAGAAGCTAGCCTATGGTATGATTGTTGTTGTAATTGTCGCCCCACGGACTAAAAACCTCCGGTTTATATAGACACCGGAGAGGGCTAGGGTT